>NW_011626981.1:3356-209336 GCF_000204515.1 Acromyrmex echinatior
CGTTGGTGTGTGTGTATGTAAAATACATATGGATATAATAACCGTAAGATATCACGGGGTTTCGAAAAATAACATATACATCGCAGTTCGTATCATATTTTGTTCGCTCAAATGTAAAATGTGTAAATACTATAAGTAGCGCAGTGATGTACAATACGTTGTACATGATACTTACAAAAGCAAATGTTGTACACTTCAAAATGTTTTTTAATTATATTATTAAAATAAAATTCATTCTATATTTCAATTACTGAAAATAATTTATATAAATTGCAGATTATAATAATCATAATGTATGCGTTTGATGTTTTCCTTAATACTTGTTGCAATCACGTTCCGAAAAGGAACATGAAGTTATATAATATCGAATAGTAAATCTTATTTATGCAATATATTGTTATATACCTATGTATAAATCGCGTCCCAGATAAAAATTCTGTCTCACAAATATATCGTCAAAATACATTTCAAATGTAAGCGATGAAGATGATAAGAAGAGTATAAGATTGCAGGAAATTGCTGGAAATATGTATACGTCTACGTATATTCAACGAAATAATTTTTCTTACGCTAAAATCTTAGATAAATTATTTAAATATTGAAAAGTCTTAAGCAATATTCACTGCATACTTTTTATTTGATAGATACATATATCAAAAAGTCAGAGAAATAATCTCAATACACATACATGCATGTGCAATATTTCATTTCATATTTTATTTACTTTTATATCTATTGTTAATCTTTTGTAAAAGTATGCTCTTTCGATCGATAAGAGTGCATGCGTATGTAAACGGAGGGCAACTTTAAGAAGGATTGCGCTGAGAAAATCGGGATTATAAATTCATAAACTTATTGTGAGGTCAAGTATCAAGTGGATTTAGTCCTGCAGTTTTGGCAGATTTGAATAATTTTTATAATTTCTTAATAAAAAAGATTTTATATAAGGTATTTGGAAAATAATGATAAATTTCGAATAGGAGTAGAATGGACTAAACTAAAAAGAAAAGTCCTCTACTATTTTGCAATTTTCGCAATAGTTAACAAGATATTAATTGCTAAACATTGCCGAAGATCTTCAATAATTTTTAACTCAAATACAATCAATTTTACAGAAAAATTGCAAGAGACAAAAATTATTTATTTTCTGATAGAACTCTATGAATTTTTTAAGTATTTTTTATCAACTTTTTTAGTGCAGCATTTTCTCATTTTTAACAACTTAAAAAAATACGGTATTAAAAAATTCTAAAAAAAATTCTTAAGTTTCGGTAATTTTTAGCATTAATATCTTGTTAACTATTGCGAAAATTACAAAATAATGGGAGAGGACTTTTCTTCTCAATTTAGTCCATTCTGTCCCTATGCAAAAGATTTATCATTATTTTCCAAACACCCTGTATAAAGACACAAAATTTTATATCCGTGTTAGGAAGACGTTATGTAAAAAAAAGAAATACATTTGAATTCGAGTTAAAAAATACTGAATTGATATATTTTATTAAATATGTGATTTTTTATTGAATATCTAATAATACATACAATATATGATGGATGGGGTTACCATTTATCATACATATGTTTTTCTAATTTAATCCATTTTTGAGCGAAATTAAGATTCACACACAATATGTCGACGCATTTCCGTTTCACGGCTTTGTCCGTACTGTTCGTCATAAAAATTTATGTTCACATGATACAAGCTTCGGCACTCAGTCCAACTGCGCCAAAGCAAACGTGCCATCGATTTGTCGTTCACGACACACTCAATCTTGTGCTCGATAGTGCAACCAGTTTCTATGCTCTGTGAACGCTATCGCGGTTGAATTTAATTTGTCCATGTCAGGAGGCACAGAGTAACCGGTCCGATTTCGAATGACACAATCGTTCGTTTCGTTACAACAAGCATTGCAATTGTCTGTCTCGATTGTAATACAATAGCAACGAATCACGATTCTTGAGTAAAGCCGCGTTGAAATTGTTCTGTCATTCCTGTATGCCTCAGTGATTGACAGTACTTTCGTTGCTATTTAACATTTTACAATTAATTAATTTTATTAATTAATTTGGTTAATTAAATATGCAAATTGTATAAGATATTATTATACAAAAATATGCTAAAAGCATAGAATTCGTGAATTGAATGCAAAACGATATAAACGATTGCTTGGATATAATATGTTATATCGTTTTTCCTTATGGAAAATTTTTATTTCGAGATATTCGTATATAAAGTTCTTGCTTAACATTCTCGTCACGATAGGGTGTATAAAAGAGAGTCTGCAGATAACGTAGGATCTCTCAATGTGGAATGCCTCGAAGAATTGAAGAATCTTACTGGATCTGACATCTGTCTTACAATACTAAATTATGTTGATAGACAGGACATCTTTTCATGATATAATACATAGTGACTATAGAAACATTATTTCAAAGCTGTGACGTTGCACTGACGTTGAATGTTGTATAATTGTCACACTTCAACGTAGACAATTAATTAACTATTCAGTTCAATTCAGGTTTCACGTATTAAAGGGAAGTTAACCGTCCTGAAGAGACTCCGTCGGCTGTACACAGGAAGGAAACCTAGCTCTTTGAATGTCGCATTTCTAAGGTAATTGTGTGGCAAAAGGTGGCCTACTCTGTATCGTATCTGTCGACGATGCACCAGAGGAAAGGGTTTAGGATGGAATCGTGGAACTAGCGAAATTATATGCGCAGAAAGAGCGAATCAAGCAAAGCTTCTAAGCGAGAATTCAACCGTGATCCGTGATTAAAGAGAACCTGCTCAAATCTTTCTACAGTCTACACTATATTAGCTTTCATTCAATAGTTTAGATTCTAGATGGTAATTATCATTCAGTGATATGTATAGTCAATATTGTAATTATATTGCTGAAATTATTAAGGATACAGTATCTTTTATATTATAAATGTAAATAGAGTTTCATAATAGTCTTTGGTAAGCAAAGCCTACTATCCCGTAAATATCTTCGTTATTTACAAGCACGCTAAGTTTGCATAACTAATGCTCGCTCAATAAGATAACGTATATATGCATTATTGTTTAATCTTAGCAATATCATAGAGATAACATTTAGCGTTTTCTTTTTATATGTTTCTTTTTTATATTGTAACTAATGTTATTTGACACTTTTCATTCGTACTATGCTTCTCTTCTAAGAAAACCTTATATTTTTCTTACGCTCGCAGCTTTCAGAAGAACTTGAAAATTACTCTCATAGTCCGCGACATCCATCACGCAAGTATGACCCAACATAAAGTGCATATTCTTTTCGTTCGTCTGGGAACAAAAAGATAGAGTCTTTTCTACAGAATCATCTACAGCTACATGAAATTTTCTTGAAAAATATCCGCTATACTTTAAAGCTCACCATAATCACATTCGATGGACGACAGCATTTTGAGGAAAAGTCGTGTATTTCATCGTCCAACGTGCTCGCGAACTAAGATTTAAAACTGCATCATGCCATTGTCAGCGATTTTACTTTAGGTGGCCCTAACGTTTAGTCCAATCAATTCATTCGGGTTGATTCGGTTCGGAAGTTTATGTCCCCGATAAATCTATCGGATACTACCGTATAGCCGATGGCACTATATTTCCCGCTTATAAATTGGAACTTCCACGACGTACGTTCGAGAGACTCGCAAATAAATGCACGAAACTCCCGAATAGCCTCTAGCGTTTTTAGTGAGAACCATCAAATTCTCAAGTTGCTTTAAATCTGTCGATCGCACGTAATAAAAGCAATACGGTGTGAAATTTGTGGATATATGATTTCCGAAGTTAATAATGAGAATTTTATTCGTTATAAAATTTAAGAAAAAGAAATTATATTACATTATATATATTACATTATATATACATAATATAAAAAAGATTTTCAATTTATATAGCTATAGATTGCAAAATCTCTACATTTACAATATTAATAAATATATTTCTTTAAATTAAATATCCCCAATTTATATTAACAAAAAATAATTTAAAAAGTTCCAAAAATAATTTATTAGACTTGATGCAATAAATTACTTTGAATAGTAAAAACTTTTTCTAAGTTTTCTTCACAAATTTATATGACAATAATTGAAAAGATAAAAAAAAGTTTAAATAGTATTTTGAAATTTATATCGTGGATTTATGATAAACACAAATAAAATGAAAAACTCTGCATGATGTTATTCCGTGTATAAAACGTTTATTATGTGTGTGTTGACAAATAATTATCGGGCTAAATTATAGATTATTATAATCCGGATTTGCTGTGGCAGTTTTTATGAGTATCGTTTCCCAAAATTGAATTTTTTTACGTCGTGAAACACAACCTCTTGATATACAAAGAGCTTCCAGCTTTCTGATATATGACATTACGTTGGCAAAATATCTCACATCTCGTACCTTCAAAGAGAGTTCAAATAAAAAGATTCTAAAAAATAAACATATAGATTGAATAAAATTCTACAATAAAATAATTCAAATCAGTAACTTTACGCAGTTAGATTCATAATATGTATGTGTGTAATAACAGATTTATTTTATAATATAATGTATAAATATATATTATTTAATCACATAAATTATAAATAAAATAAAATAATAATATTTTAATTTAATATCTTTCACTGCAGTAACTGTCTTTAGCTTTGTTTTACATTATCCTTTTTCACAAACATAATATAACCATCTTATTTCTCTCTCTCTCTCTCTCTCCCCCTCTCTCCCCCTCTCTCCCCCCTCTCTCTCTCTTTCTCTCTCTCTCTAAGTCGTCTATAAAATAAATTTTGTAAAATAAATTATTTCTCAAGTTTCGAAAAAAGTGTCGCTTAAATTTCCAATAGACCGAACTAGGACACTTTCATGAATCTCTGTTATCGTGTAACATGTGACTACCATTGTGCCATGAGTATAGACATAGTATGAATATTCTATTTTACGTCCATGACGCATTATTGTCGATAAATTTACAGTAATCAAATGTGCAAAATTGTTTTCGATGACAAAAGTTTCGACAGAATTTTCATCGTATTTATATCTCGTTCATATCTTACTATGATAAAAATTTAGACATAGAAGATTATTTTACAATCATATCCATGATAGTATTTTATCCATAATGATAGTTTATTATCTACATCCATTTATTTATAAAATTTGTTGGAATAATGTAAAATTTATCGATTAAATTACAAATGTTTCATAAAATTAATTATTCTGTGAAGTTACGGATGTGTGTGTCATAAAGGACATAAAGCAATGTACTATAAGTTATATAAAACAAACAACTAAAAAAAAATTCTGTTAAATCATTAAAGTACTTAGTGTATATTAAAAAGAATATATAAATAAAATAGAAGGAGAGACCAGAAATTAATAAGAAGAAGTATAAATAAATATATATATATATATATATGTATGCGTATATACTAAAATACGTATTTAGTGCGTATTATCAGTATTATATTCTCACAAATATTAACATTGTATTCAAAAAAAATCTAGCATTATTTTGTGTTGCCAATAATTTTAAAACTTCAAATATTTTTGTAAAAAAACAATTTTTTTTATGTAATATTAGTCGAACGCTTTAAACAAAAAGGTCATTCCAAATAAAAATTCTTTTCAAAACTTATAGAGTGACCTGCTAATAATTTTTAGAGAATTTCACAAATATGGAAAGTCGATCACGTATTTGTCAAAACTTTTCTAGTTTTCATCGTTTTCAATCTCATGTAAATTTTATTCAATCAAATCTCATCGTTTTACGCATTCGAAAAAATAACACAATCATGATTTTTGAAAATAAACTTTTTACTTTCTATCTTTTTTTATTTCTCTGGGGGAAAATTATGCGAATAATTTACTAAGGATAATCTTCAATTTTCTCAAGCTTTAACTCTTTACTCGTAATAACATTTAGATGTATTACATATAATTCATACAACGAGACAAATCATTATTCAACAGTAGTTTTAATGGATTAGGGTCAATAGATTCGCTGTTATAATTCGTGCTGTCTTTGGGCGACTAATGCTACTTGCATAAATTAGAAGTTCATCATATCGGAGAACTGCGAGCAGCATTCTCGATTTTACATTCGCGGACTTGGCTCGATCGATTTCGACAATTTGAATCGGCAAATGATAAATGGCAGGAATGATAAATGGCTTTAATTCCGCCGTAAAACTGTTTCCTTTAATTGAACGTCGCGTATAAGTCTTGAAAGTTATTTTGCTTTCTTATGATTAATTTGTTATATCAAGTAAAAAAAAAAATAAAAGTTAAAAATAAACCTTAATATGATAAAGATATCTATTTCATAATCTCTAAATACAACTCAATATCAAACTTATTTAAATTTGTTATATCAGATATCAAACATTATAAATCAAAAGAGTAATTATAAAAGAACTATAAAATGTAAGAAGATAAAACAATAAAAATGAAATACTTTCTTTATGATCATTTAATATATAATTTAATAGGAAGTCTATTTAAGTAAATAATTTTGCAATTTTCTTTAAAGAGATAAAAAAAGTTGCTAAAATTTTAATTTATATGTCACATAATAACAATTATTGTTTAGAAGTTAATAAATCCAAAGAGCCAAGTTGGCCTGATTTTCGCAATTATAACTTTTAAGAAAAATTTAGAAAATATAATACAATAATATAATATAGAACATTACAAATTATTGCAATAAATTGGTATTAATTTTGTGATACATATTTATATTCAGTCTTTCATTAGTTAATAATCTCCTGACATTTTTAATTATACAATCGTGACGAAAATCATTCGTTTTACATCTTCGGGACGAATTCTGGAAAGCGATCTACAGCATTAATATGTATTATAGCTTAACTGTGAGAGCAGTGGGTTAATGTAGTAGTGGACCGATGCTTAGTAAGCGGACTATTGTCGTGAAATGGAACTTTAGAATTAGAAAAGCCTTTCCGACTGCCTCTAATCTCTCAGCATGGCACTTCGTGGATGCGTAAGTAGACTTCGCGCGAGCCAATTATACGAAAAGCTGCGGCCACTCTATTCAATGGTTATTGGTCGTCTATGACTATTCTCGTTTCCATGTATATTACGTGTACGTGTTGTTTTCATTAAATAATGCATGTGCATTCAAGATACAACAAGCAATTTTGCATAGTATAAGCTTTTGCTTATAAGATCTTTGAACGATCTCAAGCCATTTTATATATCTTTAAAAAAATTCTCATTTTGGAAATTATAAAAAACAATGTAATATCTCATTATTTGTGTTCTATACATTGGTTTTAAAAAGCATATTTTACATATACGAAGACCATGCTGTAAAAACGGATATGCTAAAATTGGAATATAGGTCATGGTTTATATACGTCTCAGAAATATGTGCAAAAATTCGAGCTGAGAAGTTCTATTAATCGTTCGTGAAATTGCAGGAAATAAGATTTTGTATTGGGTCATGGATTCACGCCCTCAATCATTTGTTCATGAAAAATGCCATTCACAAAACAAAATATAAGCATCAACTAATGAGATCATAAGAAAAGAATATTATACATAAAACTTCTCGAAATCGTATCCTTTTTCCATATGATTTAGGTTCTTATATCACAAAAAACGATTCAATTGTTTGCAAATATATTGAAAGATATTCTACCTTTATTTCAGTAATATCTCAAAAATTTCATGCAAGCACGGCTTGTTCAAGAATCTTTTCTGAGCGAACTGTGTAGGTAGACGAGTATCAATCTACATATGTATATGTTTTAACAGATTGTTTTTAAAAATATTATAAAAGAAAATTGTAATATTAGAATCCAGTATTTGTGTTTGTATCATATATGTATATAATTATATATTGTTATAAATAAATATTGAACAGTATTATTAAAATATAATTAAGTATAAAAAAAAATAAAATATGCATCATTATAAATACTAACAAATTGACAAAATATTACCAAATAGTTTCTGTATTTACAAAATTAATGTTATAAAATTTTATTAAAGAAAAGAGGAACCTTGTGTTTCGTATAAATGCAGATAATGTACATTTTAACAACACTGATATTAGAAATTTATCATAATCGGACTTGAGTGCAATTCATATGCGATGTTACATCACTGTTACTTCCTTCCGCTAAACAAGGAAATTTATGGTCAAGCTCATTTCCGAAACCACACACGTACAACATAGTGTGTGGGAAATATTTGTTTACTCGGATGATTCGAAAAGCCGGAATATGGTCTTTGCATAAATCATTGCTTCCACTTGCAAATTAATCTGTTTGCCACTCACAAGTTGTCCAAATATTTTAACATCGTAAAGAGATTTCATGTAAATTGTAAGTGACGCATTAGGAATATTTTGATTGTATAATATCAGTTAAAACCATCAATAAGCTAATATCAGCTAATATCAGTAAATTTTAGTCGTAAATAAGTTTTTAAATTAACTGCAAAAAACAAAACAATAAATTATTTGGCTTTTAATAACATTACTTTTATAATAATAATTAATAGCGCAATTATCATATTTTGCTGCTGTTTCAGATAAACAACTTTTAAACGAGTAAATGAATCCAAATGAACTTCTGTATAAATTATTAATTCTTTACTAATAAAAAATTTTATGTAATTTGTAATATTAATTCTTTATCAAATTTATATAAACACTACTACAATTTCACGTAAAAATCGAGGTAAACAAAACAATTAAATAAATAATTTTTAAACCAATATAAGAAAATTATGTTTAAATTACACAAACATTCGGATGTGACAATAATACAATCTATAACATTTTTATATTTTTAGTAATGCCTGGTAATACGTACATCCTTAAACTCATAACGAATGATAAAGAAAAATACAGAGAAGCATAAAATGAGATTGAGCTGAGATTAAGCTGTTAATATTAATAAATCAACAATCATTTTTTTATTATTGACACTTTTCAAATTCTATAATATTACTTAGTATCAAATAAGTAAAAATATTAATAAATAATTATATAAAAGTTTACACATCAAGTACAGTTTATCAGTTTTTTTTATTTAAGTATATCACTGTGCATTATTCTATTCTATATAATAGTTATATTATATATTACATTAATTTGTTCAAATTATAATGCAAATGTAATTGTATTTATTTTATAAATAGACACTGTATTTTTATAAAAATTATTGTTTCAAAAACAGCGTCTGCATATTTATACTTGTACAAACTGTTAAAACTTAAACTTAACTTTTAATAAATCTAATTCTCAATTATGAGATGTACTTTTACACAAAAAAGAAACAAATGAGAAGAGTAAGATGTCTGTCAGTACTCACACCCACTCTACTGTTACTACGACGATCTCGGGCGTCGTTACAGTCTCTGTCGCACGTTCTTCTTAAAAGACGGAAAAATCTTTTTCTAGCCAAGTTCTTTATCACGAACATTTCATCGTACATCTCTCCGTTGCTGCATTTTCTACTTGGTATGTTTTGCAATATTACCGTAAGTTTGTTTAGCAGATTCCCAGTGGATGAGAACAGATGTGACAACTTTTAACTTTTCTACGGCTAGCGATGAAGCAAAGAAAGTTTATCCTGCCGGCGCTATTATAGTCTCTCTCGCCCTTTTTTCTCCTTTCTCTCTTTTTAAAATTTTATTTATATTAAATGGTTTTATTTTTTCTCTTGCACTTAAACACAATCATCATTAACTTGAACAAAAGTAAATAAGGAACTAGCTAGTGTTGCATTATATTATATTAACTCAAACTTTCAAACTTCTTCATCATTCAATTTTTTATTAGCAATTTTCATTGTGCTAGAAAAACTTCAAATAAAAAAGTTTTCTAATAAAAATTAACGATTTTAAAATTTTTACATAATTTTCTGAACTTCTACATAATGCATCTATTACGTAAAATGACATAGATAAATAACAAGATAAAGCATACTGTATATATTTTTAACCCTGAATAATCAAATGCATAATTTAAAGCTAATTTATAAAGTATCAAAAATGTAGGGAAGCTCTTGTAACATTAATCATTTTCTGCAAAAAATTGCTCCATTCTTCAATGTCTAACTGTATATAATCTAACTGTATTCTTGTTGAGAGATAAGAAAGCGATTCTGTCTATACTTTTATGTTATCATAATTTAATATCATATCGCGTCGATCAAAAAAAAAAAGCAAAATCAATGCATATCCAATATTCAGTACATAATTTATAAAATTCGAAATTTATCTGATCGCACCAAAATATGATTCTGTTGATTCTGTCTCATCTTCATTTTTTTTTTCGAGAAATTACTGAAAAATATTTTTCTAACGTATCAAAAAAGCATTCCATTTAAATGAATCAATATCAAAAGAAAAAAATCGAAAGAAGTATCATTTATGTATAATAAAAAGATTAAAAGGAATGAATGATCATTCTAAATTCCCTTAAGTAAATGATAAATGATATGAAAGTTTTGAGTCGTCGAAAGCTCAACTTGATTGCAATTCTAATTGTTAGCGTCTTGATGATTCTTTACTTTGGTTTCTTCAGAAGGGAAACTTTCAATCAGAAATTCATTTTTGTCAGAAAATAAATGAAATTCAGAAACTATAGTATCACTAGACATAGAATTACGACTTTGGCGCCGTCGATTCAAACATGTCTATTATTATTCGATAAAAACAGAGGTTTATTCTATTTCTTTTATTCTCTTCTCTGGTATCTTTTAGAATTAAATTATCAGAGGGAAGATTATACTTCTGTCGATTAATCATTCGAATTCCTCGATAAGTTTCTTTCTAGTTGAACGAGCGATTGTATATATACATATATAATAGAATCGTATGAACATAATAAACTTGTCGATAGATCGATGAACTCCTTGTTTTTTACTATTTGTAGATCGAAAAACTCCCTATTTTTGTTGCCTAAGTTTAAATACAATTTACAGTTGCTTTGAATAACTTTTCAAAGAATCAACGTATATCAGAAACTTTTATTACATTTTCGGTCTGCACAGATAGTTGTTTATTTACTTCTTAACGACTTTACCGCTTTGTGAGAGAATATTTTTCCTGCACAATCAGATATCTACTTGGCTGTCTGACAAGAAAACTCAATTCAATGTGATAGTTTGAAATACGTTTGTATAAAATACATCAGTATTATACTTGCTGCCATATTCAAAGATGAACAGCTTGCATTATACAGTTGTTCAACAAAATATTTTTATTAGCATCTTTACACTTCTATTATCATAGAAGTATAAGTAAATATTTGTCGTCACTTTAAATTGAAAAGACAAGTTTTTTTATAAAAAATAGAACGTTAAAGAATATTATATTTTATATATTAAACATATGTTTATATATTCATCTCGAAAGCGTTTTTATGTTTTCTTATTGTTTCTGCAATATCATAATTTTTTTCTGTGTCTTATTCGATAACATATTTACAAATGACATTGATTTATGGTTATACCAAGATGACCCCCCGAAAAAGAATATCGTATTGTCAGTTAGAAAAATATGTGAAACTGATGGAAACACCAATAGTAAAGAAAAAGGCTAAAAAAGGGCGAAATTGCGTGCACGAATCATGTTACGAAGTAGCCATCCTAACGGGATATTTCAGCAAAATGACGGTACAGCGACGGGTTGCGCTGAAATTAATGTTGGCTGTATCAATTTTACATCCATTTACGTAATTGATTTGGTCGTTGTAGAATAGTTCAATGCCCGACAACCTCGGCAAAGCAGCAAGCGATCTAAACGAATTTTATTTGATGTAAAAAAAAAGAGAAAATGTAAAACCTTTAATCGTTCGTGCATGTAGACTACCAAAATCGATCAGTGTTAATTCATGCAATTTGTAAAATACATCACATTTGTTCAAACATACCTTAACATTTCCGATGAATTTATTGAATGTAATTACGGAGCTTTAATGCTTAGTGATATATCGAATTTCTTAGCTCTTAGATTTTATGTTCTAGCTTTTATTTGAATGTAAATAGTTAGAAGTATTTATTTGATCTACTTTTGTGTTTCTAATCACTTAACAAAATTAATTAACTAATTTAACTAATTAATGTAAAATTGTATGCAAAACATTATTTACACAATCTAAAGTAAAGTTTGTATGTAAAGAATTTATGTACATTTATGTAAGAGACCTTCCATTGAACTTATCGATTTTTTTTCAATATCACTATTTACAAATTAATCAAGTTTAAGCCATATTGAGACGTTACGTGCTAAAATTTTTTACTGAGTAAAGCTCTTATTAGTCAGGAGATGAAAAGATATTGCATGCGATATTTCTGATACGAGAAAAATCAGATAGGAAAATCTCTTTTGGTCAACATCTTTCAGAAACCCAAGAGCGATAACGAGATTCATTTCTCATTTGGGATACCGACAAAGAATGTCAATAGAATCTATCATTCAGAGGTTTACTTAAAATACTTCACCGACATTAAAATTATTTATATGGAAAGGAAAACAAATGGACATTAGAATGGATATTTAAAATAATAAAATAGAGATGAAAAAATAAAGATTAAATTTTATGAAAGTAAAAGAAGATTAAAACTATCAAATTTTCAAAATGTTGTAGCAAAATATTAAAATAAAATCAGTGATACCAAATTAAATATTTAATTTTAGAAAAATAAATATGTGATTTATACTTTTTATTACTTTTTAATTCGATAATTCTTTAACGCTCTTGTTAATTAACCAAATTATTCAAATATCTATATTTAAAATATTTGACTGGGAGAATAATA
Organism: Acromyrmex echinatior; assembly: GCF_000204515.1. The sequence goes on from NW_011626981.1 coordinate 16,170, forward strand.
AACAAAAGATATTGAGAACGTTGGAATAAAAGTGCTGGTCAATGATGGAAAAAGCATACAACATCAATAGATGTCTTTTAGATCGCAAGCTTGCGATGCAAAACATTTACGTATCCTCTAGCTATTAAAAAAAATGTATTCTATTTCCGAAGAAAAAGAGTTCCAAAAATGAAACTCATGTATCTACTTGTCAACTTTTAGCACTTTCAGCTCAGGAAGCTGTAATAGGAAAAGCGAAAAATGATGAAACGAAAGATATGGCGAAGCTACTGCTCGATTATGGGCTGTAAAATGGATAACACGTATTTCACGACAAGAAACGCGCGGAAAGATCAGCCGATCAATTTTTAAACCCAATCACGCGTAATGCAAATCGTTATTGACATTTTCCGCTCAAATATTTCTTTTTTTATATGCGATATATAAAACTACTTTAATTTTTCTGTCGCGGAAAATGTTCCTAAAAATAAAGAAATATATTCCTGATTTTTTACCTGCAATTCATGTATAACTCACTTTGTTAATTATGGCGCATACGGCGAGTGAATTTTGAAAGCACTTAAACTTTGTCTTCTAACGTAACGTAACTTTTACATCTCCATGTTATTTAACTAGTGTCACTATCGCTGATGGCCATCACCGACATGAACTCTTAACTCTTTTCATGTCGTAGGGATAAAACATAAACAGGAAATGTAATGCGAATTGTGAAATATAGCAAAACGTATAAAAAGGAAAAGAAATCATGGACTAGATCGAGTCATAGTAACTGTCCACTATTATGGTTATAGAGCAATTTATAAAAAACGATATCCCCTTATAAAATGCAACCGTAATATTAAACGAAGCGCTTTTTAATCGGAAAGAGCACCTCTTGTCGAAATAGCCAATTATAATGTGCTGAATAAAGAGGATACGGTTCATGCTTTTGCAATAGAAAACGGGCGAATTGGGTCAGACGCTCTAAAGAAAAAAGCGGACTATATCAAAATACGGGTTGTAATCGGCTTGACTGGCATACTATGCGCAGATGAAAAGATATATTTAAAATAATATCAATGTGAAACCAGTGCAAAATGAGATAAAAAATACTTTGTCTTTTCATCATGGAGTCCACAACCAATTATCCGATCAAAATTATAATTTAATTTATAATAAAATAATTAATATTTAATTATATATAATTTTATACAATTATATAATTGTGAAGGTAAATATAAACAAATAACAGAATCTTAGATTATACTACAATGATTATAATACAATGTAATAATAAAAAATATTAATAAATAAAAACATTGAATTCTTAAAAATAATTTATGTTAAATATATGTGTGTGTGTGTGTGTGTGTGAGTGTGTGTGTGTGTGTGTATCTATTTATTAAATCGGGCACTTCATCTTTGTGAATAGAAAAGAGAGAAAAAGGAAAGAAAAGAAAAGAAAGTACGAAAATTGTTAGAAATCGTAGAGTATCTTTTATTCCATTCCTTACGATGTACTTATGCCTATACGACTTGATATTATGCTTCAGTATCCAGTATTTACGGCTATAGTTATCTCAGTAAAGAACATAAAAGTAGAAGTTAAATAATCAAACGACACACGTCGAGAATGTAAAAAGTTTCCTACCGTAAGATTAACATTATCATCAATTATGCCATGCGCAGGGAATTCAACTTCAAACAAACCACGTAATATCTTGGAAAGCCGAGTGATTAAATAAAAATAAGCAGAGAACATCATTATCAAATAGTAATGCAAAAGTTCTTAGCATTAGGAGAACTTTTTCAATGTATTTCTCATTTATTTGAAATAGAATGATGATTAAGTAAGCTTTTTATCTCTCATACAACAAATTAAATTAAATCTTAATTATTAACGTAATTAGTTGTATGATAAAAAGAGCCACTCAAATGAGAAAAGAATGCCGTAAATTATTTTCACAATAAACAAAAATACGAGCGACGTTCACGATATTTATAACACCAGGGATTTCTCTCGGTATCAATAATCGTTCTTTAAAATTTACGATGCTACGTGACGATTAATAGTCGATGGTCGTCTGTCATTCGTTTCTCTTGTGTTATGACGAAACTTCTATCCGTATTGATAGTCAACCTTTTCACATATGATAGATGCATATTATTATAGACACATTATCAAGTTGAAAGAAAAGTGACACATCTCAAAATTAGCAATTCTTCAGTAGAAAATTTTCAAATTCTTTCTAAATTAGAACAATTACTTTCAATACAAAATACTTTCAATTACAATGTATTCTTTAAAACTATGACATGAGTTCTTAAAATTCGAAAACTACAATCCTATAGTAATAAGATTGTGTTGATTTTATCTCTCATCACAGTAACACTATTCCATATAAATAATGTCTACGAATATGTCACTTTTCTATAAAAATATATTACTTCTTAAATCAATTTCTTTATGTCAAAAATGTTAATTTTTTTATTTGTATCATTTTTTTATCAATTTGGCAATATTATGATAGATATTGTTCAATAAAAGAAATTTTGTTAAGTGAAATCACAATGCACTGTTAGTGACAAAAAATAAATAATTAAATAAAATAATAAAAATAAGTATTAAAAAACATTTAAATTGTTAAAAATTTAAATTTCGCTACCGAATTAAAGCTAGCTAACCTAACCATCGAAACAGTGTAAAGATCTCATAAAATATAAAGCAACTGGAAAATTGTTTCCTAAAAGAGTAAAAGTTATTACCACCATTGCGCGCTTAAATGTGGCGTTCGACTAATATTTAGAAGCTTAAAATTTACGATGCAAATATTTTTTCCAGATTGAATAACTTTACTTTCTAAATAGAACAAATAAATTTTGATTAAATCCGTTTAAAAGTTTCTTGAAGGATAATTGCGATTATTGAGAATCTCTTTTTTTTCGAAAGTAATTGATATATTTGACATTTATTTTACATTTACATCATAAATCCATTATTCATAATATACTGTGAAATCGCACTAAACTGGAAACGTATCTTATTTTCAATATTACAACATTTCCTTGTATTGGTAGCAAAATCGACTACTGATACTACCTCTAACAAAACAACGAGTTATCGTTCCCTTGACTTTCTTTCGAGCGCGTTATGAGAATTCTGGAAAATGTTTTATTTCCCACGGCAGCTGTTTCAATTCTTCGATAAAGCGAACGCCTAAACAACTTTTGACTCGCCTTTATGCTCCCGCATGTACATTCTCCTCGACTGTCACTTGCACGCGCTGATTTTCCAATCCAATATAACCAATGGTGAATCAAGTGCTTCATAGCTTGCTTTGCTCCGAGTGACTTCACTTTCACAGAACAGGATTAAACGGAACTTCGTGTCTACAACCATATGCTTTTGGATGCTTTGACTTACACTGGTACAGAGGTTTACAATCTATTAACCAACTTTCCTTAATTAGGATTAAACAAGTCATTTTCAAATTTATACTACATAGAGAATATGAATAATATCGGAATATTAGAAATCATGAATTTAAAATCGAATTTTCATGGCAGTCCATTAAATAATCTTTTTCTATAAATGATATTTTAACAGTAAAATTAGAATTGTATTTCAACTCAAAATTTAAATAAAATAGTTCTTTTTTTTTACTATTGATTTCACTTTAATCCGATTATAATATTGTTACGTTTCTGAATTTTGTTGTGCCTGTCAGCAGTTTCCAATCGATAATAACGAATATACTATTTTTTTAATTTACATATAACAATATTGTATTATTTGCCATTTTTGTACCAGAAAAAAGCGCAATGTATCTAAATTGGTTTTCTATGTAAAATTACGCGTTCAATCTGGTTGAAGTCTCACGTGTTGTCTTTGTATTTCAATTTTTATGGCTCCCAGGAGTTCTGAAAAAGGACTCGTATTCTCCAATATAAAATCAATATTTTCATAAAATTTTCGTTACTTATGATTTATAGCTTATTGGATTTCTTATTTACATCTTGCTTATTATAAAAATTGTTATCTTGCCTATATAAGATTCTTTACATTTTTCTAAAAAGTGCATATCTTTCTTTTACAATATCGACCATCTTCGATAGCATATAAATCAAATTCATAAAAATTTTATGATCTCAGCTCACATCATTTTCTAAACACTTTAGCTCTAGCAAGACAAATTAGATAGATATTTCATGTTCTAACTTTTACATGGATACACACATATAAACAAGTTATACTAAAGCAATGCATATCAATATTTGTGCGAATAAGTTTTAAAGACGATATTCATTTCTTCATTTGTTATTTTAAGACCGTCTTAAGTAGTAAATAATACGATATGTCTTAAGTAATGTCTCAAAATGCTAATACAGCTTTCTGATACAGCTTTCTGATACAGCTTTCGTGACATCTTAAGATTGTATTTATGACAGTCTTAAATATGAGAATCAACTATGAGTACCAGTCTAAATCATTAGAAATTGTTAGAACTAAATCTAATTTAAGCACTTATTTATTTCACTTTTCCTATATTATTATTATATAATAATATTATTAGGTGTTGGAATTAATTCGTAGCGTTTTACAAGTGATGGGAAGTACTTTCATTAATGTATTTTTTAATGCTCATGTGAAATAAATAACATTCTTTCATTAAAAAACGCTACGAATTAATTCCAACACCTAATATATATATTAATAATATTTGCATTTATTACTACGTTTCATGCATATGTGTATAATACATTGTAAAATCCAGAAGAATGTGAATTGAATCTCTAACAATTATCTCTTAATAATGTTTGTATATGATTTTTTTTCTTTTTCCCTTTTATCTCTTATACATATGTATTTTCTTTTAGATGAGACTATTATGTACATATTTAACAAATACACATATTCAGTATTTTAATCTAAAATAACATTTTGTTTTTATAAACTGTTACTTTGTTACATTTCTTTGCATATAAAACGACAAAACTATTACTTATAATTTTTCTAACGTACGCAGTGCATTCATGTAATATTGTTTCTTGTAATTTGCAGATAAATATTAATCTCAACGCAGGTCTTATTTTGTAAATTTAATCCCGCTTGATTTTACTATTTTTAAAAAGATAAAAATATAATGAATTTCTTTGCAAGCACATAATATAAATATGGAGATGATAGGAATGACAAATATCTGCTTCTTTTTTCCTTATTTTCACAAAGCCTGTTATTCGTAAAAGAAAATTTGAAATAAAAATGTTACTTTTGCACTTGTTAGGACAGCTTTCTATAAAAAATATGTAATTCTTAATGATAAAAGAATATAAAATTCGGTTTCAAAAAAATAATAATTCTTACACATTATATTTGAGAGATTCGTAACTTAATCATATTATATTATACCAATTTAATCACTATTTTACTTATCTGATATTGACATAACATTAGCACAGGTATATATAAAAATAGATATTAAAACCTACACAGAAAGAACGATTTTGAAATATTAAAAAATTTAATTACTTAAATACAAATCTGAAAATAACTTTGTTGAATCATCAAAATAAATGTAGAACACTCAAACATGACAGTAATCAACAAAAGTTATTTCTGTATTCTAGCAATCAGCGTTAAAATTAAGCGTTCTATATAATTATTTTGGTAGTTCAACAAAATTGTTTTCAGATCTATATCTTTAGCTAAATTTTTAAATATTTCAGCAAAATCGTTCTTTCTGTGTAGGTTTTAATATCTATTTCTATATATATCTGTGCTAATGTTATACCAAATGTTTTTCCGAAATTTGATAATAATGTATCGCTATCGACGAAACAGTAGACAACACTATCGATCTTCATAAATTTAATAATATTAAACAACTACATCGTAAAATATTTTCAAGTTTCAAATATAATCATGTCGTTCGTCAATTTGTTAATATACTCTCGCTCAGATGGATCGTTTAGATGTAACGACACTTAATCAATATCAATATATTTCGGGAATAATATGGGGCATTTCGATAATCACTATGAATTCAAGCAAGATATATGTTCGCCAGTTGGATCACATAATTTAACTCTGTTATTCTATGAACGCAATCATAAATAATATTAAGAGAAGTCTCAAGGATATTTGTGTTTTCATAAATATACGAGTATATAATGTAAAGTAATGACAATAAACCAGTTTCAAAAAAATTATCTATTTATTATCTATCTTAGTTTTAATCGTATGCGTATATTATTGACAAACTTTTGAAAGTTTTGAGAATTTTTTAAACTAGACTTTCTAGTTCACTAGATTTTCTAAACAAAATTTAGAAAGTCTGTATTAAATAAATAATAAATTTTCTTTAATATTACAGCTTTTGTGTTTAATCACTAGTTTTCTAACATGACCTGTCAACATAATTACACATGACTCGCTAAAAGAGCAATTTGAAAAACCACATACATATTTTAGAATTAACCAAAACGTATTTTAACATTCTTACGGACAATACCAGTCGGTTTCTGGTCACTTCGAAAAGAGTAGCGACGGTGTTCGTGCCAATTTCCGTGCACAGATGCGTGTAATACGATTTCGTTCATGCTGTAAATAATCTTATCGGTGGTCGAGCAGGTGCAAGCAAGTGCTAGTCGGCTATGTACGACCGAATCGTCTCCCTTGTCTAATTCACATGAAATCCATTTACCACATACGAGTTGTCAGATTATTGGACGTGATTGCAGAAAAATTACGAATTGTTTATCTCTGCATTCCGGTAGAGTTTTGCTATAAATAATGCTACAACAATTTTATATCGGCCGATACCGCAGATATTATATCTACAGTTTTATGAACGCATTCTGTTATTTCTACAATGATATTGCATAATATTTTGTAATTCATCTGTGACACTTTATTCTTACACATTATATCATTTTATTTCACATTCATCACTTGATAGCATTGCGATATTTCATGATAAACAGCGATATATACCCTTTATCTTCATTTCAAGTCATCCTAAAAGATTTTACAGATTTTCATATCAATTCATAGAATGTCATGTTAATTATATTGTCACTTTTATATCTAATATTACATTAAAAAGTACACAGAAAATGCTGTTGATTTTATTTATATATGATAACAAATTTTGTACATCTTGGATAAGATTCTATCAGTAATATAGGACAAAATATCGTATTGTCCTTATTTAAAGGGAATAGTATACATTGTAGAGAGGAAATGCGGTAATGGAGCGTTACGGTTAATTACAACTGAATCCGTAGAGCACGCTAACGGAATCTTAAACAAGTCAATTCCACTGGCTTCCAATCTCACTATACCGATTCCATAATATAATCAAATCTGTTGTTCATTAAGAGTCGCATCACATCGTGATCCCGCAATAGCCAACTATTATACCTAATATGACCAGCCCAAGTCTATGTTTACAAAAAGGTTATTTCATGTTATTTTACTACATTAGTTTAATACGTGCGTATGTGCTCCGCAATTCTAATTTCGTTAGGATTTCGATGCATATGTATGTATGTACATATAACCATTGCTAGATATACATAACTAAATGTGCATAGGATCAACTCTCTTTTTTACAATAATAATATTATGTCATAATTAGATTATGACATAACTAATAAGCTAATAGTGTAAAATTACTTAATAAAGCTTAAGGGTCCACTCTATCTTGCTGGGGTAAAATATTGAAAAACTTTTTTTTTGCACAATTTGATAATCTCAAGTGTATATTAGTGTTGTAGCCTTAACGTGGTAAATATAGACATAAATAATAAAAAAAAGTAAACTTGAAACTTTAAATGCGTTTTTCTCGGGACAACATTTTTTTGTTTAACCGAAATGATAAAAACTATTGAACGTATCGCTTTCAAATTTTGTATGATTGTAGAACAATATTTTTTTCTACTGAATAAACTACAATATATCAATATCGATGATACTTTTTTTATCGTAAAAACAAGAGTACAATTTAAAATAAAAAATCAAACTTTTTTCAAATAATCGCCATTTTGTTCATTTTTATCTAAAGTCGAGTATCATAGTCTATCTAATAGAGAAATTTTTTCTGAATAGAAAAATCGTTTCTTGAATTCTTTCAGATAACTGGTGCGACCTACAATACTTCTGTTTTGGCGTCATGTTCAAATCGGAGAGGTTTCTTTTTCGAAATTTTATGTAAACTAACACATTGACTTCACAAAATTTAAGATTAAAGAGAAAAGTATAACAAATAACATGAAAACAATGAAGTATGTATTTTCATTATTTTTCTCGAAAAAAATTGCCAAAAATCGCCTTCTTGTTCAACCTACAAGGTAAAATAGATCCTTAAAATCATCTTTCGAAAATATTAAATGTTGATAATTTAGACAATAATAAAAATAGATAAAAATTATTAAAGCTATATTACAAGAAGCAAATACATCTGACAAAAAGTTGATATGTTGGCGACATTAATGACCAAAGTTTAACCTTTTAGTTGTACAAGTATCCCACTTCCAGCCATTATACGCTCTTAGATTGACGCCGGTCATCAGCAAGAGACATTAAACTACATATAAAGTGGATGACATATTTACACTTCAAAAGAAATTTCACTATAGTACCCGATCGTACATCAAGATTATGACCGATAACGAAAGTACCCACTCTAGAACAGCGTTGTTGGTTATTGAGTTACTCTTAGCTTTAATGCTCGTTTTCGTAGGAATATGCTTACAATTTGTGTTAACTTCGCGCGATGCACTTAATATACTATAAAGTTGAACACAGTTACCCGAAGTTTAATCAAATTTAAAAAGACACGTCATACTGCATCTCGTACATAATTATATATTATATTAATTATCAAATATCTACCTTTATATACAACAAATATAAAAAAATATATATATATCTATAAAGTAAGCTTTTCTATATCATGGGAATGTAAAAAATAATTAATATGATATATGCGATTAATATAAAGTATTAAAAAAATAATTCATGCGAATAAAATTATCTGCAATGGAAAAAGCAATTTGGCGAAACGGTATTTTCGGAGAAATGAACAGTAACACGATGCGAATTAAATCCGCTACGCTGGTACAAGCACTGTAATGAAAATTTCTGTAACCAACGTCTAGTTATAATTAAGTGCTAGGTCACGGGCGACATCTCGACAACCAATCTTATGCTTCGCTGGAAAATCGTTATTCATTAAGAACCACGTGTAATTAAGCAAGGACTCAACACACGTATCGCCTTAAAAAAACGCTAGTATGCTAGTATGTAGTACAGACTACACACTCTTCTTAATATTGAACATTTTAATATTTTACAAGCGTAATGCATATCATAAAAGGTCGTTTACGACTGCAGCCTCTGGCAAGAATGCAGTGTTATTAAATTTTAACGGATTGAGAACAGGTCATGCACAATATTTACATATGCATATGCAATATATAATTATATACATTTTCTCATCTTCACTCTTATTTGTAATAGATCGTGATAGATAAAACTCTGAAGAAAAAAAGAATTTGGAATCATATAAACATTTAACATTTCATTTTCATAACTTTAATTCAACTTTTTAAATAAAATATGAACGAAAAAATAAATTTATAGATTTTAGCTACTTTTTAACTTGATTAATTATGTAAGTCTGATTAATTATCTAAGTTCACAATATCTTGTGTTATTTCCTACAATTTCGTTGTGCGTGTATGTGTGTGTTTGTATGTACATACAAAATTATATAATTCTTTTCCAGAATGATATGATTAATATGATTTATGAAAATACATTATTTAATACAATTCTGTGGGAGTCGACACTGTAATTAACAGTGCGTAATTAAAATAATATAATATCTATTAATAAGTTTGACAGTTACGTAACTTACAATTATATTCATATGTTTCGGCTCCAAATTTGAACCATCCCCAGCGAAAGTAATATCAAAAAGATTAATGAGTACTGTGTGTTTACTGCAATAATCCGGACTATAAGAATAACGTATATGTTGTTCAACCAGTTTTATGACTCGATGGAAACAGAAACTGAAAAAGACATTAAATGGCAACACACGAAAAACCAGTTGGATGTTACTTATTTAAAATGAAACTCATCCCGAACCGCAACAAGCCACACAAAATCTGTCGACCAAATTTATATATTTGATAGTAAAAAATATAACAACATATATGTAAACATGTATAGATTAAAACAATCATGATCAAATTAAAAAAAATTTTTATTCGAAATCATCGGTCCTTCCAAGTCAAGTTCAAACACAGTAATATAAATAATTGTCGAAAACACATTCATTAAACTTTCCGATATTTATTTCGCTGAGGATGGCTCAAATTCGGAGAAACGTTCGCTGAAATGTTCCAATATAATTATAAGTTATCGATAATTGTAAGTTGTATAACTGTTAGATTTACCAATAAATATTATATTATTTATTTTAATCACGCAGTTAATTTTTAACAGTGTCAACTTGCGTTTTTTTATTCAAACATCTTTATTTCTCTTTATCTTAATTTCTGAGGAGTCTTTTATCTTTTATTAATTGTTCATAAATATGGATATATGGAGATAATTACAAGTACTAACTATTAATGTTTGGCAAACTGACAAATGAAGCTAGAATAAAATATAAAAGTAAAAGGAATTTAAAATAAATTCAATGTATATTTTTATTTGCATATTTCTCATAATAGTTTTCATTTTATACTACATTTTGTATATTACATTCTCTAATATAATCGTAACTTTTCAATAATTAATTAATTACCGGTTAGAAACACTTCGAACTATCTGATGGTCCTTCAGTGTGCTATGGTACAATATATATACGGCATGTGTCCGCATAGTAATATAACAAATGCCATAACTCTTACTCATAACTATGATCATAATTCGTGTGTTATCTTCGTTGCTCTATGCCAGAATCGAATTTCATCGATATCGAAGAACTGTCGTATATCTATACACGAACTGCTGCTAGTATTCGAGGCACGATTTCACAAAGCCGTATCCCGTGTTGCTGAAGGCGCCTTAATAAAAACCGTATCAAGAAAAATCTAAAGAGCTTCTTCAAATGGACGCACAAATGTACGTGCATGCGAATATATTTCGGAAATATAGCACATGAGAGAGGTTTAGATAAGAAATTTCGCTATTAGTTGAACTAATACAGATGCATTTCAAAATTGATTAAGATGATATTCCTGATATCAACTGTAATTTTCTTCTTGAGAGGAAGGACCTAGTTACAAACTTTCGTCTTTACGAAAAATTGACTTCGTAGCCTTCAATATTGTTAATACTATACTTGTCGAATAAAAGCAATTGGGCCTCTCTTTTATTCAAACAATTCCTGATCGCTCCTTGTAATAAAGCAACAGAAAATTTTTAATGATTAAGAAAAATTTTTCTTTTTGCGTTCATATTAATTGTTTCACTGTAAACTTCCGTGTGTCGTCTCTGAAGCGTCCTCGCGCAATATTTACTTTTCCGGAAAAAAGGACTATTTTGCAACGCAAGACAATTTATCAGCCCTCACGGACTCATAGATATGAAAAATTTAATGATGGCGCATAGAAGCACTTACAACCATGTGCTGCGATAGCGACCGAATGCGCGTAGTCTCAAGATACGTAAATTGCCGCAGGAAACGTGCTACTTTATTTATCTTTCATAATTGCAAAGTTTGCATGCGCAATTAAAAAATTAAAATAATAATTTTTTTATGCAGTGTGATATTATGTGTGTATGTTTTGCTTTATAGTATCATATAAAATTCAGAAAATATATGCTGAAATTTTCATGAAAAATTGTAAAAAAATATATATTATTTTATTTCACATGTTAGTAATAATGTGACTGTATTCATATTGTGAATAATTCACAACACCTCACATATTCGCAAAGAACATAATTGTAACTAATTTCTCAACAAACTTTTGATTTATTGTTAACTCGAGGAAATATGTGGGTTGTGTAACAAAATCGATGTCGACAAACTTTAAAGGTAACTATCACATTTTCGAAGTCTCTACAATGATCGTTTATTGAAAATAGTGGAGAGATACAAAATTTTCGCTTCTTCATGAGATATGCACAATCGTTGATGGATTACCACTGATTTTTAATGATAAAAATTGCTAATCAAGCAGTAAAAAAACAATAACTTCTTATTATGCCAAAAGTTAAAATTAGTTTTGCATCTTCATAAATAAAATTTCACAGATCAATGATCACAGATATCGTTTTGTGCGTATGTGTGTGTGTACTAGTAATAGAGAGAGAGAGAGAGAGAGAGAGAGAGAGAGAGAGAGAGACTGAATTATAAAATATAAAACTATTTTCTTTCCTTTCTAATACTTTATAATATATTTATTAAAAGTATATATATTTTTTATAATGCTGTTATTTTATGGAAAATAAAAATCTTAAAAATAAACAAAGAATATTGCTCATACATTTTGAAATTGAATAAGATGCTTAAAAATAAACATTTGATAGATTGAGATAGATCAATATCCTTTCTTGGTAGCACTTATGATTGATCCTTGACAAACATTACCCCTAAATTCTACCGATTTACTGACGGAAGTAGAGTCAACACAGGGAGGCTTTTCACAGCAAATTCAATTTTTTTATAAGATCAATATTCTTGTCAGAAAAAAAATATAATTAATTCAGATTTATAGCCAAAAAATTTAAAAGTAATTTCTCAAATCAAAAAAGTTTATTTAAATTTGATATTATTGGTAGAAAAAAGATTATTCTGTATAATGATGCAGTAATCTCTCTCATTAAGTTTTGATAACAATAAATTTACAATTTTTTATAAATTTCATGTTCTCATACGCCAAAATCCTTGAAAGTCATAAAGAAGAACTAGTAAGCGCGACCGCATACCGCATCCAACAGAGCGAAGTTTGTTAAAATTCACAGACTTCCTCGTTCCGACGTATACGAAAATACCTTCTTTTCTCTAACTATATTTTCCTCTTTAACTTTTTGGTTAATTTCGCCTAAAACTCGAGATAGAAATATATAATAGTACAAATTTTAGTAAACAAAATCAAAACAAGAGGTAAAATGATGCAATGTATATATTTCAATGACTTGCAATAATTAGAATTTATTTACAGATTTATTTATACATCTATTAAAATTGCAATATTTTACTTTTGATGCTTGAAAAAATCTTCTTAATTCTTTTGTACTCTCTACAAGAATCTGAGCTTGCGAATGGTTGCATCCTCGATTTTGTTTTAATTATTTAATGAAATTTGTGAGACCATTTCCATGCTTTGATGCTTAACAATCTTAGTTGGTATTGGAACTCGGAACGTTAAGTGGCAATCTAAGGTCTGCGGCAAAAGTATACAATATAGTTGCCGATCTTAGCGATGGTAAACAATAGATGCTAGATATTGTGATAGAAGTGTTATTGTAAAAGCTATAAATTTTTTGTTACAATTACTTATTTTGTAAATAACAAAATATACTAAAAAAATGTAATATTAAAATTCTAGAATGCTCTTATCATATTATTACTACATATTTGAGGTTTAGCCATAAAGAAGATGTAAAACAATAGTGAATTATTTATCAGAAAGAACAATGGGGATAAAAAAACAGATTGGCATAATAGATATCGGTATATGGCAATCGAAAAAGATAATAGATATTTTACCAGCCATTTCTATTTTTATCGCTATTCACTTCGATATTGATTTATAGACAATACAATAAACATTTCACAAATAAAATTTAATTAAAAAAAATAATAAAAATTATATACTTTTATAATGTGCAAAATAAATAACAAATAATTCAATGTTACTAACATTCGATATTATGTTGTAATAATTTTTTTACTATTTGTAAAGAGATGTTATATATTCATATGCACTGTATTTAGTTAACTCTTTATATGTATTTAGTTAACTCCTCTGGCTTATATTGCCGGCAAACTTTTTCTTCTATAGAAACATTTTTTTATTTTGTTCGGTTAACAATCTCATTATACTTGATTAAAAGACAAAATAAAAGATGAAAATAAAGCGTTGAAAATTCTGCTGTCGATAACAAATGCGGACGACGATATTAGAAAAGGTGTCGGTACTGTTATCTCATGGAATCACGTTCATCTTGAGATAGAACGAAGCTGCTTTTAATCAACAACGAAAGAGAAATAAATGCAAAGAGAAAGAAATAAATGCAAAGAGAAAGTGTAACAACGAACATTGTACAGAAAGCAACATATATATCAGCTGTGATTAAAAACAGAGTCGTTATTACACTGTTCTTCAAGTATAATGATCGAACTCTTAAAAAATATACTAAATATTCCAATGCTTAAAAAATAATATAGTAGGAAAGAAACATTAATAATGCAACTGCTTAAGATATTTGGAAACTGAATTTAAAAATTTCTAAATCGTATTTTGATATACTTATAATTACTTCCAGCTTGCATCTTCTTCGTTGCACGTTATTAATGTTCCTTTACGCTCTACTTCATAACAGCTCTACGTTACTATACGTACTCGAACGTACGAAGATTCGCAAATCCAGTTGTCTCACGGGATGCACTTCTTTTTTCTTGTTCTATTTTTTCGTGGCAACAATAGCGAATGGTAACGAATCACACGCAAATCCACGGCAAAATTATGGAAATGAATAGCGGAGCATATTTCCATACAAATTGGTCCCCACGATCCTCAACTAGATTATTCTATTTTTTCTGCAACATGACGCCAGACGTCGTAACACGTCATTCGTCAGAATGATTCAATGGTAAAAAAATTATACATTGGCATGACGTTTGACACATAGTAGCACAGTGATTTTTGTAAAACTGCAAAAAACAGCCGGTTATCGTATTTTGTTGAAAATTGCAAGTGACATCAAGCCGTAATGAAAGAACCATGATAGTCAAATAGAGGATTATTTACTTACAAGTTTGCGTGACTGTAATTAAATGGCGCAGAAGCCACAGAAACCGGTAATTCGATCGTCTTGAAACTTCCACGATCTTTATTGCTAGAATGACGGAGAAACTTAGATAATTTTCGAATTGATGCAGATTAGGTGGATTGCGGTAAGACAAGTCAAACAAGTATTATATATCGACCATTTACGCTGCCTCAGCGGGCGTATAAAGACGGATTAGGAGAGGCAATGTATTCCCTAATCGGCGTAGATAAAAGCACGTACGCGTTCGTCTTCGTATTCAATTTATCCAAGTTTTTCCATCTTGATCGCAAATATTGGATAACAGTAAATCGAAATGGCTATGAAAAGGAAAATAATAAGCACATATATGCACCAAATAGCATTTTACAATATATATGTTGAACTAATACATATTTTTCAACAAAATAATATTTAGCTATTCAGAATCATTGTATAAGCTATTGTTTCATTTGAATTGCGACACAAACTATTATTCATAAAAACAAAAATATGATTTTTTTACGATACATGCATGCGTATTTAAATTCTTTCAAAGTAAAATTTTAAAAAACAGTAACAAAATTTTTGATATTTTATTAACATGAATGTTCATAGTTTATATAAATTCTCTCTTTCTCTCTCTCTCTCTCTCGCTCTCTCTCTCTACATATTAAAAAATGGAAAATTTATTAACTTTTGACACAGAAAATAGATAATATTGATATTCATTGATAGACCAAGAACAATGTTCTTCATTATTTGTTTTGGTTGCAAAACCATATATTTCTCTTTTATCAATCTGGAACCCTCTCTAGCGCTCGATAAAAGTATCCCAAACCAGGCTAGGTATTACTGTACTACTGGCTACAATTATCAGCTGGAACATGCCGTTAACGAGGAAAGCCTTTCAAAGGCAACACAGAGTTTCGATTAAACTTTGTAGGCGCTCCCACAAAAGAAAGATATGTATGTATTTTTCTCGATACGTTAAGAAACTTATTTACTATTTCATTTTAATGAAAGAGTTGAAAAGTCCTTCCTCTAACTTTTCATCTGCAACAAATTTCAAACAGTATTTTTGGCATCTTTTTATCTTATAAATATTTTTACGTAATATAAAATAAATCGATGATGAATATCTTTATATAAATAAAAAGAAAAAATTATTTGTACTTAAATATTTGATATTATTAAATCTTGATAGTATTTATTAAATATATATTTATATACTTCTATGTACAGACTAATTGATAATTTAATTTTTACATTGCAAATTTCTTAATTTTGCCAAAAGATTAAAAGATGCAATAAAATTTTCTAATATACTTCATTTCTTATTGTATCATTTGGTGGACGAACAAATGAGATTGCTCTTTCAGCGACGCGGGAACGTGCAACATAAAGTCGGTCGTAGTTACAGTTTATGTGACACGTTTAACTGCAAGCTCTTGCAAAAGTATCATTTCATATCACGTATACTTGTAATATTTTATCGAGATGAAGAAGAAATATTGGATTACGTTGAGAAAATTTCGTTTTTGGCAAAATAAATAAAAATTCGAAATTCTTTATAAAATATGTGATTAATAAAAATGTCAAATATAAAATACGTTATGTTTTGTAGTCAGTCAGGACATCATAATGGATTAAATCAATTTTCGTTCGTAAATATTTGTACTACATGGCTAATATCAAGTTTTGAACCTAGACCAAAGATAGACGCGTGTCTTCTTGCAAAGTATGTAATCTGGATTTCAGCCAAGCCGAGAATCGTGATGCACATTGTTTATTCAACATATATCCTGCGTATATATAAGCTCTCTCTATTTAATTCCTTAGGATAGAATTAGAAATGTTCTAATCTTTAATAAACACATTTAATTTATGATATATAATTTATGATATATTATGAAAATACGAAATGTAAACAAGAAAATGTAATAACCTTTAATTACGTAAACATCGTATATACGTTAATAATATCATATCGTGCAAAGGTGCAAGTTACTTTAAATCTTAATCGGATTTCTTAATTGCAAAGAGATTCATAGCTCAAAAGTAACGTAGAAGGAACCAAGGAGACTTCATCTCGATTAAAATGAGAAATGACTCAAAGTGATTTAGCGATGTAATTGCAACCGACTCGTTAGCATTGGTTGATGCGGGGTCCCGCGTACAGATCCCTTTCAGCTGAACGGTGCAGTGGAATGCATCGAAATTAGAGAACCGCATCGTCCGCAGGCAATAGATAGTAGCGCATAGTTGTGGATCCACATGAACACCGTATTCAAATTAAATTACAAATACCGTATTGAAATCGCATTAGAAATAACGACAACAAAGATTATCTATCAGAGTGAACACGGTGCACGCCATACCAAGCTGATCATTTATTTATTAAAACTGATAATAATGAAGAAACAGAGAAATAGTCCTCTTCTTTTGAAGACAAACTTTTAATATATTGTAATTTAAAAGACCAATATAAAAGACGTATTTTTTTATACATACGCATTTTTAGAGCGTGAAACATCCAATCGAATAATTTCTCTTGAAGCGAATATCGTCAAAATTATAAAAGATAAAAAAAGTCTTTTTTTTTAAATTTAATAATTTTAAAATTACTTTATAATAAAGAAATTCTTTAATAAAAAAAATTGTATTCATGAAACTAAAAAATTAAATCAATCTTTTTTATAATTACTATAAAGTACTTTTAAAACCACTCAACTTTTATTTAAAAACTTTTTCCCTCTTTTATAGTTTTGGTATAAAACGATATTCACTTACAAAAAAAATAACTGATTTTCTTCAAAGAGGAGTTTCATCCCGTAAAAGTGCATATATGAGCACATATAAAAAAATATGTGTCTCTTTTAGTTTGGTCTAGACTACAAGATATTAAGGATGTAGTAGACATATGGTCCCTAAAAAGAAAATTAAATTTGGAAGTATGTTTAATATTTACACTTTAGATAAATTATATACATATGAAAGTTGTATGAATAAGATTATATTTTTATTTAATAATATATATTTAATAACATTTTTGTAGTTCATTAATTTTATTTGTTATTATTTTTATTGTTAAAAATTAAAATTTTAAAAATAATAAAAAAATATACATTTTTCTTTTATAAGTACTTTTATAAGTACTTTAAATATTCAAAATAATTTATGCGAAGTTTTATTGCGATTCACTGATTAGTTATAAAGATATGGAACAAATAAATATTTTGTTTATTTACTGGACAGCTAGTTTATGCAATGTAACTCTACGTAAATAATCTTGAATACATAATGTACTTATATTTAAAAATTGAGATTTTAATCATTTATTTTATAATAAATTTCTATATATTTTTATTAGAGCATAGATTTAAAAAATACAACTATTTATTAAAATAATTTATCATTCAGATAGTAAACCGTCATCAAATTTGTTGTATTATTTTTAAACGTGATTTAGAATAATCTGTAATTTTTTTCGTAATTTTGTTATCATTTTGAAAATATGTATAAAACATTAAAACCTTGAAAACTTATTAAAATTGAAGAGAGAAAGAGAGAGACACTTCTTTATGCTTTCCTTAAATCAAAGCAAATCGCGCGCGCGCGCGCGCGTGTGTGTGTGTGTGTGTGTGTGTATTTTAAATATAAACTGCATAATCGAAAACAATAATAAATAAACATAATTTTGTACTGGCTGCGTAAATTCTTTCAAATAAATTAATAAATATAAATAATATAATGAAGTATTTTGTTTTTTTTTCAGGATTTGGCAATGATTAATGAGACGAAGAGGTGATGTAATGTGGCGAAACTTTGATTGGACGGCCATTCTGGCCATGTGGACGATATTCCTGATTTTGAACAACGGCTTAACTGGTGAACAGGTTCTCAATAATCCACAAAACAACAATGAAGACTCTTCTTATAAAGTTCATCATGAAGAAACGTATCACGTTTTTTATAAGAACGTTGATGATGATTCGAGGTTACGATACGCGAGAGAGAATTTTAAATCAAATGATCGTTCACCAATGCATGTAAAAGCAATTTCTCTGGAATTCAAAAATACGGAAAATCGCGATTCGCGACTCAGTGAATATGAAAAGCACATCACGATGTCAAATGCAATGACGACAACGAAGTACTTGAAAGACGACAAACGTGCGCGACTGATTACAAAAAGAGCACCAACAGAAAACATATGGTTGTCAAAAGTTATCGATATGAAAAAGTCACAAAATGCAAGAAATGATCTTAAATTCATCTCTAGCCTACGCCCATTGCCAACGTTTCGAGAATCGAAAAGTACCTCAAAATGGAGAAGACGTAAGAAAAGAATTATCAATGTGTTCTTGAACGATCATAAAAAGGTAGAAATGATAAGACCCGATACTCAGGCGTTGGATAAGAAAGATGGACAATGGAAAAAGCACGAGACGGATCAAGTCTTCAGTGAAGAAAACGGAATGACCGCATTCTTTCCAGACAAATTCACAAAGAGTCCGCGTAGCGAGAAAGATACCTTTCAACAAAAGTTTAAAAATTTCGATATCTCGCAACTCGATACTATGAAAAATATCGATTCCAAATATACCAATGAAAAACACAAACACAATAGAGATGAAAGAGGTTCCTGCCAAAGTCTCAAGCAGACAAAAAACAACACGAATAAAGTGATTTACATTAAAGCCAATGGCGAGTCTCAAAGAATAGATCCAACTTTTTCAAATTACTTACGTTCAAAGGAAGATCGGAGTCGTGGGAGTGAAACTATTATAACTACCACAGATAACGCGATCATAGAAAATTCATTCTACGATCATTCCGTACCTGTCACTAGAACTACATTAATCTTTAGCTCCGAAATCTCGAACATAAATAGAGAAGTTGGTGATGAAGAAAACACCGTAAGTCCGTATTACTCTTCGGAGGACGAATATTCGAAATCGCATAAAACGGATAAGTTTCTAGCAACCAAAACGTACAAACGCAACGAATATTCAAAGATAGGATTTAAAGTAAGTACAGATACACATAGGAACAAGAAAGAAAATAGGAATATCGATTTGTTCACTTTTCACATATTAAATTCGCTCGACAACCATTTTACTAGAAAAAGAATCAGCTTTACGAGACGTCCCTTTGTATATAAGAAAAGGAATTTATTAAAAGCAAATGATATATCTGATTCGCAATATCAATATCATTATTCAAAAAGTAATAATAATGTGAGAATAAATAGAAAAATAGCGAATCTTAGCAAAATGCATATAAGAAAAAAAACCGAAGAAGAGAAGATTACTGCCGCTGCAAACTACGCGACGCACAACATGCATAAATTCGAACGTAATTTGTTACCAACTAATTTATATACCAAGAAAAATGACAAATCCGACTTAAGTTATCAGATACCAACGCGTATTTCAGTCACGCAGAAAAGGAATCCAACGCACGTACGATACATCGAATCCGACGCGAACTGTGAGTCGCGGACAACAGAGTTCGAAACCGAAGTTCGTGACGCATTTCGAATTAACCTCTGGAATGTCTCCGATCCATCGAGGATCGCAAAATTCAGCAGCCTCCCCGGGAAAGCTCATGAACGCCCGAAATACTCGAGGAAATTTCACGCAATCAATATCAGCACACAGCCTCCACATATCGCTAAGACAACTGATGGAGGATCAGAACTCGACGAAGAGCCTCGAAGAACTTCAACCGAGAGCGAATCTATCTTTTTCGGTGCAACGAATGTCAGCGATAATTCGACCGGGATGCAGAAGATTAATGGGCATGTGCAGTCATCGAGCGAACTTACGGATGAGTCCGGATTAGAAAATGTCAGAGTTACGACGAGACGAGGTAAAAATCATCATGACACGCATGAAGAATCTGGATTTTATTCACGAAGCGGCGGTGTCCATAACTCAAAGAATCGACGATATAAACGTCATGAAGATCGGAATACTCCAGGGATCTCGACATTAACCAAATTCGACAGTGAGACGTGGAAGATACCCGATACGGCAAGGGCAACAGTAACATCGAAATCGCTAATCGAATTTACTATGAATCCATCCATTTCGACGATTCAAACAAATAACAAATATCAAACATCAACTGACACGAAAAAAGTTCTTACATCTATGGAAACACTGCCGCATACTTCGAAATATAAAGAGTTCCAGAAAGAGTGGCAATCAATCTCATTGACGACCGATCGCGACGAAAGATACACAAACACTCCGACAACAATGGGTTCTGATGCTTCTGATTCATTAAAGATATCATTGATAGATACTCCGAAAACGTTAAATGTCAGTTTGGTAAATACGCAATTCCAAATCAAAGCGCTCGATCGATCGAGCGTGATAACCAAAATAGGCAATTCTATTATTCCGAAAGAGGTTCCTTCATCTACGGAATCAAATGTATCCGACGCTACAAACAAGAACCTCTTCGATGTGTCTTCGACCGAGCTCATTAATTCGCAAGAGGAACACGGTAATGAATCCGTTTGGACCATTGACCCACTTCGTCAAAGGAATAGTAATCCTTCTCAAGGTGTCTCCGAGAACATTACTATGGAGAACATCGTCGACTCATCGGCCGGTGACGTGCACTCAGATCAGTGGCCTGTAAAACATAGCGCGGTGGTGGAAGGTGATCTTGTCCTCGGGGGACTAATGATGGTGCACGAAAGGGAAGATACAATTACATGCGGACGTGTAATGTCTCAGGGTGGAGTTCAGGCTCTGGAAGCCATGCTGTATACGCTGGATGCTCTCAATGATCGGGAGATTGTGCCTGGAGTCAAGATCGGGGCGCATATACTCGATGACTGTGACAAGGACACGTACGGTCTTGAGATGGCAGTGGATTTCATTAAAGGTACGTACGTGGTACAATCGTGAAATATGATGATAATGCACTTTCTTACATATGTTGCACGTATCTAGTATCGTACATTTCAGACAGCGAATTTTTATCTTGCAATTCGTATCTAATGCTATTTTTCTCTCATATTAAATTAGTTCAGGAAATATGATATTAAACCTAATGTACGAATCGTGTATACACACTCTTCTTTAATAATATTATATCGTTTTCTTTTTCCTTACATTTAAAAAATTGCTTTTTTTCTTGATTTCTTGATTTAACTTTAAAAACACAAACATCTTAATTCTTTCATATTTTATATTAAAACTAAACGTAAGCGTGGAATTTTGTTTTCTTGTGCAAAATTGAGTATGATTTCACGTATTTCTCCTAAGAAAATTTCTCATTTACCACTGTCATTGAAAGCACTATGATGCCGCAGGCCTATAATATCTCTAGAGATTTGGAAAATTACGTTAGCGAAATCACGCCATGTAATTTCTAGTGAAATGAACTTATTTCGTTATCGCCTTGATGCAGCACAATGATTGGATACACTCAAGGCGAAAAGCATATGTGCACATATTAGATGTTGGAATTAATTCGTAGCGTTTTTTAATGAAAGAATGTTATTTATTTCACATGAGCATTAAAAAATACATTAATGAAAGTACTTCCCATCACTTGTAAAACGCTACGAATTAATTCCAACACCTAATATGTATACCAACAATGTCATTGCTAGTCTTCTTACACTAGATAGAGAAATTTACATTTATGCGATAAAGAACATAGGCAAATTGCTTTTAAATTTGTTTTCTAATTTTTAAATTCACACGAATAATGCATGTTGATTGCCATTAATTTTGTTTATTTTAATGTTTCAATATTTGTTTTCTATATCTATTCAAGAAAAGTATAAAATTTCTCACCAGAAAATCGTGATTCAAAATTTTCTATAAATAGTAAATATACTTTCATTAATTTAATACCTCTTTTTTTCAACGAAGATTGTATACAGGAGCAGAGTTAGTTACGACAAGCACTTTATATTTGATAAAGTAGATTCAGATGTCATATACAGGGTTGGGAAAAAGTTACTTCATAAAAGTAACTTGTTATCATTACTGTTCTTTTTACTGAAAAAGCAACTTATTATTGTTGTAAATATTTATAACTGATTTAAAAAAGTTAACTTGTTAATATTACCATTATTCAAAAACTAACGAGTCGTTATAATTTTTGTTACATTTTTCTCAAATTTTGATAATCTTTTTTTAGAGTAGTATATCTAATTGTTTATTTTACTAATTGAGCAATCAACACGAGGTCTATAGCAGTTGTGGTTAATAGTAACATAGTAAAAAAAACTCGTTTTTGCACGTTCCATACACATATTGTACAAAGTAACGATTATATTCGCTATCGTTACCAAAGAAATGTAACTGTGTTACAAATAGAGAAATGTAAAGTCGTTACACACTCGTTATTAAAAAAAAAGATATTATATCGGTAACGACGTTACAAGCAACGTGTTACTTCTCAATCCACGTTTATAATAGATATAATGTATTTTAATAGATAAATAAAACAATATTAAACATCAATATTTTACAATTTTCAAAAAACGTATTCACTACCGGTAAGTTTCCCCGACCGACTGTCGGTAAATTTCCGGAAGTTGGGAAGAATCGAGCTTTTCACAAGGTAACTACTATCCCAGAAACTTGCAGAAACGCCAGCATTCGATAAATTTAAAACGAGATTTATCGTATGTTGAGGGGTGCATTTTATCATTGCCAGTGTAAATAACAAAAACAGTTTAGTATCGAATGTCGATTACATCTGTACAATTAATAATTCTTTCGTTTTCAATAATACAATTTTTCAATAATACAATTTCTTTGTAAAATGTAACTAGAAGAATTACTTTAACTCTTTGCAAAAGTATCTATTTTTCTTGTATTAATTACGCAAAGAAATTTATTTTATAATTTCACGAAAAGAAATAAAAGTTCTTTCTTCTGAGAGAGTTTATAATTCTAGCTTGTTTTTCAATTTACAAAGTTTTCACAAAGATATTTTTTGAATTAATATGTCTGCTTGGGGCAACGTATAGAACTATTTGTAATTCAAAAGAAAAAACAAAGTTGTTGTGTGTGCATAAGGTATAATTATTCTGTCTCAGTAAAATCTCAGTAAAAGTCATGCTGTAGAAAACGTGTGTGTGTGTGTGTGTGTGTGTGTGTGTGTGTGTGTGTGTGTGTGTGTGTGTGTGTGTGTGTGTGTGTGTGTGTGTGCGCGTGTGTGCGCCACAGTAATACTAGTGCACTAGTGAAAACGTCCGAAAAATTGAAGTTGTTGTATTATTCAACAGATACCAAGTAATGTGAGCTATGTTTGGAATACGAATTCTCTATTCAATTCATATATTTAATCTTGACCTGGGTTAATAGCTGTCGGTGAACATGTGATACTGCGTCGCTGTAAGCTTACGTTCTACCAGCTGGCTCCGACTCGTTGGTATTCACGATGGTCGTAATCGGTTTTATTGATACTTCCCCCAAAGAGAGATTTAAGCGGCTTATAGGCGCGGATAAATCCCCGGAAGCTCGTCAAAAATCATCAGCGAACAAAAATTAAATTTGAAAAAACTAGGTTCAATTTTTCGATAAATTTATCAAGATTGCGCTCTCTTTTTCTTTCTCCCCCCCCCCTCAAACATACTTCCTTTTTCTCAAAAATTCTTGATTTATGCTTCATCAATATTTTCCAAAACAAATTCTCATTTCCATTTCTGCATTCTATTCTAGACGTAATATGGTTTACAGAATAATTTTCAAAAAAATCAATGAAAATATAATTTTATGCATATTTACACGTTATTATTTATAAAATAAATATAATTAAACATAAACACTTAACAACTAAAAATATAATATATTTTACATAATCCGGATTAGAATAAAATTCTTAATATAAATTTTGTAATAATATGCATATATACACGTGTAATTGTATATAAATCATAAATTATATATTGAATGTATGAAATAATTATAATGTAATAGTTAATGCAATATAGTTGTGTAAAAAAGTATTTGTAGCGGTAAAATCAACGTAAAACATTTCATATATATAATGTTCATATAAAGTGGTATGATAACCACGTGGACGGGAGCAGCTAGATTACAAATAGTTAAACCGGATTGATTCAACATGTTCGCGGTATGTGCGGATAATCTTCAAATCGATAGGTCTTTATAAGCCGTTAATTAATTTTGCATGCTGAATTTCCCGTTGAGAGCGTCGCGGACATTGCGGTCTATAATTATTATTACCTTCGATACAATTCGTTCTCTGCATATGCAGACTGTATCGTGAAATTACGATAACACAATTGTCACACGAGACAGCGTCATTTCAAGCGATATTTTTTGAAGTTCAAAAAATGGTTAATAGACTCGAAAAAAAACAAAAATTACAAAATAAAAATATTTCAAAAAAATTATTTAATTATTTACGCATCACTGCGTTAATAGAAAAGTGACATATCTCAAAATTACTAACTTTTTTGCTAAAGTAAAGCATTTTTTAAAGTTCTGGATTAAAATAACGTTTCAATTTGGAGAGTGAATATGCAATGTTTATAATTTTATTTTTTTCCATTATACTTTCAATTATATTTGTTATATATTCAATTAATGTATTTTTTAGAAAACTATGTCATGAGTTTTTGAAATTCGAACCCAAGTATAAATTTCATTTCCTGTAACATTTTTTCCATATAATAAGCAAATGAGTTATAAATATATCGTTTTTCCATATAAATATTAGTCTAACTCGATTTTTTTTCATCTCAAAACGTTAATTTTTTATTCGTATTACTTTTCTATCAATGCAGCGATATGTTAATCATTTTGATGATTATAATAAATTATAGTCATAAACTATTAACGATACAGCATACAAAAAGATGGAAAATATAATACGTATAAAATCTACTAATTTAATTGTAAGCTAAAAGTGTAATTTCACAGCGTTCGTTCCGAGTCGCTGCTTCCTCTTTGCTTCGCAAGACACCCAGATGTAATGCTAATGTAGCATGCTTTACGAATCTCACTGTCATGATACTTGGACTGACTGCATAGATCTTTAGAATTATTATGCCGTAACAGTAACATTTAACTTTAATGAACAATAATACGTTTATATCACTCTCTACAGTTCTACACGCTTCAGAATAATAATATTAATAAATTCTACATCACGTACATTTGGATTATTTCAAGATATCTAAACATTAAACATTAAAGCACGTGTCATACTAATACATATACATGTATATCCATCTACCTTAATGCAATTAAAAGCTTTCATTTTTTTAACTCAACCATGACTAAACGCTATTGATATTGAAATATTCTACTGATTTCTATATATATTTGTGAATACCATATCTGATACTGAATGGTGAATGATATTGTACACATTGTCATTAAAACATGAATGTTTTTGCGTTCGGACTGCACGCGAGCTCTCGAGATAATGTTGCTCCTAGTAGCGAACACAGCAATTTGTCACGACTTGCTTCCCGACGAACGATTTAAAAACAACATTTTTCAATGTGCAACTTAGCTGAGACACTGCAGCAGGAGATAATGGCAAAATCGAATATCGCTGTACCTCACGGAAGTGAACAGTAATAACGATTTTATGAAAGTTTAATGAGACCAGAATTTCCACCAGGAAATGGCATTTTCATTCGAAGCGAGTCATTTGCAAGAATAGAGAAGAATCTGCGAGATGCCTTGTTAAAACGTTAACTGCCCTGTTAAAACGTTAATTATTATTGTTATGAAAATGTTAACGATAACCGGCAACAAATGCAAATAGTGAGTCTTCGCATAAATGTAAAAATGCTTAATATTGTATGTATACGTATGTATACGTGTATCTATTATATGTAATGTAACAATTCTTGAAAACTATATTGCAGATAAAGAAACATAACTCATCAACAAAACTTATTCAAATTAACTTTGATCAATCTTTGATTAAAAACCTTTTAACTTTTTACGATACAATTTTTAGTAAAGCGACGGAATTGTTTGATGTAAATTTTGGGTATCGTAAAACTTCTCTCTGGAAAGCGCCAATAAACGCGTTCCTCTCTTTCTCCTACAAGTCCCGAGTTGTTGATCAATGTTACGAGAACGCTGCGGTGGAATATTTAAACGAGTGCTCGCGTGGCCAATATATCGGAGCATCAAACGTGGGCTTGCTTCCTTTGTGCGAGAATACTAACATTGTAACATACCTTTATATAGACAATTTTTTTCAACTTTCATCCCGTTGCATCATCACTTTCTGCAAATGTTCTGGAAAACTATTTCGGCGTTGTGGGAAGTCATGTATCGAGGGAATAGCATTCAATATTACTCTAAATATTACATCTGTTGATCCTCTTATACAAGCATTGTGAAAATGTTTTTAATTTGTAAAACGATGCTATCCACGCGATAGCGATGTGATGTAATTTTTAAAATAAATTCTGTCCTTGTTCTACATATTTGCATGAAGTTGCTATGTCGCATAGAAACGTGCAAATTAAAAATTTTAAATAAACATTTAAAAAACTACGTATAGTTATTTCTACTTCTTTTTTTAACAGAAAATAACCAACAAACTTTTCTCGTCATAAATTTATATAGAATCATATTATGGCTTAAAAAGCTTTACGAATAAAAACGCGGGGATTCATTAACCACATAGCGTCTAACGAGGTTTAAACCGGAGTTTCCCTAAATTAGTATGCGATACTTAATGCTTTTTTTTTATCAGGATTATACTTGGCCACAGGTATTTATCAACCATGCTTGTTACCAGTATTTTTCTCATAATTTTAATCTTGTTACCAAAGGTAATGTAAGGAATCTCCTATACTTAGCAGAATAAAAAAAAATTAAAAGCTATATATGCTTAAATAGATATACAGCGTATAACTTTATGCGGAAAGGCTGAGAAGCGCGAGCAATGTAGATATACATGTATAATTGCGGTATGCACCGTGGAAACGTACGAGAAAATTGTAATAATTACGGCGATTCAACTGACGACATTAAATTAGTAATATAAGTTTATATTGTTTTTAAAAAACCTATGAACCAAAACGATTAAAACAAAATAAGATTAATATAAACTTGATATTCGATAATAATATAAAAACTTGTAGTAAAAATTACAATAGTTAACATATGATTAGCATTGAAAGGAGAGGAGAGAAAGAAAAAAAAACACGGAAAAAAATGATTTCCTTTCAAAAATTATACTACTTACAATTATATATATATTGACAGTTAAACTAATTAAAGCTTAATTTAGATGTTATAGCATATCTAATACAAATAATCTGTTGTGTATTATGTTATTATCGCTAGAATTAACATAATTGAGTAATTCCGCAGCAGGCAATATATGCCATCGCATAATATCTATACATAACAATACCTTTCCTATATTCATGTGATATTACTATTTAAAAATATACATATACTCTGTTAATATCTCTGAAATGTTATCTCTAAAAAAAACCGTAACCTACTTACTTGGATAATTTTAAAGGAAGACTCTTAAAAAGAAGATAGAGATAAAAAATGAAAAACTGTTTAAAAACTATTTTCTCTAATACTAAGAGAGTTCTTTTCTGGAAAAAATCTGACAAAAATGGATTCTTTCCCGACAATTCATATTTCCTAGAAAATAACAACACTATGTATGATGTTCATCATTATATTCACTTTCGCAAAAAAAAACCACAAGTAATTTAAAAAAGATTACGAGACAAAAGATATATACTGTAACGCTATTTATGGAACATCGTTCCGCGGATGAATAATAATAGAAAAAAATTAATCTTTCAAGTCATGCGTTTCAAGTCATGCTCGCTTAAAGATCTGTTATAAATCACGGCTCTCGACTCGGTGAAAGCTAATCCCAGACAAAGCTTTAGATATTCTTAACAAATCACAGTCGATTGCACGGTTGCGACCCGGCACTTAACGAACTTATCTCAGCTTGCCCCAAGAAAATTGATCACTGAGATATAAGACTTCCGGCACGAATTTCCGAAGCCACCTCGGTCAGCTCCGGCTACGTGATCTCATAAGTAACTGCACAAAAACACGCCTAATCCATTTTCCGCAGCCATGATGCACCAAGCATGTGATCACTATCATTTTCCTCCATTTTGCAATGTCGTTCAGTGCATTCGCGACTTTATAGATCCTGCGAGTGGATAGTGCGTTTTATTTCTGTTTCCCTTTACTCATACGCTTTGCCGGCAAACGGATTAAATGAAACGTCAAAAAAGTCGTCCGATATTCTTTTAAGAGCATATATAGTAACGCGTGAATTGCTTTCCCGCTTTTCACTTTTATTCCTCGCGTTTTATGTAACAAGTTGTAAATAAAACTAAATTACATATTAATTAGAGAGATTGCTTAATTTTTATTGATTTCATAATTTCACATACAATTTCAATACACGTCGCTGATATCTTTCGTCCAATTTTGCATGTTAATACTCATAAAACTAAACCCTTAAAGAGTAGATAAAGCGTTAAAAATCATATATGTATTAACTGTATCGTTATTAAACTTCTAACGCATTTTTGCATGGCATAATAGATTTGTAAACTGTTATACGCTATAACCAGCTGACGTGCCGAATTTCAAGACATTATTCCGCGTGTAACAGATGTCGCACATTTCTAGAAATTGCTCTCAATTTCTCGATAAATTAATCGCAGGATTGGTGCAATGCCAAACTGGGCCAGCTATTTCCTGCCACTGAGCTATCGTGTAGTTTTAAAGTCGTTCACCAAGAATTAAACGCGACATCCTACTGGTGATTCGAACTATCGGATACCAGGATGTTATATTTATCTCAAATCTCTCTGAGTAGATATAATGAAATAGCAATAGATATTAATCGTCGATTTTTTAATAATTAATATGTTCCAATAAAGCAGCCGAACATCTTTCTCTTCAATTGGATAACTCTCATATGTCCTGCACTTTTCTCTAATTACTTTTCTCTAATTCTTCTTGACCATTACGCGGATAGATAGATTGTATCTCGTTGCAGCTCGGACTTCGTGTAATCGTATCTCGAAAAATGTAATCGGAAGCTGTGTTTTCACAAAAGGTCTAATAGTTTTGTATATAAGATAGACAGATAATTGTCGTTGTGCGGTTAATGCAATAAATCTGGTCGCACGATAGCATTCTTTTTTTTCCATTTAATAATGTTATTTAGAAATCTTCATTTTCTAATAGCAAAAAAATGAGATAATTAATAATATAACACGATAAAAAAATCTGTTACGTTTTCCGAGTGTAAGCAGGACCATATGTCTTTTAAATCAACATGGTTTTAACTGAATATAGTTAGTAATTGTTCGATAACTCAGTTTTGCACATTAGCTACGTTTTTTGGATCAATCATGTATAATGCATTAAAGAACCATGGAAGACTAAACTGGTAACAAAACTTGCGAAACGCGAAAATAATTACAGTGCAAAACAATATCCGAAAATTCGTTACGTTAGATACGTGTCAGAATTGCAAAAAACAAACAACGAAAAAAAAACATTTTTTGTTCTTTCAATTTTTTGAACAAAAAAAATTAGAAAATCAAATAATCTATTAGTATGATGTGGCAAAACCAAAAATGAGAGATATGAAAAAGACATCTCTTTGAATACGGGTGATGTACATGTTGATAGGTGCGAGGTGGCTTGTTTCAGTTAATAGCACCACATGCAGTATACATTGCCATGTAAGCTAATTACCGCAGTATTTTAGCCGCGCGAGACCACTCACCTCACGGACTACGAAATTACGTTGCGAGTTTTGACAAGGAAATATTTTCCAAAACGGATATGATTTATTATTACCAAACAGCTGCCTTAGTTATTCTCATAAAGATTATTAAAATTTAATTACATTCATTATTACTCATATGCTAGTAATACATTCAAATAAAAACTAATTAAGATTTAGTTATCATTATTCCTTCCTAACTGCTGCTAACCAAAGGATAGCACAACGGGAATATGCGGTCCTTCATCTTTGCCATTTAATGCCGCGGTTGCACAAGAAGCAGCTAGGTTAGTTTGACTTTGTGATTAATTTATCGAGCAATTTACAACAATTTGTGTTTTAAGTAATTAATTAAAATGCATCAAAGAACTTTTGTAATACATTTTCGCATATGTATTGTTCTAAAAACGCTAATATCATCAAATAATATTGTGTTTTTAAATTTAAATATACTTTTTTCGCAAGTACTACGCAAATGTTATTTTATCGAAAGTATCTCGTTATCTTCAAAAATTCTCTTCAAGCCAAAATAATGTGCTCGTTGACACTAGCCATTATTTAACTGCTATAAATTAGTATGTACAAAGACAATACAGATCACTACGCGAGACAGAAAAGAGAGGGCGCCAAGATACGGTGGAGAGAGAGGACCTATGAGAAAATGGTCAGACCATTAGGAAGAGAGGGGTCGCAGGGTAGGAGAGAAGATTGGGAGAAGGGAGGAGGGTTGATATGTTCGAGGAGGGTAGCGTTGATGCAGTCGCACCAGCCAGTCAGTGGCTGCTACAGCACAGTAACGTACGCGCGTGCTCCTTTTCAAATCGTTTTCGGGCCTAACAAACCGAGAATTTTCATCGGAATATGACACAAAATTTGTTGCAAATAGATAATCGCGTTAATCAAATAATCCACAATCGTACCTGCCGATGCTGTCTCTTGTTTTTCACCGTTCGCGATTTAGAAGTTTCCGATAATCCGCGTGTTATACGAGTGACGGAAAGGATGGCTTCTTACAAAGCTTCTTGCAAGATATCTTTTTAATTTTTTGCACGTGCATTTTGAAATTTATAAAGCTTCGCGGAAAAGTTAGAAAAAGTAATGTGAGCAAAGTGTATTGAATTAATGTTGCGCAATCTAAAATAAAACACCAAACGAAGATAATAAGTAATCAAGTGGGCGGACTTAACTGACAAAGAGACGCTCTTGAAGTCCTGATGATGAAATATCCTCGAGCTTGCAATTCGATTATACGTTTATCTCACGAGTATGTGACATCGACGATTTATTGCTATGGTATTATATCGTTATCGATTGCCTGTTAAAACATTTCCCTTTACACAAATATATTTATCTAAATTTATTCGAGAAATTATCTACAAAAAAAATGAAATATTAATGACTCGCCTTTTAAACTGTTTTTGTGCATTATAAATAGCAATTATTTGTTTTGTTATTGTACACCCGGACTTTTTCTGTCAGCAATTTTTCGAAATATGTATCTGTAAGATACGTATTCCTGGTAGAGATATTGTCATTCAAACAATCGCCGTGAAAGCATTAAACGAGTTATTTGTGCTAAGACAAAAAATAATTTTTCTAAAACGGGTACATAAATAAAATAAGCGTTAAAATAAGCGGATAAATAAATCGTTAATAAATTGTGATAAAAACAGAGTTGTTCAATTTTGATAATCAATTGTCGCGAGCGAGATTTTTGGTTAGCTGACAAATAATTAAATCAAAAGTTTATACGTGATTTTTTCGGTTTGTAGCATAAATTTCATGCGACAAATATGCCGTACGTGACATTTATCTTCTAGATAAAAATTTAATTAAAAAATGTTATTTAAAAAAGTACAATAATATATCGAACAATATACAAAACACTTCTTTTCCGTTATCATTATATTATATTTTTAAAGTTATTTTATTATAAAATGCGCTATAAGATACACCCCCCCCTTGATTTACAATAAAAAAATTATTTTTAAAAATATACTTTAGCCATCTTTAACATGTATAGCCTTGAATAATTCAAAACAAATTTTCTATATTATAATTATCATTGTCATGTAATCCCTTCTTTAGTAGTCTTAACTAAATTACTTTCCCGAACTTTGAGATCAAGATATAATCTAACTTTTCTGCAAAAGATATCGTTAAAAATTCCGTCTATATAAAGTAAGTAGTAACCAAAGTTACAATCTACGGCTAGGTAACTTTGTCTTACTCTACAAATAGAAACTTTAGGAAATACGATCCAGAATCCTCAGGTTTGAGAAATTAATGGAAACAGTTTGAATAAGACGTACATTGTCTATTATATTTCATTTAGTTCTAAGCCGAATTGTGCGGTTGTTTTGTGAAATATTTGATGCAAGTTTGATGAAAATCTCTGCTGCATTTTGGCCTAAATTCATGAATTATCAATTAATTGGATGGTTTGCAATTACGATTAATTCTGCTGCTTAATTAACTGCGGCATAGCTGATACTTTGAAAATTATCCCGACTTCATGATCTATTTAATTCTTTGTCTATTTAATCCAATAATCAATTGCGCGTAATACAATTTACGACGATATACAATAAAGTACGACGATATACAATACGAATAACGATAAATATTTTAAAGAATAAATAGTTTTCAGTGAAATTATTTCAAAACAGTAATGATTAAGTGAAATGCGTTTCATATATCAAGCAAATTTAATTAATATATAACTTGCATGATGAGAAATATGTATGTATATCGTGAACTATTGCATAATTAATAGTTTATATATTTAATAATTATATATGTACATAAGCAAACTACATTATGTTAATTACCATAAATGTAAAATAACAGAAGAACGATGTTAGTATGCATATCAATACCTACTATTGTATAAAACATAAATAATTTATCTAAAAACTAAAAGATTTACATATTAAATTAAAAGACTTTGTAAAAATCACAAGAGCAAAATTATTCTATTCGATAATTCCATTTTTTTTTTCTTTTGGCTTGTTCGTTCATTACTCCTTTAATCTTCGTGCCGTGCATTATTATTTTATAAAATTGCGCGCGCGCGTTATTGCTAATAACAATCACCGATCTCACAATCCTGGGGATCGTGATTGCGTGCTAAACCAACGGTGAAAACCAATTGATTTGACGAGCAGATGTTCGCAATCAGCGTAAATTTAGCATCCGAAAAACAACGCACCGTTAATAAACGAGTTCCTGCTATCACCGTCAACAAAATGGACTTTCCCATACGCTTTGATATCACTATCGAACCGTTATTGTTATTTTAGCAGTTTATACGATATTCATTACAACATTGTATATTATAAAATTTCGAGTGATAAATAAAATTACTCGTGCAAAATGTTACTCGAGAGAAATAAATTAGAAATATAGGAAACAAAGGGTGCAGGAAGACGAATGCATTTGTGTGATTTGAGAATTCTCAATCAATAGTCTATTTTTGTCATTTAATAATAACAAGAAATATTAACTTTTCATTGATAACATATAAGCATTTTATCAATTTTAACAAAGATAAATTGATACGCCATTTGTAAAATTTCTAATCAAAATGTTATAAATAGCTTTTATATCATAAAAGTATTGTTATTTTATGACTGGAATAATTTACTGAAACAATAAGGAGTGCTGAAACAATTAGAACAGATATATAGAATGCGTAATGAATTATCGTGCCTTTTCTCTTAACAGAAGCTTTAATGAATCCACCTTAACGAATTTTCTCTCTCTAGAAACTAATGTATAAAACTAGTTCAGGAATAAAACTTTTACTATTAGAATATCATGAACTTTAATTAACATCATTATCATGAATATTAAGTAACTGTATAATTCAGCCATAAAATGTTCGTTAAAGAAAAATCAATTCTGAATTCATCAAAAAACTGTGATAAAAACTCTGCATTTCTAATGTAACTTCTATCTCCTGCTTTGGGATTGCAATCATCTCCTCTCTCTGCTCTTTGCTAAATGTATCTATACAAGTACAATACCGACCATGTAGGGACAATGAGCAACAGGTCATCAAGGAGTGACACTTGGTCATGTTTCTATTGAATACTCATGCGTGAGATCGTAAAGCCTTTCCTGTAATTCATAATGCATGTCCGCGTACAAAAAGAAATTGCACAAGAGCATTCCAACACGGTGCAGCGCAGCCAACTTTTGTCGGAGTTTGAGCAGCGCAACAGGTATACATTCCGCAACAACGAATTACAACCGACCTCGGTCCGTCGTTCTGACGATCGTTCGGCAAACCTAGAAGTTCAGGAACAACGCAACTTTCAGCGACGTAGCCACGTCGAAGTTTTTAATTACACAAAATCCGGAGTCGTTATCGACGCGCGACCGCACGCCCGCGCTCGCACATCTGCAATTTCTCGACCATGCAACGCCGCGCAGCGCTTCGTGACCGAGCAATTTAAACTTGCGGCTTGCACGATACCACCTGCGGGTTCGAAGCTCGGAAGACCTATCAAAATTTCCGATAGCAGGGTCGTCACCGAACTGATAGCGTTGGATAACAATTGTCTTGATAAGGTGTAACATTTTGTTCAAACAATTTAATTTCGTTGAATAGGGTAACTCCGATATATACGCCGCACCTATCAAAAACATAATTTATTAAGTATTATTTACTATGTTTAAAGTAAACGATCTAGATCAGTAAAAACTTTGTACTGTCTATTATTATGAAAAAAATATTAGAAATTCGAAATATTTATATTTCGTATTAAAAAATGAACTTTTTTAAACCCTTGCATTTTTGCCGTATATCTCATAAGAGTGGGAGGAAGGAGGATATGTATGGCTTATAACAAATTTACAAATAATGCATATAAATAAAATATAAAATAATACAATAACTTATAAAATGTGTTTATAAAGTTTTATCAAGGAATAAGAATGATAAATATGTATATGAAATAATAAATAATAATTACAATCTTCCCACATGTATTACAAGTGTTGTATGACATGAAGTATATATTTCATGCATTTATTGTATTTAGTGCACTGAATTCAATCTGCGCACTTTGTATGCACTTTGTTTGCATAAATCCCGCTTAAAAATGCCATATATTCCAAACAAGTGGGATATACAAGACAACAAATTAAACAAAAAATACAAGAGCAAAATATTTGTATTCTTTTGTTATACAACATGCTTTACTATTCCTCTACACTCGTGTATCACGAAGTAATTACTAAGTCTTTTGCACATCCTACAGTAATCATTTTATGTAGATTAGAATTTATGATGGCGCTACTTAATAGTGATAAGTCGATTCAGCTCACAATAATTTCAATAATATTAACAGAAACTGAAATCATAACATAATACTAATATAACATAAAGACATGTAATAGAGTAGTTGCAGGAAAATTACCTCACTCCTATTTTTTTCTGTGGCGTAAATCTCAGCGCGGCATATTTGCTGGAATTACCCTATAAGTTTTTAACGCATTTGTATTTCGTTTTCTATAGAAAAGCGTAATTAAAAACATCTTCAAAGTTATTTTTGTTTTATTGTTAACATACATCTAATATCGATTCGAACTCAATATAATAATCATTAATCACAATCAATCGTAAAATATTTTAAAATATTCGAATGTGTGAATATAATACAATAAAAAAGAAGCGAGAAAATGTTGGACGTAATAGATGATAAATATTATCTTTTTCAAGAATTAAAGAGAAAGGTGATAAGTCATCATGAAAACAATGGTGAGATCCAGGTCGGCAATAAATTTATTCTAATTTTTACGCATAAATGACACGATTCAAATTGGTAAATGTTCCGACGAGCAAACGCGTTAATGCACCACATTTCATCCTTTACGTAAAAATGTTGAAAAATTATGATAGCCTAAAGGTCGCACATAAAATTTACACAAAGCTTAGAAAGAACTTGTAACACTGGGAAAGACAAGTCTTGTATAATAAAAACAAATGCAAAATTACACAGGCATCATGATGACACATGTATGTATGTTGCCTCTGTACTTCCAAGATCTCTTACATTAGCATACTGGTAACATATGTCGCGACATATCGTACCTCAGAAAACTACATGCTTTCAGTATAAATCACAAGATGCGCCTCAATTATAATTGTAAAGCTTACAAATTTTGTTTTTAGTTAAGTTGGTAATCACTGATATTTTTTCGTCATCCTGTCCGATTAATTAAATATTTCATATACATACATATTTCTATACATATTCGGTATAAATTTAAATGGTTTGTATTTTTGGAATCTGCAAATATAAATTAATTTTATAAATTATGATTTATTTTCCAATATGACGTTTTTTTTTTATTTTAAAATCATCGAATTGAAAATAACATATGGCACATTCAACTTGTGAATCAGTTGCTGCTCACTTTTGATATACGTTATACATACGGAATACGAAAAACACGATCAGTCGAATCTCTCCTAGCCCGCACTGGCACGTCCTTTCCGTCGATCGTGCGCAAGACCTCCGATCTTCCTCTCGAAGCTGATATCGCCCTCCCGTTCATATTGCCAAGGAAGAGTAGCGACGTAAATCATCGTGAATTCAAAGCCCGAGGCGGACAAGCGAAAGCCACGACAACATCGAAATCGCCAACGTGCCGGAAACCTGAAACTAGTAACAAACAACATAATTTACCGATTATGACGTCATGAAGTTTCTGCTTTTGGCATTATTGAGCTGCATCTGCTCGGCCGATGATCGACGTTTGAGATCTATCAAACAATGGGCCAGGAAGATCGACATCTCGAAGACCGATAGCATCTCACGTATACCGTTATTGAATAAATATGTGGACTTGATGACTGATGCTGTGAGACTGCGTCATTATGATAACCGCATGAGTGTACGTTTGAGTCATTTTCACAATGAGCTACCTCATCCGATCAGACATCGACGTCATCAATCTCGGTCGATAGAACCAAATGGGCTAGTCCATCACCTTAGCTGGCCAGTAAAAAAGGAAGCGGTAGTCGAAGGTGATCTCGTGCTAGGTGGCCTAATGATGGTTCACGAAAGAGAGGATACCGTCACGTGCGGACCCGTGATGCCTCAGGGAGGTATTCAAGCGTTAGAGGCAATGCTTTATACTCTGGATATTCTCAATCAACGAGAAATCGTCCCAGGAGTTAAGATCGGGGCTCACATACTCGATGATTGTGACAAGGATACGTATGGTCTTGAAATGGCCGTAGATTTTATTAAAGGTACGTACACGTTGATTTATTGAAATCTGATAGTGAGCTCTTCATTCTAATTCGTAATTAATTCTTCTCAAAAAACTATGGAAAACACCAAGTTAAGAATGATCTAAAAATTGCGTCTATTTTTACGTTATTTATCTTTCAACTCAACGATCGTTCATAAAAATCGTCAAATATTAGAACTCACGTTCAATATCGAGATGCACAGATTGAGTAAATAATATGTATTTGTCGAATGTTATTTGATACGTGAACTTATTCATCTTCATGCTCGTGGATCACTTTTTAATTAACGCAAAAGAAAGCCTCTTTATCAAATCTTTATCAAAGATTTATGTATGATGGAACATAAATTTCTCATTAAAGTTGATGTTTGATGCTAACAATACATATTATCAGTATACTACCATCACCTGAGGAGTATTCAATGAAGTCATTCGCGCACTGTCATTGTCTCGTATAAAATGACACATCATCAATATCAATAATGACATTCGACAGATAGAAATTATTATAATACTAGAACAATCTCTTTTCGTCGGTTATTCATGATGGAGTAAGATTTATAAAGACGCGTTAAAATAATTTAGTACATTAACATTTATTTTACTAAACATCACGCAAATTTATAATTTTTTAAATTCATGCAATGAAATGTATATGGATATTCAAGAACAATCAGAAACAGATTTGGCAAATGTACTAAAACAGAAGTTATGTATGTTAACTAATAAAGTTTTAATCAGATTAACAAAGTTGAATAAATTGGATATCGATATTCAAAATCATGTATTAATTTCTCGTATACATATATCATGCTTTCAAAAGTCTATTAAAAAATCAAATGTTCGTTATTACGTACGATAAACGCAAATCAATATATTACATGTATCTATAAAAAAATCAATTACTAAAGATAATACCATTATAGAGATATCGTATCTCAAAATGAAAATCGGATTACACGATGAGATATGATGGCAGGCAGTCGCGTTTTGTAATGATAATTAAATTAGACTGTTAATTCGTCCGATGCTTTATTAGACTGGATTCTCTTGTATTTGAATTGCACATTACTGTGGCAAAACAAGTGTACTTAGTACACTTAGTACGAATGTCTAATTTATTACTGAGGATACTTCAGATGAAATTAACTTAGCACAAGTACTGAATATTTAATCAGCTCCTTTACACGCTCATAGCAAGCGATTTTTTTAAAATTCTCTTTTCATAAGATGAATTTAAATAAAAATTCTTGTTCGTGGCCTTTTTAAAGTAGTCTTTCCTCTTCTCACACGTAGAAAAGAGAAACGTGACTTCCGAGTGATGTAAGACTGCTAAAAAATCAAGCAGTGAGAAGCAAGTCGCAGCCATCCGTTGATTCTAACCGGTGAGGTGGCAAACTCTAGTTCGGTTTATGAATTTCAATGCATTCCGGAAGATAAAATGTCACCTTTCCCACATGATATGTAAGAAATGTGAACGATTTTATTCACAACAGAAAATCGTTTGAAAGCTCGACTGCTCTTAGCGTGAAGATGCATGACATATCAAATTGATATCGTATGTAGGAAAATATGTAAAACTCGTGAAGGCAAATGCATATTCGATAGTTATAACGAACATGACCGACATGTCACGCATAAAAGACTAAAAAAGTATACTGAAAAACTCACTTAAAAAGTGCACAGGAGGCACTATTTTAACCTTAATGGGTGATATATATACTATCCACAGTTAATTCTATTTAATGGTGCCCTGTGTGCATTTACTTTTCTGTGCTACTCGTTAATTATTTTTCTTTGCTGCATTCTCGCTGATGCACATTCTTAATTCCATGCTCCCATCCCTAGCTAGGTGTGATCAAAAACTTAAAATGTTTTTACTATTCACAAAAGGAAAATATAATGATCATACATCTCTGCAAATATTTATCTCCCATTACAGATAGTAAAAACGATAAAAAAATTACGAACTATCTTTATTAAATTCATTTTAATTGTTATAATTAAAAGTAAACTTTGTTTGTTAATAAGAAATAATTGTTCTGTAGTAAAAGTTAATTTCTACACTGAAAGAGAAAAGATTGGCTGCTGCAGCAAATTAGATAATAAAATATGGCATTTTTAATTGGCTGCAATCAATTTTTGCAGCAGTCAATTTTTAGTTACTTTAACTCCGCAATGTCAATACAGGACATTTCGATGGGCTAATGCAACTAAAAATTGGCTGCTGCAATCAATTAAAAATGCTATGCCATATTCAGCCAATCTTTTCTTTCAGTGTATAATCATTAAATTTCTAATAAGCATATTGATACTGTCTTTAATTATTACTTTATTTTTATTTTATGATTTCTAGATATTTTTTGTATATCAGCAAAAAATGATTAACAGCTTTTATTATTTGCTAATAAGTTTACTAAATCAACCCATTTAAATAATTTGATCATACGAAAAAGTATGAATTATCCACACGTGTATGTGTTTCAAAATTTTTTCTAATTATATGTGTATAATATTATATTTAGTTTTAAGTGTATCTTACACAAGTTCGCGTCATTTCGAAGCTATATAATTCTTTTAAAAAGTTGAATATCTTTTTGTTCTCGTTTCATTAAAATACAATGTGCGCGATATTTCAGAGAACATGCATCACAATTTACAGCGTTTATTGCATACGGATAGCTTTCAAAAAAAAAAACAAGAAAATATGATCTATTTGGTGCAAAATAAAAAACATATAGTATATAGTTACATAAAAATGTTCAATTTAAACGCTAATTTGAAAGAACAAATTTACTTCACAACTAAGTACTTATGATTTGAGTAAGCGATCGAAGTTTGATGCAGTTGCGAATATCACGTACATACATATGCATTATTCATATTCAAAAGAGATGCCAATACCAGAACAGATTTTCTTTATAGTTTCATTTGTTATTATTTATGTATTTTATACGTTGTAAAATATAAAAAAGTTTTAGCTATAGAAAAAAATGATATAATCCAATTAAGACGCAAATAATTTTCATTATTTCGACGATTAAAGAAAAATAAATGCAATGATTATGAGTTTATTTCTATTATGTGTACAATAAATTAAAACCAATTCGAAACTGATCACGAATAAATAATGTACATTAGCATTATGTTTTGACGTGTAAATTTAAAATTAATAATTATATAATAGTATATTAGTGCATGTTTGTACAACATGAGACGCATAAATTTAAACAGCCATTAAAATTTAGTGTTCGCTCACTTTCTCTTACGGCTGTAATGACGAAACATATTTGTCATTAGAATCTATTACGTAGATGCTAGATTTATCTTCACGATCCTGGTTAATTAAATTTTA
Source organism: Acromyrmex echinatior (assembly GCF_000204515.1). Next base: position 57,551 of record NW_011626981.1, read on the forward strand.
TTATTGAACGACTTGACATGACTCCATTACATAGACGATATAATCTGACGTTAATAAATACGGAGTGAAAACGGACACCCGGGCTGGTATTAGCTATATAAATTTGACGCAGATTCAGGATTACATAAGCACGCGTTAGAATTGCCACAACGGATAGTCTTACCTTGAACACTCTACGTCGTCTTTAGAAGAAACCGTCATCCTTAATAGATCGTATCCTTACAATAACTGGAAAATCACGAGAATTTTCTCCAATATTTCCGTCTGTGATGCGAATTTAAAGTTTCGAGTTTCAATGTGTACTTCGTTGTTTCGGAAAACGAATCATTCTCAATTACCTATGTCGTAACGACATGAAACTTTTTAGCTAACAATTTTGACAGTCTGTTCGCAGCAGAGTAACTTGTCATTACAGTTTTACTTGAAATTTCTTCAAGCATTTGTTATGCTGTTATATACTTCGCGTTTGCCTCCAATAAAATTGTAAAATATATTTGTGAATAAGAATTGTTTAATCCTAATGTGATATATTTTTTAAAAATGTTAAATTTGATTGAAAAAATATTTAATTAAATACAATAAAATTATATAAATTAATTATAAATACTTATATAACATTTGTTTTGACATTCAACATTGTTAACGTCTATTTATAATTTTATCTTTTACTTCGAAATCTTTCAATTCCATTGTGCACACAAGATTTTAAATATCAATAAAGATGAATATAGAGCAATGAAATTGAAATAGGTAAGGAATAAGATCAAATTTCCAAATCGTACAAAGTCAAAAGTCATTATTTAAAAAATAGAATCTTTTGCCACTGAAATTTGTCATTTTTTATCTTCTTTGAACAAGACAACGACTACACGTGTTTGATCTCTTGTGACATTCATTCACGTTAGATATTTGATCGCATAAATTTCCGCGATCCGCATTACGATCCATGATCACGATAGACGTCGACAAACGAGATGGGGAGAAATATGTAATAAAAAATGGTTCAATGTTAGCACTTTCTTACGTAACCATTAATATATTTTTTTTTTATATTTATATATAATATTATACACATAATGTACATATAAAAATAAAGTATATAATTTTCCGTTATAATCAAACCTCCCAATATAATATAATGCATATATTTTTTGTATACAAAATATATTGTAATAAATTAAACAGAACGGATTAAATTGTGTATTTTTTTCACGCGCGCATCATTATTTTTAATAATTTTTTTTTCTATACTAATTTGAAAATTTTTATACGATTTTTATATAAATATATAAATATGCATATCACTAACCAATTTTTTGATCGCTAATTTATTTTATGAACTTATGCTGTTTATTTATAAAATACACATTTATTCACTTCTTCATTTATATCGCATTTGCAGTACTCTTTGTGATAATTTTCCTGGTCATTTTCACACAGAAATAACCCCTTAATTTAATTAAAATGCTCAGACAAAGGAAATTATGAAATCGACTTTAATTTCCGCGCGTACGTGAAGTGTGATACTAATACAATAATACTTATAAGATTATCAAAGCATCGCTATCCTTTAAATAACATTCAGCAAAAATGATTCTGGTGTATTTTATGATTTCCATTTTCGCTATTCTGCAAATAATGCATGCTCACGAAACACGCGTCTTTTACCAATCTCATGAAAATTTATCCAATTTTATCTAACTGTATCCAGCGATAGGATAATAAAAGTACCTTTGATTTGAAGAAAGGAGACAAAAGAGAAAGAGAGAGAGAGAGAGAGAGAGAGAGAGAGAGAGAGGGACGACAAGAAATCGTAGGGAGATTTCGGAGTTTACGTCAGCCATCGTTTACTACGACAGCTTCTCGGTGAATCAAGGAAAACGCAGTTAAACCAACTGGTGAAATACGCCCGCAGTTTCAAGGGACATTCCAAGATGGCACCGATGGGAGCTTTTGCTCTATTTTATCAATCCGACCCTCGGGGGCTAGCCGCATCGTGGAAAAAGCGACTAGCGTAGCTTGCTATTTCGCACATGAGACCATCGAACGATTAACCTATCTCAAAAACATTCATGAAAAAGTTGAATCAGCACATACCTACAGTTTATTCATGAAAAAACGATGAATATGTAAATGGCATATTTTTTAGGTTTCAAATTGAACAGAGATGCTAAATTTATTGTATTGTCATAAATTATATTCCAAATTGTTTAATAGATATGTTCTTTTGAAAAAAATGATTATTTTTTTATCGACTATAAAGGTATTAGTATGATTAAAAATTAATTAAAATTAATTGTAAATATTACGATATACTTAAAACTGTAGATGTAATAAAATACAACCAAGAAATTTCTCCGAACTTTACAAGTTTTTTTAAACGTTTTAATCTCCACGAAATGCAAATATATTCGACCTCATTAAAATTGTCCATTCTACATAGCGATAAATTACACTAAAAAATGCATGAAGAAAACGAACAAACAGATAACTTAGTACGAAAATGGATATCACGTCAATCTTTTTATTCATTCAGTAAAGTAAATCTTATGTTAGAGAGATTACGTAGTGATTTAATAAAATTATTTCTTCTTTTAACTCTTTTTTTTAAATACCAATTCTTCTTTCCTCTTTTATTTTTAATTTATTGATTATTATTGTACTTTATATAACGCGTTGACATTGTTTTATCGCAAGTAATAACATATTTCAACAAAACAAAGAATATATATCTAAGAATTACAATGTAAAGCTTTAGTTGCAACAGCTTTAATACCACATTCGTAACATAAATCAAGTGATATAACGAATTTTTTTTCATCGGATGTACATCGGAGTGTACGAATAATCAAACCTCAAAAATCAAATCCGTTAAAATCTTGAATTTCAAATAAATAATTTTAGATAAATCAATACTATTTAATATCAAGTATATAATAATAAATATTAATTAAAATTAATTGATATTAAAGGCAAAATAATTACACACATGAATAATTATCTTGATACATGCGTCTACTATAATATGAGTATACTTCTACTATAAACATTTTACATTGCGATTCGAATTTTATCGCACATTCGACACGTTATAAAATATCTTAGACTCAAATTCAATTCACATTTATCTCAAGCACAGAATTTCACTGGTTCCAGTGAAGCAAAAATCCCGATAAACATACGCCGATAACCGGAAAGAGCTCTCCCACTGGGGTAGTCGTTTGGAAGGAACGTGGTAAAATTGTAGTCCACGCGACGCGCACCAATGTCCCGGCAGTTATTCGCTGCCCACAGAATTGCTTCCGCTCCGTGAGATATGCGCGTTATCTCCATGAACGAACGATATTGCAAAAAATAGCATTTCACAGAAAAGGGGAAAACAAAGTGGCAAAATGTATGGTAGTGAAAAATATTCGTGCATTTTGCGAAAAGCACGCGTATGCAATTTGTGGAAATATCAGCTGCCAGATTTTTGGACGCTTTGCAATTCGTATTGATACGCATTGCATTAAATGATATATCCTCGGGAAATAATTTCGATTGTACCTGAGGGAATGGCTAACAATGTTTCGTTAAATACCAGCAAAAATCGATTTCACCTTGCTTGTTGTCTGGCGTGACATGACAACGTCGTGTTTTTTGATAAAATTGCAATAGAAAAATTGAGGCTGACAATATACTCGTTGAAAATACATTCGGTTCACAAGTGCTGTTTTTCATCACACATTGAGTAAATTACAACAGAACGTTCAATATAAAAAATGGATAATATCATTTTCAATTAAATTATTTAAAATATTGACTAAAAATTAATAAAAATTGATGATTGATGCTTAGAATACTGCGGTATTGATATTGGAATTTACATTATTCACTTGGAGATGCATCATTACAATGTTATAATTATGTAATTTACTGTAATAAATAATCCATTTTAAAATATTATTTTACATACTGTGATAGTTAAAACATTACAAAAATGTTCGTTTAAAAATACATTGGAGTTAAAAATCGATCGTCATATCTGAATTCGAATAAATCTTACACGCTGATATGGAACACGCTGCTAAAACTAAAACATTAGGGTACCTTGGGGTGTCTCTCTCTCTTCTTTATCAAGACAAGAAAACAGTTGAAATGTATATCTCTGTAAAACGTATGATTTAAACCAGCCGATCTCATGAAATTTTACCTCAAAAGTTTACTCGGGAGTGTTTCACGTTGATAACGAGAAAACTATCCATGATTAGGAACAGACACGTAGCACGAAGTGTAGAAAATTAGAAACGTAATAAAGTACAATGTTTTTCTTGGACTTCGATCTTTATTAAAACGAACACGCAATTCCCTTTAACATCTCGAGAGATACGACGCTTCAAACACATCATACATCAAATATACATCGCAAGATTATCGAACATGTTACAAGAGGAATACTCTCTCTTGGAATACTCTCTCGTGACATTTTTTACTCCAAGAAATTTAGAAAGTAATATACAAATCTTAAAGGTTTCCTTTCATCGCGTAATATTTTATTTTTTTCTTACAAAGAAAGTTACGATTTGTTTTATAGTAGAGTAACGTGTATCATGAAAAACTAGACAATTTTCCCTGCCCAAGTTCTGCCGTAAAAAATTTGTTTTTTCGTTATATACCATATTTTATATAAATTTCTTGCAATATCGATGAGCTCAAGCAGAATAATATGATGCTCTTAAAAAAAAGGACATAGTCAATAAAATTAAATAAAAAGAGCTTGTTAGTTTTCTCCATCCACTCAGCGGTTCTGTGAAACAAAGATGGAAAAAAGAAGAAGAGAAAGATTTCACTTCGAGGAGTTACCTTAGAAACGACGAGTCTCGTGTAACGCCCCAAGCGCCGCAATAGGCTCTCTTTTTTAGCTCTTATTATTGTGCAAGTTCTCTTTTAACAAGACAGTCAATATCGGAAATTTAAATCTGTTAATTCTGCTAAATTAATGAAAATACTGTCACATATTTTCATTCACGTATCACTTTCAGCAAAAATAATTTAAAACTTTTATACAATTTCAATAACAGATCTCTATCTATATTCAAAGCACCATTTTCTGTTAAAACTACGGAACATACAAAAACTATACAAAGTCACAAAAAAATTATTTTAAGATAAAAAATTATTTTTGACTTAACAAAGCAATAGTTGATCATGTATTTACATACTGCAGTCAAATATTATAAAAGAATTGTCACAATTTCCTTCTTATACAAAATACTTATAATTTCAATTAATTATAACTCATATTGTAAAATATATTGCTATATAATTCTTATATATTGTAATGTATTGCTATATAAATTCTTATAATATATTGTATTGCGTCTTCTCTCTCTCTCTCTCTCTCTCTCTCTCTCTCTCTCTCTCTCTCTCGCTTTCTCTCTCGTTTTCTCTCTCTCTCTCCCTTCCTCCCCCCCTCTCTTTCTTTCTCTCTCTATTTCAAATATTAAATGCAAAATTAGTTATAATAACACAGGGAGTAAATTGTATAAGTTGTATAAATAAAACAATGAGTTTGAGATTTAAATATAATATTAAAGAAAAGAAACAAATATCAAGATATTTGTTATTAATTATAACATTTAGAGTATATTTTATTAGAGGAGAAAGAATATTCAAAAATAAAATTTATGTAATAACAAGTCGATTCATATTATTACTGCATCCAACTTCTCACATATTACATTATTATCACAATTATAATTTTAACATAAATCTCCATTTGAAGATATAAGCCTGGTCGAACAACTGTATATATTACAAAGTTATTACAATACCTGCTTATTCAGCAAAATTGTATACGTAAACAGAATTATTCGAGTTATATACACGAAATGAAACACGGCTTTAGCCATAATTTCTGTCATTAATTTCGTATCCGATTAGCTCAAATTGAAAAATGATCCTTCTCTGGACATCCGCATATTTATAAATTGCAAAATAATGCCGAGTGGTATAATTTGCCAATATTCTTATAAAAATTACATAAATTTAATTTGTTTATATCTTTTTACATGGGGAATTAATATTAATTTTATTATCTTATTAGAATATTTAAAATTAATGATTTTTAAATCTATGCACATTCTCTCTTGCAGTATACTTTGTTACAATGCAGGAATATTTTTAAATTGTAAAATTCCATTATTCGCAATTTAGAAGATATCTCCTTTAATTCCTTATTACACTCAAGAAGCGACTCGAAGTCTAGTCTGCTTCGTTCGCGTTTTCAATAGCTACTTGAATAGTCGAGGCTTTGCGAAGCAGAACGTTTTGAGAACCGATCCGACCCTCAAAATACAAGAGAAGTCACTTTCTCGAACGAATCTTTAAGGAATTGTTGAATTTTACCTTTTGAAATTACCTGATGACAGAAAATGTGAGACTACATAGCATTAAAAATAACTTGAATATTAAATAGACAAGTCATTATCTATTTTAAATCTAGCTTATATTTTAAAAAACTGCTTCTTTTTACAGTGATGTACCTGTGATATTATACATATTTAGATAAGTATTAATGCTTCAAAATATTGGATTTATATTTATAACTAAAAATCCCCGTAGCATCATATTATTTAAACAGAGAAATATTTTCTTATATCTATTCTTATATCTATTCATGGAATGTTTTATTTAACTTTAAATAGTTTTCTTTTAATGGCAAGAAGATCGCTACATATTTCTTCTACTTATTGCGCAATATTTTCAAAGTCTATTTAAAAATTTTTAACCAAATATCTAAAAATAAAAAATTATTTTACACTATCTCTACAAAATGTTTACTTGCACTCTATCTGCATTCAGTCAACAAATAAAATATGACAACAAGTGCACAATACTGCACTTCATGTTTCATTGGCAACTATGAAATATCGTAGACGTAGATATGAATTGACGCTAGACTAACAAGCGTGATTTCGTAGTTTTGAAAAACGTCAATAATATTTGACATTTTTTCACAAATAAAAACTATGAAAAATAAATATAATACTTATATCTTAATAATGCTACGGATTTTTTTATGACGTATATACATACTAACACTTTTTTTATTTTATATTCTTATACATGTATACATGTACTTATGTAGGGTAATTTCGGTATACGCCGCACCTATCAAAAATTTAATTTATTAAGTATTATTTACTATGTTTAAAATAAATGCGAAATATATCAGTAAACACTTTGTACTGCCTACTATTATGAAAAAAATATTGGAAATCCGAAATATTTATATTTCGTATTAAAAAATTAACTTTTTTAAACCCTTGTATTTTTGCTGCATATCCCATGGGGTGAAATATATAGCTACTCATAAGGCGAGAGGTGAATATGTACGCTCATGAAAAATTTACAAATAATACATATAAATAAGTCGTAAAATGACATAATAATTTATAAAATGAGTTTATAAAGTTTTATTAAGGAATAAGAATGATAAATATGTATATGAAGTAATAAATAATAATTACAATCTCCTCACATGTATTACAAGTGTTATGACATGAGGTACATATTTCATGTAATGCGTTTATTGCATTTAGTGCACTGAATTCAATCTGTCCACTTTGTATATTTTGGACATAAATCCCGCCCGCTAAAAATGTTGTATATCCCAAACAGGTGGGATATACAACAAACTAAACAAAGAATACAAGAGCAAAGTACTTGTATTTATACAACATGCTTTATTATTTCTCTACATTCATGTATCACAAAATAACCACATGTCTTTTACACGTTCTACAGTAATCGTTTTATGTAGATTATAATTTATGATGGCGCTACTCAACACAGTGACAAATCGATTACCCCCCCACTCCTTTTATTTTTTCTGACTTCTGCGGCGTAAATCCCAATGCGGCATATTTGCGGAGTTACCCTAATATATAAGTGAAAAGTAAAATTCAATATATTTGTGTTTTATTAAATATTCTTTATTAATTATAGATGTGGTAAAAAGCTTTTAATTTTTATAACTATTCCGCGTAGGTATGTATATCACTTTTTTCAATTCTCGATCTGAAAAGGAACATTCAAGATGTTAAAATACTCGTGTAACCATTTCAAAATGGTTAAATAGAAACTCGTTTCTTATTTCCGTAATAATATCCCCTTTTAAGATAATCGCCTTTGTTATCGAAGCTGAACTAAAAAAAGTAAAACTTCTTTTCTAAGGAAGCTCCTTGTCTCATGTTGTTCTTTTTCAAGTCCCATGAGTTTGCATCTAGTAAAACACCTATCACGTAACAAAAACGAAATAAACTTTGCGTGACGTTCTGCTTTCATCTAATACTTCTTTTTAACCGACTCTCACAGAATTTGATAGAGACATAAGTACATGACTTAAATTAACTATAAAGTCAAAGAGGAAGCTTCTTTTTTTATTTATATTTTGATAAAATTTAACAAATCTTAATTGCAAATTAAATTAAGGTTGGTTATTAACAATAAGATATCTCTGCAAATTTCATATTATGCATATATTACTTTAATTTTATCATTTATCGATGTTTTTCTGAAGGTAAACAGTTTAAATTGATAATTTTAATATTACTGGGAATGTGGAACGACCAAAGAATTCGAATAATAATGAATAATGAGAATGTCCCACATCGCAATAGAAGAACAAAATTACGCATTAAATAATAATCCGATGTATTTGCAAATTATTCCGAGTATTAAATTTATATAAATATTATCAGCTGTTAATTTTCATGAATAATATGCTTTAATTTTTTTTAAGAAGAAGAAAAAATATTTAATCATACATAAACACATCCGCATATATGAAATTTAATTTCCATACAAAAAACGCTCAATTTTAAGACTAAATATTATGAAATATGATTATTAAATAAATTTGATTATTTGAAACATTTTGATCATAATATTTATAGATATTAATTATTTATTTTATAATATTATAATACTAAATTTTCAGACCAAGATATTGAAAGATTTCATCATTTAAAAAAAAGTGTCATATATGCATGTGTGACTAGAAGGTATCTTAAATAAAACCGTATCGCTAATGTATCGTACGTGACTGTATCGTTAAAAAAACAGTGTAAGACAAGGTAAAAAGTACACTTTAGACTTTAGTAACGAATGGTAACGAGAACGCTTTAGGCCAACGACCGACTCGGCTCGTTCGTGTTCAAAGATAGTAATAGGAAACGAGAGATAATTTTAATCTGACTATCGGTGGAAGGTAGATATGCTTCTTTCGATCGAAGAATTCCCGCAGAAGGTGATTGTAAGCGCGAAGTTCCGAATATATGTACATTATCTCGATTGCGCGTTACGAGATTGCTCATTGGATGCCGTAATCTTTTTATATTCCCTCACATATAAACCAAGATAGCACGCAAGTAATTAACGTGAATTAACGTGATCGTAAAATTTGTAACATGTTTGATACTTTATGTATAAATCTAGTTTGCAAAATAAAATTTTGTAAATTTTAATCTTCAAATTATTATTTTAAATAAAACGAATGAAATCTTCAGAGAAAAACATAAATTTTCGATCATTCAATACACTTCTGAACAGATTCAAAATGTTTCATAAATCTTAGGCTTGTTACTTTATTGAATTTTCGATTGAGTGTAAGTCAAGTAGATAATGCAAATATTATATTATCGATAATGTGCTATGTAATACTATCTCAATATTTTAACTTAGATTAAATGCATTTCTCGTAAAATGTTTTGAACGTAATGCAAATTAGTAAAATTGCTGCGTAAATGTACTTTTTTGAATTGTAATATTCATAATGAGACAGAATTCCAAGCCGACGTAATTTTCTAAAATAAGAAACGTAGAAATCGAGGAAATTAGTTTTTTAGTCTGGTAATCACAAATTGATCGAGAATCCATGACGAAAGATGCGATTTCCACGTTCACAGGTTGCGCGCGATTGTAACAAAGAATCGACACTGTCGTGCCAGCAACCCAATTTTCGGATCTCGACAACAGCAGAAAAACGAAGAGTGCGAAAAGGGATCACTTTCGCGCAGAGGCCAAGCACATCCAATTTTCACCACGAAATAAATGAATTCATGCGTGAATTCACGTCGCGTTCTACTGGATTTAATTTACACCGAATAAAATCGACAGACAATTCATTTTTCCACTCGTAGTTTTCGTATCTATCTTTCTCTCTCTCATTCTCGCACTCATATTCACAATTCTCCACACGCAAGTAATATCGTACGACGTCGATTCATCAGTCATAATCACGGGCACATATTTGAAATATCAGGAACAAATATTCCCGCTCCACGATATGCATACATAGGAGAAGAAATTCCAATATCAAGAGAGTATAAAATCAAAGAGTATAGTGTCTCGAAAATATACAGAGATGGACAATAGAAGATTCGGTGGTACTGAATTTCTTAGGTTTCTTCAATATTTCATTTTTTTAGACAAAAATTAAGTGTAACATACATAAAACATGATTTTTATAAAAAACATCTTTTTAATTGTATTTTTCAAAAAATAAAAATAGCCAAGATTTTTACATTTTTAAGTGCCATTACATTTTATAGTTTTTGTAAATTAGAAAGTATTGGACAAACATCTTTAAAAAATATGTTTATTAATTACAAATTTTCAATTACAAAATTTTTTATTTTAGATAGATAAAGGAGGTTAAAAAGGAGCCAATTTTTGCCAAAGGAGTATAAAAAAAATAAATTTTTGTAGATTTTGACCTCCTGAATATGATTAAGTTATTAAAAGTTCGTAATATTTTGGGGAACACTTTGAAAGTTAAGCAATAATATTAAAATTTTGACAAATATACTACGTTCGTACTCAATTTTGGAAATGTTTTCTAAATACAAACTTTTTAATAATTTTATCACATCCAAGAGGTCAAAATGTACAAAAACTTATTATTCTTTTTATTAGGTGTTGGAATTAATTCGTAGCGTTTTACAAGTGATGGGAAGTACTTTCATTAATGTATTTTTTAATGCTCATGTGAAATAAATAACATTCTTTCATTAAAAAATGCTACGAATTAATTCCAACACCTAATACTTACTTTTTAAGCAGAAATCAGCTCCAATTTTATTTGACATTCTCTTTTTACACTTATAAAAGAAATAAGCTCTTTCAAGATTGGCATAATTTTCATGAGTTTTCCAAGTTTTCTCCGCAAATGCTGCAATTAGTCTTTTCATCGCCTTGTTTTTCTTAATACTTTTTTATGACATTCGCAAACTTTTTTTATCCTCTTTTTATCCCTTACGTTCTCCACAATATTGCCTACCATATAATTCTCCAATACTACCGAATAACGTACGAAAACAACGTATAAAAAACTAACAGCTTTAAAATAAAAAGATTGCAAATTTAAAAACAATAATAAATGATTTTATATTAGAAAATTAGAAAAGATACTCATCTTAACTTAATATGATGATAATAAAATGTGATTGACAAAGTCAATTTTGTACCGGCGTAAATAGTAACTACGCAACAAAATGCACAATAATTCACAGTACTGCTCCTATTTTTAATATAGATCTCGGCTTTCACGTATAGGTAGACTTACCAGAAACTTAATAAATTACCGCGTTAATATTTTAAACAATCCTTGTTCCATATTAACCGCTTCAATATGATTCCGATCTTTCTTTTACAAAAATATATTATCTTACATTTTTTTATATTGCTGAATATACCTATAGAGTTAACAATAGTCGATGTACTTGTAGAAATTAAAAAAAGATTCCCAAATCTTATACAATTATATTAACTATGCATGTATAAAAAATGAAGATTGTCTACATACAAGCTGCTTGAATAATGTCGAAAAAGTATTCATTAATTGCTTTCCCTGTACAATTCCTAATAAAGCTAATTGAAATAAATCTATGACAATATATCGAGATTCAGATGCAACGTTCACTCGAGATAAGAATCCGATTCGAGATCATTTAACTCGCACAGTCAGCACCTTCAGATCGTAATTCGCGATGCAGTACCGTTCGTGGTCGCATCAATGTAATGGAATATCGAGTTGCCTTTCCAATGCAATTCCATTTTCTCGCCGATACGAATTCCTTACTTGGTTTTCACATGTACGAGAACGTGGCATCGGTTTGCATCTGCACGTGTCGCACAACGAACTTCATCCACTTGGACTCGTGTATCGACAAAAGCTGCGTTTTCGAATCGCGGGTAATCTGAGATGCAATGCGATCGAAGCTATAACTTGTACTCGGCTAATTTTTATTACGCGTCATCTTACATTACGCAATGTATCACACCGATCGTACCGATAAAAAAATACATAAATAAACAAACATAAATAAACGATAAAATACGGTGCAAAGTACCAGAATATATACGGAAAAAACGGACAATATATAAAAATTTAGCTAAATATAGGTCTGAAAATAATTTTGTTAAATCAATAATTATATAGGACGCTCAAACTAATTGTTAAAATGTTGTTTTTTGTAGCATTACTCATTATGCTTAAGATTACTCATTATTCTACATAATTATTTTGATAGTTCAACAGAAATATTTTCAAATATTTACACAGCTAAATTTTTAAATACTTCAGTAAAATTATTTTTTTCGTATATAATATTTATTAGATTAAGAATATAGATTATGATTCTGGATATATAGAGAAATTAAAATCTTCATATGTATATATATATATATATATATTAGGTGTTGGAATTAATTCGTAGCGTTTTACAAGTGATGGGAAGTACTTTCATTAATGTATTTTTTAATGCTCATGTGAAATAAATAACATTCTTTCATTAAAAAACGCTACGAATTAATTCCAACACCTAATATATATATACATATATATATATGGGGCAATCTTTGTTAAAAAGATCACCAACCCCCCATCCCCTCTGTCCATAATTCAGAGGGGCCTACGGGATTCGTTTTGAGCTTAAATTGTTGCTTGAGATGTCTACTTTTAAAAAAAAAACGTGGTTTTGGAAAATCAAAATGACTCAAGATGGCTGTCAAAATGAAGAAAGTCGAGCAGAAAAAAAGATGGTAAATCTTCAGAAAAATTACACGACGAAAATTATGCATATTTTCTTTGTAGAGAATTTCAAGAGCTTTATTTTTTATTGTCACTTTTTTCTAAAATTAATATTTTCCAAGATATATGCAAAAAAGAAAATTTTTGGCAGTTTTTCCAAAATGGCAACCAAAATATGGTGTCAAATTTTATTATCAGATTCGTTTTCAGCAGCCAAAAATACATGAAAAAATTTGCTCCCATTAATTTTCCAGGTAGTTCTTCTGAAGGTTTACCATCTTTTTTTTCCGCTCGACTTTGTTCATTCTGGCAGCCACTTTAAATACGCCATTTTGATTTTCCAAAAAGATCACTTTTTTTTTAAAAGTAGACATCTCAAGTCCAAAACACATCCCGTAGGCCTTTCTGAATTTTGAACAATGGAAATGGCCTTTTTGACAAAGAATGCCCTTTGATATATATATACATATATATATATATATATATATATATACATATATAGTATATACACATATTATTAGCAAAATCCAGTATATACAAAAATATTATTTTTATATATTTTTCACACAATTCCGAGTATTGATTATTCACTTCTATAACAAAAAAAACCAATTCTCGAGCTCGAGCTTGAGACGATTGTCGAAACGCGTGACAACGGATTGTCGAAGCGATCCGATACGTAAATGACAAGTTTTACTATGTTGAAAAGCGAGCTTTCCTCGAGACACATTTTATCGTAGTTAGTAATTCGAAGCGCATGTCCGATTTATAACAGCTACTACTACTTGTGGCTTGTAGTATTCCCATAGGAATAACTCCTATCACTGGGTGGATGCGCCTCATGCTCGTACATTAACGCGTATTTACGCCCACTCACACCACGATCGCATCATGCCAGTTTGCGGTGTCGAAAACGATTCGTTTCAACCTTTAGCGAATATCTGCTGAAGAATCTTAATCGTGCGGACGTCACTATTCAATTACATCGCAGTCACCATTACTTCTCTAGAAACAAGAGAAACGCTTATGAATATTCTTCATTTGCTCTACAAATGAGAAATTGTAAATACGTTTGCATATTATTCAAAGCTGCATATCTCTGATATTAGAAGCTTACTCATATTAATTAAAATTTGGAATTATACGATGTTATTAAAGGAATATTAAGACTCATTACTTTAGACTCATATTATTTACGATATGTGAGTACTGATATTTATTGTAGAATATATGTTTGACTATACAATGAAATATAAACAAAACAACAAACACATATAATACTAATAATTATATAATACTAATAATTAGCTACACAACCAGAGTGACGAGCTTTACATATGAGACATGCCCCTCCTACTAATAAAATTTTATATGAAAAAGTAATCCACAAACAATTGAAAATACAGATATATCTTTATTTTTATATAAAAAATATCAATCTCAATAATTTTCTTTCCATTAAAATATAGATAATTATTATTATTACATTTACATTATATTATTAGGTGTTGGAATTAATTCGTAGCGTTTTACAAGTGATGGGAAGTACTTTCATTAATGTATTTTTTAATGCTCATGTGAAATAAATAACATTCTTTCATTAAAAACGCTACGAATTAATTCCAACACCTAATATTATTGTATTATTATCATTATATATTAGGTGTTGGAATTAATTCGTAGCGTTTTTATTATTATCATTATTATATTTATTATTATTATTATTACTATTATTTATATTACATATTCTTTTCGCATGCTTTTTTTATTATTATTAACTGTTACTATTAATACTAATCGATTATTAGTATCGATAACTGTCTAAAAATAATGATCGCAGTTTTTCACAAGACGCATTTCCAAAGTCTTTAAATTCTTTCGTAAATTGAATTACAATTCTCATGTTGTTTTGTAGAAAAGAAGAGATAAATTTTGTTAACCCATTTACATAACAAAGCTAAGAAAATCACATTAAAATTTATTCGCTTAATAGTTAGATAAATTAGAATTCTATCAAAACTAATATAATAGAATTCTAATAAAAATAAGTTCTGTAAAACATTTCGTTATTTAATTCTAATAAATATATTTTTCAATATTTTTTATATTTTACTATCTCGATTATTTATTTCAAGTAATGCATTGATAGTCATGTATGCTGTGGCATTCACTAAACTTGTGCGTATGATGAGATGTGCATGTTTGATAAACGACTATGTTAATTTGCAACGTTGTATATTCGATTCGGACCGGAATTGCACAACTCTCTGAATTTGCTTCCTTTGTCATTATTCCAAAGAAAGTTCTAACAAAGATAAGAGAATGTCGCAGCATTTACATTAACAAGGTTCGCTATTTACCAAGCAGTGTAGCATCTACTCAACCATACGCCTTATGAGTTAACGAGCTCGGCTCTCATAAAATATACAACCGCTTCTCGCCTATTCTTATTAACCAAGATACAATATTCGCTCCGTTGTACTTCATTATGTATTTACAAAAAGATATTAACAGCTTACCATAGCTTACGGTAAATTTTTTATAAGTCCTTACGTTTTCATCATCGTTTTCTGAAAATATTTTTTATTTTCTCTTTAATCTCCCAGGTAATTTATATAAGTACTATTTAAAAAAGTAATTTCAGCGGTTTTATAGCAAATCACGAATTTAAATTTCTATTAACTCAATTTTATATTCTATAGTAGACACTTCATTAAATCGTATATATGCACCTATACTAATTTATATTCAAAATATATTTACATCAACTTGTGAATAAAATGTATATGTATTTTCTAAATAATATCTTATTATTATATTGTTATAATTATATTGTTAAACTAATAATTAATATAGAAATAGTAATGTAGATAATTTTATTATAGATAAATATTTTATGATATACATATACTACAATTGCAAACAATTATTAAATATTTATTATCAAATTTGTCATATTTACGTGATTATTCACATTGATTTTAAAAAATATCTTTAGAATAAACGAATCAGTCACCGCATACCACATAACATAAAGCGGTTGTCAGGTTGTGGTTTGCGTGCTCGGAACACGTTTGAGTTGCTACAATGTGCGCGCCGAATACTATTTTTCCTTAATATTCCTTTTCTCCATTTTTTCCGAGAATATAATACAAGAGTTATTTCGTCATTATAGTTATTTTGTTACATGTATCTTTCCTTACATTTACACGAAAAGCATATTGCATGAGAGACAAATTAGTCAGTATAACTTATCTTACATACACTACATCTTATCTTACATCGTACTTGTGAATTCTAGTTAATTCAATTAGATTTAGATCTTTACATTGAGTTCCTTCAAAGCAAATCAATTATCTAAACGCTGAAAGTAAACTTGATTAATTAAAAACTTGACTTTGTATGAATGAAAATGCTATTTGCAAACTGGGAGAAAAACAGTCGACAGCTCGACAATAAATTCCAAATTAGAATTCTATCACTTTGTATTCGTTTTCCTTTTTACGAGCTTGCTGAGAGAAGGCAATTTGAATGCAACTCGTTCTACTTTGGATCAATCACGAGTCTCTTTCTCATTGAAGTTTAAAACAAAGTTATGAACCTTGACCAAAGTACCCTCTATATCGATCAAAGTAACTTCGAAGACAAAACATAACACGGAAGTATTCGTGCAGATTACGTAATTTTCTCAAATGTCAAAGAAAGATATAAGCGCAAAAAGATTAAAAGCATTACACAACGTTGCTGCAAACACGATTATAACGCGCGAAAAGATTAAAGATGTCTTTTAATTTTAGAAAAGTTATTGAATATCGATAAGGAAATTAATCGGCCGTCGTCAATTTTCTCTTATGAATTGAAATCTAATAAGTGAGCGCAGTGCAAACAAAAGAACTAAGAAGAGGTGGAAATCTCAGGACAAGGTGAACTAAGAGATAATTAATGCGAATTTTGTTTCTATCCTTACAAATTTTATAATTAATTTTCATGTCATACTATTGCAGAAGAATAATGCAATCTCAATTAGAAGCCTTTAAAATTATTCAAACAATTATTCTGCAAGAGTAAAAATTCTGAGGAATAAAAAATTCTATTTACCGATCGCGTTATTGTACTTGCTATTAACACAGCTGGGAGAAATTATTAGGATGAAATCGACCGAGTAACAAATATTGCAGGTAATTGTGTTGGTAATTATATAAATTCGAGATAATATATACACAAGAGAGTATAATAATCTAGACGAGTGTGATATATTCTTCCGTCATGCAAAATATTTTTGATTAAATGTTTATATTTTTTGATAATTCCGTGCAATAATAATAAAAGACATGATTTTGAGTATAGAATAAATGTCATTTTATAAAATTATTACAAACTTATAATAAACCAAGGAATGGAAGTAACTCGTTATTTGTAACAAAGTTACAAGTTACTTTTTTCGTAACTTTATTAGTAACTGCGTTACTTTTTTTGTAACTGTAATAGTAACATAGTTACATTTTCTTGGTAACGAATTTTACAATTACTTTTATCGTTACTTTGCACACAATTGGACATGGTTCAATTGAACACAAGTCACTCATAGCGCTTGAGATTAGAAAGCCTCTAGGCATCCGCTGTGCAGATTGGTGGTTATCGATTTTAAAAAACGGAAAAGTAACGAAAAGTAACTTTCTCAAGTAAATGTAACTGTAACGAGTTACTTTTAAAAATCGGTAACGAATAACTGTAACTTGTTACTTTTAAAAAGTAACTTTCTTATTCCCTGTAATAAATTAATATTTCAAATAGCAAAGTGACGTCAAATGACACTGTAATAATATTTTAATAACGATTTTAATGTCATTAAAATGTCAAAGACGTCATTAAAATCTTGAGATTTTTTATTAATTAGACAAAAGAGCAAAAACATAAAACATAAACATTATGTTAACATAAAAATGTATTTTTTAAAGAAAAACAAAAAATGACATGTGAAAATATAATTCTAGAAATGTATTATAAAATGGAATCATTTGTATAGTTTATAATTAATTAATTTTAAATTTAATTATAAAATATATTTGGTAGATTTTTAAAAATATTTTATATCAATCACTCTTAATCGAGTAATCCGACTACTATAGAAAACAAAACGTCAACAACTCTGTCGATACTCACAAATAATATTCATTTGTCCACAAGGTATATTATTAATTTGGTTATTACGTTGTACTAATTAACGTGGCACTAATTAGAGATTATCGTGTACCTAACGATACACAGTTACTAGTTAAGGAACTTGTTTGCTTTAATTATCAATAATAGTTGACGTTATAACAATGCATGCTTCATCTAGAATAAGAAGAAATAACGGTATCTATTTCGTGCCTAATTATAAACTAATTGTAAATGTAAAATATTACCCCATTAACTCTAATAAAATATTAGAATATTTATTTGATTAAATACAAAGAAAATAAAAGTAATACTCTTAAAAGCTATTAAGAACTATTGAAGTATAAGAAAACTTAATTTTATAAACATTTATATTCATATATATGTATAATATAAACGTTAATTTTTATCATAGATATGTAAAAACATATATTATTTGCAATGACAAAAATATATTTTATTGCTATCATTTTAATTCTACTTTATATACGTTACAAAAATTATAAGTAATAGTAAATGAAATTACACATTACATGTGCGTGCTTTATATACGAATGCTTTTTTTCTTTAGATTTTCGTTCTATCATTATATAATTTTTAGGATGTATTTTTTTATATCCGTAGCAGGATACTAATTAGAAGTTCTTATATCATAAATCGAAGAACATTTTTAATCTATGTTGAGAGAATTTTCTATCGACGATTTTATATATTCTCCAAAAAGAGAAACAACTTACATTGCGAAAGGAGCAATAAGTTTTACAAAAACTTAGTCTTATCAAGATCGAGATCGAATGGGCAAAACTCCAACACGAAACGAGCATCGAGAATATTTTACCAGGGTGTAGGTTTCATCGATCGTTTCTCGAATTACTTGTTGCGAGGGCGATTGTGCTACGAGCCACGGACTTCCTCTTTCGCTTCGTTACATCAAAATTGGACGAGTTTCCTCGTTTCATCGGTTCGCTGATTCACTTCTTCCTTCTTAGCTCATTTTTCAATTGACGCAAGACGGCGTAAAAATAAAAAAATGAAATTCTCTCGCTTTCTTTCATCTCTTTTAAAATACGAAAAACTAGAAAAATTTTCTGCATTATATTTGTATTAGATAATACAATACATTTCATGCTATTTTATATTCATTATATATTACCTAAATATTATGTTTTCCTCTTAAAAAAGAAAGATAAAAAAAGCATCAAATAAAGTACGCGTTGAAAGCAAAAAGATATCACATAAAAAAAAACATAATTTTTAAATTCAACATTTTATAATTATTAAATTTATTTTTTGTTAAATGATACTAAAAAATTGTAACTAAGAGTAAAAGATTATGTAACACTATAAAATACAATTCTTTCATTATCTCACGCTCACATTTTGATATGAAAAACATTATACAATAATTTTTGTATAAATTTTTATTGCAATGCGGGGTAGTAGAACTGTAATATAATTAAAATAAATTGAAATATGAAAAAAATAAAAATAAAGTAATCATTCCAGAAGTATACAGAAATTCTTTCAAATAATTATTTTAAAAATATTCGCATAGCCATTTAAGTTTTCTGATTATTTCCAAGTAGCGTGACTATTCACAGACGGTATTTCTGTTCACGACGCGCCATTTTCTCTCTATTAAAGTACTTGAATCAAATGGGCTTGCTCCATGTGGCCGCAATGGGAGGCAATCCTGATCTTGTCTTCCAGAGCGGAAAGTGTCCTGGGAATCGAAGCATGTGTCAGTAAACTGATTTCTTGAGTGCACCCCGAATAAGAAGATTTGATTGTTTACAAAGTCAAAAAAACGTTTTTTTTAAACTTTGTTTAAAAAAGCATAAAATAAAAAGTATGTTTAAAAAAGTTATAATGTACTTTTATAATGTACTTTACAATTATTTCTTCAGTATGCAATAAAGTTCTTGTGCAATACGTCTCTTTCTCTCTCTCTCTCTCTCTCTCTCTCTCTCTCTCTCTCTCTCCCTCTCCCTCTCTCTCCCTCTCTCTCTCTCTGCCTCGCTCTTCCTTGTTTCACATAATTATTAATATTCAGTTATATTTAATTTACGAAACAAATTCTCATAAATTTTTACGCATTTTAATTTTTATTTAGATTAATTGCTTATTACATTTTTTAAAAGTATTAATTGTCATAATAATTTCGAATTCGGCAAATGAGAGAACGTCAGAAATCATACTTTAAGATCTCTCGCGCTAATAATATAATTTATATAGTTCAGTACAATTTCATTGTTACTCAATAAGTGAACTACTTGTTCAGTATAAAGCATGATGATCAAGCAAGATCGGGTTTCTCGCGTCGCGGGATATTTGCTTTTGAATCTCTGGCAAAAGGAAATGCGGAATATGCATAGCATGTACAGCATAGATATTGAACTTGCATGGCTATGGTGCTAATTAGTGGCATGCTTGTTATTTGATTTAATGCATTTTACCTCAAAGATATTGCGATATCCACAATAATTAAATTTCAGTAATTCAGCAAATTAAACTCAGCAATTTAAAAACTACAAGACTATACTTGTTCAATAGTTGCTAAATTACTGAAAATATTCTGCTAAAATGATTTAATTTGGCTACTTACAGAGTTCAATTTGTATGTTGATTTCACGATAATTATCGTCATTATAAATTGCAAATTGCTGTCATTTTAGTGATGCTCGCAATTGTTGCTGATGTTGATTGTGTCACGGTGACAGAGTAATTTCGTATTATGGTTTCCGTCTTACCAAACTGAGCAAATAGAGTAGCAATAGTTATATGTACAAAATATATATTTAGGTTACGCTACATCACAGTATCAGGAATTTGCATACGAATGTGTTATTTATACAAGATTTAAGTAGAATAAATATAATCATGCTAATTCCTTCATCAAAACAGAAAAGAAATTTAATTAAAAAATAAATATCATATTCAAATAAAAAGTTAAAAGGTATTATATTGTACTGTATCTGTCTTAATGAAAATATTATTGAAAAATTGATAGAATAAAAACTCACAAACACAATACTTTATTACATTCAACATTTACTCTGTATTTATTTTAATGAACTAAAGACACACCATTCCTATATCGTGTTACGCTACTAGATGCAATTCACGTAACATAAGGTTGGATTACTAAGTTCCATTTATTATGCATTGTTTGTCTAACACATATATATATATATATATATATACAAATACGTATTAAAGTTCTATTTTGATGCGAGATAAATTCTGACGAATAAAAACATAAAATTTTTACAAATAATAGTAATAATATTAATTTGAAACTTTAATTTGAAATGATTAGAGACATTTTTTAGTTTTAACTAGATTTTAAAATGTGAAAGCAACTTAATTGTAGTTAATATTTAACGTAAAAGCAAAGTCTATCTATGTATATATTTGGTTAATTAAAGCTTAAAAATGTCTCTAATCATAGGTAATTCAAGCTAATGTAACTGATGTGATAATAATTGCTTCCCAATTGAACATATAATTTGTTATTGTTAAAAATTGTTGTTTATATAATTTTATAAAATTTACATTAATAATTAGAGAGAGTATAATTACATCAGTGTCCTCAATTTCCATTCGAGTTTCAAAGAAACTACACTGCGCTTGTATTTACTAATCGTTTTCACATTTCACAGGAGCAAAACATGAAAGTCAAGAAGCCGCTCTACGTGAGATCCATAATAACGTCTTGACCCATGATTTAAATTAACGCGATTACTCATTCTCTTGAATTTTCCACATACATACCCTCTGCGCGTTCCCGTGTTTTATTTCTCTCATTGCTTTCTCACTTCGACGCTTAGAACCAACGTCAACACATTCAATCTGCAGCAAACATGCTCATTGCTACCGCGTACCTCCATTCATTTCTCGTTTCGCAATTCTCGAACGGAAAGAACGCACAAAGGTTACCAAGTTAAACGTTATAATTAATTGCTGACATTTCGTTACATCTAGATGAAAGACTCATTAATGAACTCTATGGAATCGTGTTATGTCGCGTATCACTGTGTTGTAGCATTACCTTTCAACTACTTGCTATAAACTACACGGTCGCTATAAACCTGAACATCCAACAGAATGGAATGAGAAAAAGTCTTAAAGACCGGACAGAAAAGGAGATAAAAGAAAAAGAAGGCGTAATGATGGTAAAGATTTACGGGCAAAAAATTGTGCACTGTAAAACGAATGTGTATTCTAAATGATATTGAAACCAAAGGTATAAAAATAATTACCTATAAAAGTAAACAGTTTCGAAAATATTTATCATTTTCATATTAAGACTTCCAAGGAAAAGAGATTTAATATATAACATAATAATAACATTGTTTTAATTCATTGTTTACCGAATTTCTTCGATAAACTGTTTATTGTAATAAACAGTTTCTTGTAATAAACAGTTTATAGAGAAAATAAAATGTACTTAGTTACGTGCAAAACACAGACTGTTTAATTTAATTTGTAATAAAATGTCTATAGAAATTGATGCAAAAGTTTTATTCTAAGCATGTATTTAAAAAAAAATCATTTTTCCGTTATTTATTATTGTACTAACACGTATGCTGTGTACCCTCTTCTACACCAAATAGTTGATCAATATGTATTTCTTGCTATTATCAATTAATTTTTTTATTACTAACATTACTTAACATTACTTAATATTACTTTTACTTTTGTTTATGTTTATCAACTTTTTAATTATGCGTTTTTTTAATTTTTTAATTATTAGGTTAAAAGAATTTTAATTTATTAAATAATACTGAATAAAAGAAAATGAATTAAACTTACTTTCTTTACCATTAAATATTTCATTTTTAATAAGTATAAAAATCTGTCATAAATCTTTCTAAACAAATGACATGTTCGTTTATGGATGATAGCTAAAGAAGCTTTCTATGACTAAAAAGGATTGAATTTCGTAACATATATTCTCATGCAAATTTGATGTATTCCATTTCGCTCCTTCGCAAAACGTAAAGTACGAGGTAATTTCAAAGCAACATCAGCGAGCTCTTATGCATTCTCATTTTTTCCCAATATACGTATTCGCGCGACACGAGAAAGTACTTCAATTCAAACGATTTACAAATACGGTTTATGTATTTGAACGCAAGAAATGATGCTTTTTGCTTGTCGTTGCTATTTTACTGCCACTATAAGAGACAGCCACTATAAGAGGCCATCGTTGTTTAAACTCAAATAACAGTGAGTTAAACCTGGACGTGTTCTCGGATATCAGATTAGATTGAATAAGTCAAAATCCTAAAATCATAAAATAATATGTTACCCTAAAATAATCCCTAATAAGTTGTGATCCCTAAGTATATAAGTGAGTAATTAAGATTAATATATAAATAATTTCTTCTAAAGTTAATATCTAAGTTGTATATATGTATATAATACATTCTATAGAATTAAATCATATAATAGAATAATTTGAAAAAATTACGATTTTATAATCCAGATAATTTTGCAGAAATAGGATAGAAAGTTATAGCGTAACTCAATTCCCCGACCGCGCGGTTTCCGATGCCAAACGGCTGTCGCAATTTCAGTAATGAGCCAATGAGCCGAAAATTAGGACGATTCACCTAGTGTAGAAACGAGCGCGAATATTCACAATGTTGACGATCGACCCGGAATAATCCGCATCGGCCAGAATTGTTGGAGTACATTTGCAAATAACGTGAGTTGTGAATAACGCTGAGTATGGATATACCGAATATCGAAATATATCGAGATGACGAACACGTTCATATGTAAAAATGTTTGTACATATTTTTTGCATCTCAATATTTCGTTTTATTTCTTCCATGCAGGTTCACGTTCACGCAAACGTTTATTTATTCTTGAAAATATACCGGAAAATATATACATGAGTGTTTCAACAGTCATATTAGAAATGATGCTTTTTAAAGTTTTCTCATAATGAGTTTGCCAATTACGATGAGTACAACGATAGATCAAGTGATCCATCAATTTGTAAGTTTTTCCGAGAATACTTCTTCGAGCAAGACGGTTAGCATTCTGCTGTTTACTTTCTCAATTGATAAAATACTTCAAGCATAAAATATTTAAGAGTGTATAAAGCAAACGAAATGTAATAACGTATTGACGAGATAGATAGATAGATAGAGAGAAAGAGAGAGAGAGAGAGAGAGAGAGAGAGAGAGAGAGAGAGAACAAAGTTAATAGTACTAATTGTAAGCAAAATGTTGGAAATATACGTTATTGCATTACGTTTGTGATAGGTTAATATTTATAATTTTAATTAAATCATATTTATAATTTTATAATATTCATATTTATAATATTTATAATTTTAATTAAATCATATGTATAACTATTAGATAAAATAATACACATTCTATTTCCTATTAAAATCTATTAGATAAATAAAATATTCAATGAATACGATATTATAAAAATATATCGAAAAAATTATATAGGTACTCATTATATGAATATAGAATAAAAGGATTTATGTTAACTTTTTATCTATTCGATCTTTTTATAATAAACTTTTTTGAATTATCTTCGTGCTTTAATTATAATATTATATCCATATTATTACAATCGTATGTTAGGATAGATATGTTAGAATAGAAACTTTAATCTTTAATTAATTTAAAAAAAAATAAGTAAATCTCTAAATCAATAAAGTATATAACATGAGATATATAACATGACAGAACGGTTATCGTTGGATTTCATGTCTAATAATTTATTTGGAATAATATTTTATTATTAAATTGATAATTAATTTAATATACTATATATATAATGTAAACAAGCATCTTATATAAATAATATTTCTGCATCTTTTTCTGCATATAAATTTTCAAGAGGTTTATTACTGAAAAGTATCCATGCAATATGATGCTGATTTGTATCTCATAAAACCTACCAAAAAATATATCATATTCATGATGCATCTTATAAATCTACCAGAAAATGCATTACATTCTCTAAGTTTTATAAAATATAAGTTAATGCCAAGTTAATTAATAAATATTTTTCAATAATAAACCTCTCACAGGTTTATAAGATGCAATATTATTTAGATATGTAATGTATAAAATGCTTATTAACATAAAAATGTTATATTGATTATTAGTTTAATAATAGAATATTATTATTCCAAATAAATATTATTAGGCAAACGATCAGTTGATAATCGTTTTGTCAAAAAACGAAGTTTTATTTTGTTACTTAATTTTCATGAATATTTTATTTTAAGATTTTAAATGGTGTCGTGACATTTTGTCTACACCCAACTAAATTATTAAAATAGTAGCATATATTAAATAAATCATCGCACTAATACTGCAATTTCTATTATTGGAACTTTTACTTTACAGCATTTCAAGTTTATCCGTTCAGTCATGTGAATAAAGTTATAAGAAAAATTTCTTCATAGTCGTTTTCTCGCCTTCTTTCTCTTTTTCATATTGTCCGTCGCGTCAGTTCGCAGCTTATATCTCACTTCTGGAGATTATAATCTTGAAGAAGGAAGTGTTGCATTATCATGTGCGCAGATCCGTGAAAATAAGGTCTTGTCTTCCAGTGCAAAGCAGAACATACGGAGATCGAAAAAAAAATGCATCACTCACAATCAAATATTATTTGTGTATTTCTGTGTATACTATTTTAATATTCTTATAATAACTTATTCTTGTTCATCTTTTAATATTCATGAGCCGAATGTATAGGTACGTTTCCTAATAAAAAAATTTTATTTCAATTGACTTTGGTTGATGCTTCACTTGCGGAAAGCTTTTCTATCGCCATTTCTTCTATCATCATTTAGCAAGGAAAAAAATATTAGAAGAAGAAAAATGGAACCTCGAAAGAAAAAGGGACTGCAAAACCTCCCAAGAAAGAATTGCTCGTCTCTCACCCTTTCAACATTCGTGACACTTAAGTCTCTAGCAAACATTTACACTAGCTATGTATAGAAATAAGAGTGAGTTTCATCGGTAAACATTTCCAAGCCACGTGTGCAAACGAGATGCTGAAGAAGGACGTTCAAGTGTAAAATTGTAGATGTGACAAGTTAATTTTTTATGCAGACAACGATTTTGTGTTTGAAATTCTTTGACACGATTTTCAACATTTGACATACAAGTGACAATCTATATTATATAAACGTTGCTTATGTAATTACATAACATATTTCAATTAGACATAAATTGATACATTTATATTTCTTCCGATGTATATTGCATATATTGATTATAATAAAAATAAGATAATATATAATACTACGATAAATTAACACGAATTAAAAATTTTAAGAATATAATTATTGATTTTTTGTTTTAAAAATCTAATTATTCAAGTATTATCGTGAAAATTGTTATAACAACAAGGTTTAATTTGATTTACTTTTGTAACCGTAGATCAATGGCAAACAACATAAGAACGGTAGATTCAACAGGTGTTATGCTGCGAAATTGCGTGGAGTAAAGTCCAAACAATAAGAAAAATAAGAGCAAAAACAACGGATTTACTGTAAACCATGTTAGAGAGACAAGAATTTCATTAAATTCGGCTTCGTTCCATAAAATATAATTATACGATATTAGTTAACAAAACACGATTGAATGACCCATAAATAAAATTTTAATTTTATTTAATTTTATGTTAGATATACGATGGCGCAGCACAGTCAAATGTATGTATAGAATAAAAATTTAATAATGTGTTGATCGTATGTACAGATTATTTATGTTCAACTAATAAAGAAACATAGGTCCGATATTGATATAAATGGATAAATGAACGAAATATTCAAATTGCTTATGTCATTAATTTTTGTTAATTTATGCAAATTGCATCTGCGAGTATCGACCGGATATTCATATCGTTGGCATATATTTTATTGATTAAACTTCTCTCAATTCGCGCAATACAAAACAAATTATTACCGTATACTGATTAATTGACCAGTATATTCGATGCAATGATGAAAATATGATGGTCCAAACAAAACAATATCATTATTATAATAACGTAACTCACACCCGTGTTTATCAACAACAAAATTTCATCGACATAGAGCTCGTTGACATACATAAAAGCATCATTAAGCTAATTAATTTGTTAATTTGAAATATTACTTTTAAATAAATTACAAACAGAATTGTGTCATGTTATTATATATTCCAGGTTCGATAAGCAACATAGATGGCGCGGAATATCACTGCAACAAGACTGCCGTGCGAAAAGTAATCAGTGGCGTCGTTGGTGCAGCGAGTTCAGTAACTTCGATTCAGGTTGCCAATCTCCTACGATTGTTCAAAATACCTCAAGTAAGTAAATAAATCCAGTTTTCCCAATACAATGTCTTAACGACTGAGTGAACTGTATATAATATTTTGCGAAAATTATTATTTTATTGTTATTTATTCTTTTATTTTAAAATATTTATTCTTTTTTGCACAATTATTTCTTGATAGTAGAATTTTTTATAAATATTTTTACTATGATGTTTAATATTTATCACGTACATGTTTTTTTCATTGAATGAAATGAAAAAATAGTGACAAACAAGAAATCTTTATCAGTTGCATAAAAATCTATATGCACATAATAGATTATTTATACGAATGAATGCAGAAATAATCATGTGATGCATTGATAAAATAATTTAAATTTATAAAAGCTAAACTTATAAAATGCGATCCAATTTTAGAAAATTAATACAATAAACGGTAAGCGGATAAAGAGAGAGAAATATATATATATCTATATATTAATGCTCTATTACAAAGATTTAGAACTAGGCAATACCGTCATACTTCTAGAAGCTGGAGAATGAAAATGCCAGGTTAGGTGGCAGTAAACCGTGAAAACTTCATTCTTGACGAAAGTTTACAGAACCTGCGGTTTAAAATCTTCGTACCGTGAAATCACCTCATCCAACGTTACTTTCCTTATAAGCCATTCGAGTCTCTTGGCCCGTTTTATCTCTCAGCGCTCTATTAGGTTGAGGTTTAAAGGGGGTTACTATAACACGTTATTCGTCCAGCCGCGAAAGTGTGTGCCATATTGCTATTAAACTTTTACTAACTCTCTGTTATTTTGATATTTGGTATCACTAAAGATAAATCAGAATAAAATTTCAATAGTGCTATAGTTCGTAATTTCTTACGTTCGGAACTTCTCATAACCTGACAACAAAGTAAAACTTAATGATCATTTCTTTAAGCTGTACGAAAAAGACAAGAAAAATTATATCTTTCATGTATAACTTTAACTTTTTTCAACATGTATTTTTTATATATTAATTATAATGCAATTAGAAATCCTTTAAATCTTTTCCCCGATATTGATATAGACTCGTCTAGTAACGCTAACTATAAGCATATGTTCATTTATAGTCCAACTTGAGGACAAGCTTGAACTTGTTGATCATTGACTACTCGAATTCTAAGGTTCCGAGGTAATTCTATAATAATAGTTCATCTAAAGCTCCTTAACTCAAAGTACCAATAGTCGATTCTGGTGTACGAGTTAGAAAATTAATCTGCTTATATCGTCCACATTGTCCACAGGATCTCATTTTACGATGTCGAATTTCTCGCTGATAGATATTTGTATAGTAGAGATCGAACGCGATAATATGTACATTTACATGCAAACTTATGAAAATCATGTTAAGAAAGGATCTAAACAACAATTTGGTATGACAAGAGGTGACCTTTAACTCACATCGAATAGGATACATGACGCAATCAATAGTAAAATATCTGAGTAATTCATATCGATGAATTGAGCTAGCTATAGATTTACGTAAAATATTTTTTAATTGAAATATTTTGAAAGAATTATTTTACTAAAATATTTCAAAATTTAGCTAGCTATGCACGGGCCAAAAATATTATACATAAATCTGTAGCTAGCTAAATTTTGAAATACTTTAATAAAATAATTCTTTCCATGTATATGTACATACGCTGCAACCGTAAACCGAATAAAACAATAAATTTTTCTTTAGTAGTTTGCTAGCCAAAGTTCTTGATACATTACAGACAAAACTAGGGATGTATTATATTGTCGAAACGTAATTCGTCCCCATGAGAAACGACTTGTATACAATTGTTACTTTTGGACGACTCAGGTGTTTGTGACAAAGAACGATACTTTGCGAAAACTCGTCACCGCGCGATTCATGCTTCTAAAGATCCACAGTGGTGGAGTTTGAAAGAGATTTTGCGAGGATTTCAAGGAAGACGTGAAAGGATCAGGCGGAATATAAGTCTAGGGAAACAGCGACGGATTTAATTTTAGTCCATAATTCTTTCGGTAGGATTTCTATCCAGGATTTCTACGGTTGAGCGTAAGTTTGCGAAACAGATCTGTGACATCGTAATCTATATCATCATACCAGAAACTGAGAAGAACTACTCTCTAAAGCGCATTTGAATTGCATTTGCATAAGAAAACAAAATAATACCGGATACTCCAAAGTATACTCGCAGGTTCTATTTTAGATACAGGTTAAATGTACTGCAGGTTAAATGTAAAAATACTATGCAAAATAGGAAATAAATGTAGATTTCCTTCTTATATAATTTTTTAAAATTAAATTTGTTTATCACTGAAAAATTGCATTAATAAATAAGTACACTGTATTGAATAATAATAACAATGTAATGTTTATATAATGTAATATTCATATAAAATATTTTAAATCATTTCTCAAAAATGAAAATTATATCGACAGAAAATATGCATTAATATTTTATCAGACACGTAGTTTGAATTAATCTTTGACTTGTAATATTATTGTAATCAATAATATAATAATTCTATAAAATCATAACTTGCATTATTGCTTTATCATATATTTATAATTTATGCTTGTTAAAAACTTTAACTGAATCTAACATTGAATTAATATCTGATTCTCATCTATCGAGATCATTATCAACAAATCGTAAAACTTCTTATATTCATTATATATTGCAAATTATTTTTTTCGCATTTACTCTTGTTTTCTTTGACGCGTCTATTAAGCTACTCGATCTTGTGAAACTTATCACGTTGGCGTTATGCTAAACTAGGAAACTGTTCGAGAATGTGACGTAAAACGGGATCGCTTTTTGCTTATTCCAAAAAAAAGTTGCAAACTTTTATGAATTCTTCGGCTCAGTCAATTTCATACTTTTGCTTAAAAGAGTCGAGGTAACATTTTCTCATGAAAAATTTAAGTGCTCGCTATTATAATTTCCTCAAATAAACCGAACTTTTAATAAACTTATTTCCAAATAATCCAAATGAACTACTCGCGGTTATGTATAATATAGTTTGAATTCGATATTCTATACACATGGTGCATAGTTTACGTAGTATATAAAAACATAAATTTTTTAATTTATTATATTAACTTTTAATTAAAAAATAGTTATAATATTATAATTACTGTTGGTATTATAAGTACTGTCGTCATTATTATCGTTAAAATAAACTACTTAATATTTCTAATAATATTTCTACTACAACTTATACTTTGAAAGCTGCTGCATATATTAAATCGTTTTTTTCCCCTATGTGATAACAGAGAGTTATTTGACTGAAAAGCATTGCTTGTCCCACCTTACCACATTTTTCTTTCATGCAACCTAGTAGTTTAGTTTATCCATATTCATAACAGACGAGATTGGAAAGCGTTCGATCTTCATCACTTTCGCGACAACTTGAGGCAAAATCTGGATTAAAGTCGATCTTCTCCAATGACAGAACATGTCTGTATTATTAAGAACGTTATCTTGCGGGATGACGTTTTATTACCTAAAAGTAATCAATCTTATAATTTGAATACCAATCTTATAATTTTAATTTTAATGGCTTTTCTAAAATTAATTTCTAAATATTACTAGATTGTCACATTTGGGACAATCATGTATAAATTTTTTTCGAAATTATTTTACATAGACATATTCAGTATAAATTTTGTAATTTATTGAATGCAAATGTGTATAATGTGTATAATCTGCAGTAACGCAACAATTCCAAAAAAATAAATATTACTAACATAAAATGTAATATTTATGACACGCACGGTCTCGCGAGGCATAAGAGATGTATTATATTTCTAATTGGCTATATTATCCCGAAACGAAAATCCCGAATACATTATTCATCATGTTAACTTATATCGACAAGTATTGCTATACTCGTCATAGTTACGTACGATCCGAAGCGGCTGCGGACGACCGCTTAGCTAAACGATTTCTCCGCAACTTGTCAACGATGACGTACGATCGACATAGAAACACAGGCATAACACCACGCATAAACACTAAGCATGTGAGCGGAAAGTGCATACACGTCAAAGGGAGCTTCACTATTCGTGTCAATCAGTATCCTACATGTACATGTGTCGCGCCATGATCGACAAGCGAACAGGAGTCAGTTCACAGGATTCGATAACACACGCGTACAAAGACTCAAGGCAATTCTCTGTGAGAGGTAGCTAAATTACAGCTTCCAGTACTCGTGCTTAAATTACTCCGTATCAAGCTCTTTTGTTCGCAATTTGAAATTCATGAGTATCTAAAAATTGTTAAATTAATTAAAGTATACACGTAAGAATATCTAATGAGTTATCTATAAAATAATCTCTCAGCAAATTTGCGCGAAAATTATTTTTCTCAAAAAAATATAAAAAATATAAAAAATTAATGCTTTAATGTGATATGATAAAACTGATAAAATAATGATGTTACTCACTACTGGTGTAAGTAGTGTCTTTAGTGTTTATACAAATGAAGCTTAGAAGGAAAAATTAATTTATTTGATTGAATGATTTAATTCATGTAATTTACAAATTATGAGACTTTGTAGATATATTATAAAATTATACTTTCAATGAGTAATAATTATTATTTAATAGGGAGCCTATGTACCTACACGTAGTAATCTATTAATCGATCTATTAATCTATTAATAATATTCTGCTCCTCCCTGATTATTACTGTCCAATTGAAACACACTTTAATCGTATCAAGTATGTCACTGTCGTCATAAATTTCAGTCACGATTTTCGCGAATCGAATTAGTTAGAAAGAAAACGCTCAGCAGCAATTTCTGTAAGTGGATTTCCATCTCTACAAGGAATACCGAAACTCGCGGGATTACGATCGAGATTCAAGACGTAAGCCGATGCGAGCTCAACTCAGTGAACTAAATAATGAAATCGCATCTTGCCAGCAAGCTGCATCGTCCTTACGAAATTTCTCACTTGGAAATATGCCGTTGATGTCGTAGATTTGAATAATCGATAAGCCTTCTTCTGTTACTGCTCGATTATCGTCGTATTTATTGATAAGGGATAAGACGAGGAGTCATAACATAAAATTTGTGATTGGAAATCATTTCTCACGAAAAAATTAGAGAAAGAGAGAGAGAGAGAGAGAGAGAGAGAGAGAGAGAGAGAGAGAGAAAGCGCAAAACACTCATTTATGCGTCATCGTCTTTCGTTTGAAGACGAAATTTAGAAATGATCTCTGATGAAAATAATTAGATTCAATCTATAAAGTCTTTGGGCGAGTGTGATTTACATTATCCGATTAAAACTATACTTATAATCGCTCATAAAATTTTTTAATTAACGCGAACTTCATAACGTCGGCCGCCGGCAATTAGCATTTTTATCACGATCCAATTCACTTCGTTGAACATTTTATTTGGTTTATGACAAATACCTTCAAAGTGGTCATTCTCTCTTTCCATTATCATTATCAAATTTTGTCAATTTTCAAAATTTTTTACATAATATTTTTATTTATGTTTAATAAGAATTTCTTATACGCAATATAATACATAAGAATACATACGTATAATCAGTTTTGATATACATGATTGTATATTATACTAGATTTTCAGACATGTTTAATTCCAATGCAATTTATTAGAAGATAGAAATAAATAATCAAATTAAAAGTCATGTGCTTATGTTAATAATTAAACAAAGAAAATAGCAACATAAAACAATTATTTTTTAGTTATCATAACAATGCAACTGATATATGATATGAGCAAACAAATCCCTAAAACTAAATCGCACTAAAAAAATTAGCGAATTTACCGAATAATTCGGGAGAAATGTATTCTTTTACTCTATTTTATCGGCACAGCGAATTGTGTTTGCAATTTCGCGCGGTTTGGGCGCAGCCGGTTCATTTCAATTAACGATAACGTCGTTTTCTAGATCCTACAAAAGGGCTAGCTATATTGGTATGAGTCCAGCCATAGTAAAGAATGCAAACATCCGGGCATAGAATTCGTATCATATAATCTCCAATTAACACGTGAATAACAGTAAAACAGGTAACACGTGTGCTAAGTTATTCAATCCTCGCTAAATACGAATTTTCCGGTATAAAATTGTGTAGAAAATAAAATCTTCTGTATCAATGATAACTTTTTGGTTAAATATAATCAACTGTTTTTTTTTAAATATATATGCGTATCTGTATCAATTTTTTAAATTTAATCACGTATAGGGTGATTCCGATACCTACCGATCAGTAAATCGGGTTGCTTATCTGCCTATAGGCAGGAGCATGCTTTATTGATAATGCGGAATAAAATTAGATCGCAAGAGAGAGTCCGGCGAGGAAGACAAAAGAAATTGAATGTTACATTCTATTATAGTGTAAAATTCAATAATATAATATAAAATATGTATTTAATATAAATAATATCTGACTTAATCTAACATAAATGTAATTTAATAAATATTAAAAAATATGTAATTATAATTTATAATTATATATTTTTAAATATTTATTAAATTTCATTTATATTACATTAAGTCAGATATTATATACATATTTTATATCATATTATTGAATTTTACACTATACCAGAATGTAAAATTCAATTTCTTTTGTCTCATTTCTCGCTGGACTTGCGATCTAATCTTATTCCGCATTATCAGTAAAGCGTGCCGCTGCCCATAGGCAGATAGGCAACTCGACTTACTGATCTGTAGGTATCGGAAGTACCCTGTACATATATATGTATACAATATAAACATAATTATTAAACTTGATTTTATATATATAATCCATTTTGTTAAATAATTTGTTTTTATATAATCATGTATCAAATTATTTACTATTTCTTTCCTTACATTTATAGCAAAAAAAGAAATAAATATTTCTGCCATATTTCCTCATCAAATATTATTGATTTTTCCATAGACTTTTAGCGCCGTTAGTAAAAAAACAAAAAGAAGAGAAAAATCACGAAAACCTCGCGCGAATAATTAATACCGAAATCTGCGCTTTCTATCCACCTGTATTTTATATATACGTTTATTTTATCAATATGTTCATTTTAGTGTTGAAAGTAAAGAAAAATACAGACACTGCATAATCAATAAAGCAAACCAATCAAGTGGACCGAGTTGAAGTTTTGTATGATTCTTCGATGCATGGTTGGACGAGCAAGTTACTATAGTGGATATATAGTAGCCACTCTAAATCTGACAAACCATGATAAATATATTCCCCATATTGTGCAAGACCCACGATATATGATAGGACGCGCATTGTTGCGGAGAAAAGTAGCTCTGGTACCTTCGTGGTGTGAGATAACGCCGCCTCGTTTCTCACTACATAAACTCATCTGATGTTTACGCATCAACGTTGCTTGTACAGATCGAACATTTGAAATCTCGTTACTTGCTAAGACAAATCGAACCATCATCGAGAGCAACCGAACTAAACCGCGAATATCACAAATATAAAACGTAAAAATTTACAATAATTACAATAAATTTCATTTATATTACATTAAGTCAGATATTATATACATATTTTATATCATATTATTGAATTTTACACTATACCAGAATGTAAAATTCAATTTCTTTTGTCTCATTTCTCGCTGGACTTGCGATCTAATCTTATTCCGCATTATCAGTAAAGCGTGCCGCTGCCCATAGGCAGATAGGCAACTCGACTTACTGATCTGTAGGTATCGGAAGTACCCTGTACATATATATGTATACAATATAAACATAATTATTAAACTTGATTTTATATATATAATCCATTTTGTTAAATAATTTGTTTTTATATAATCATGTATCAAATTATTTACTATTTCTTTCCTTACATTTATAGCAAAAAAAGAAATAAATATTTCTGCCATATTTCCTCATCAAATATTATTGATTTTTCCATAGACTTTTAGCGCCGTTAGTAAAAAAACAAAAAGAAGAGAAAAATCACGAAAACCTCGCGCGAATAATTAATACCGAAATCTGCGCTTTCTATCCACCTGTATTTTATATATACGTTTATTTTATCAATATGTTCATTTTAGTGTTGAAAGTAAAGAAAAATACAGACACTGCATAATCAATAAAGCAAACCAATCAAGTGGACCGAGTTGAAGTTTTGTATGATTCTTCGATGCATGGTTGGACGAGCAAGTTACTATAGTGGATATATAGTAGCCACTCTAAATCTGACAAACCATGATAAATATATTCCCCATATTGTGCAAGACCCACGATATATGATAGGACGCGCATTGTTGCGGAGAAAAGTAGCTCTGGTACCTTCGTGGTGTGAGATAACGCCGCCTCGTTTCTCACTACATAAACTCATCTGATGTTTACGCATCAACGTTGCTTGTACAGATCGAACATTTGAAATCTCGTTACTTGCTAAGACAAATCGAACCATCATCGAGAGCAACCGAACTAAACCGCGAATATCACAAATATAAAACGTAAAAATTTACAATAATTACAAAATAGCTTAGAAATAACAACAAAATTACAATAAATGTTACAATAAAAAATCCCAGTAAGCAAGAAACATTTTGGAACATTTTAACAACATTGTAGCAAGATCTTATCCTGTTTCGGATCAATCGATATTTGTCTCTTAACGAAATATAAAAACTCGCAGTGCAGAAATTCTTGCATAACAATCCGAAAAGCCACGTTAATAATTATAAGAACAATAGTGAAATATATCTTCGTCAAAGTTCTCGAAGGCGTAACATGAGTTGTATAATCAACCGGCAAGTCGATTTTGCGAAGGCGTCGCCTTACGTCCGCTTTCCTCGAAAAGATGATTAATTATCCGCGTTGCCACATGCGGCTAACTCAAAATCGCCTATTCTTCGATAAGTGTCATAAATGGTGAACAAAGAACATTGTACGAAAAGAGGGAGAACTTGGTCTATAGATAAACGACAAACTGATGATGAAACTTATTATGAAGTTATAATGAAACACATGACTTAGATAAACGATCATTTATGTAGAACTGTCATCATTTTCTGAATATTCTGTCTCTGGAAGTTATATTATATTCATGCTCGCGAATAAATCGTTATATATGTATATTAGATTGTCAAATTGTTAAGTATTTGATTTTATCACACACACATTTATTAAAATCTATATTTTTTGTGGACTCCTTAAACTTTGTTCTTTAAATATGTGATTCCATGAAACTTTGATTTCCGAAATCTTTTATTTGTATATAGAGTTTGTGACCTTTAATCTTTACATCTTTACGTTATTAAATTCTTGAATCTTTAAAGTTTCGTAATAACTCTTTGATTACTCATATCTCTCGAGTTTTGCTATATTTTCCTCAGCATTTCAATATTTAGGTTACTGAGATATTTTTAATGAATCTGTATCACTGCGTAGCGCTAAAATCTTAATCCCCGCTCTGATAGCATAATATACTTTAAAGAACATCAAACGATACGAATAATTGATGAACTTTAAAATGATGAACTTTACTTTTCTTTCTCAAAAAAATACAAGTTTACATGTGACTCTCTAAACATTACATGTTTTCGCTCTCTCGGTCTGGCAGTAGAACCAGAAAATTCGAGGCTAGCGAAAACGACAACTATTTTCAGGATCTAAGTTTACTTCGCTTTTAGTTAAACGCAACTACTCACCTGCAATCACGAACAGAATTATCCAGTACTAACGCAAATATCCGTATTCTACAATAGCGTACGTAATGTAATGAAAAATTCAATATCATTTTTTACTTTTAAGATTAGAAACAAATAAAAAAGGAAAGAAACTTTTTAACAGTTCAGACATTTCAAATATAGGAATCTACATGAATGATAGAACATGAATGATAGAAGTTACATTGAGTTTTTTATGGTTATTGTGTAATATCACTATGAATATGATAGATACTTCGATATATTGACATAGCATCTTTTGATGTCACAAAAATCTATAATAATTCACAAAAAAAAAACTTTTGAAATTTTCTTTTTGTGAAAACTTTAAAACCTTCATATTTTTATATCTGTAAAGTTTGTAATTCTTACTTATTTATTATATAAAAGATTGAGAATACTTTTGCCTTCTACATTATTTTAATAATTATGTACAAGCTTACTTAAATGTTTTTTATTTAAATAATATGAACGCAAATGTACAAAACACATTTCAATTTAAAGTTTAAATAAAAAAGCGGGAGGATGTTATTTAAAAGTTATTTAAAAAATAGTTAAATTCATTTGCTTTTTGTTGATTTAATATAAAAAACTATTTATCTGCGATTTTAAAGATCTAAGGATTTAGGCAAAACAACTCTCGGATATAAATTTAATCTCAAGAGACAGAGCAAAGAAATGATGATGGAGTTAAGTAAACGTAAACAACGTAATTTATCTACATTATGCATTTTACTGCATTTTAAACAAATAAAAGTATTTTATACAAACACACTACTTAAATACTTTTATCCCCTTGTTACAAAATCAATGTGGTACAATTGTCAAGAATATACAATGTTATAAAATTTATCACAACTCCCTCATATTTGAAAATAATTTAAGATGGAAAATCGGCTATTATGTTACAGGTCTCTTTTTTCTCGACGAGCCCAGAGCTTTCCAATAAGCAACGTTTCGAGTATTTCAGCCGTACTATACCTAGCGATCACTATCAAGTCAAAGCGATGGTCGATATTGTATTGTCGATGGGTTGGAGCTATGTTTCCATCATTTACGAGGAGAGTAACTATGGTGTAAAGGTAAATATTTAATTATAATATATCTGGTTTTAGATTTATAGTATAATATATTTTTTAAAGAATGCGCAAAGCTATATATAGGGTGTTAAAAAAAAATCTGTAACTAAAAGTGGAAATATTTATCTTTTTCTTGTATTTTAAAGGGAGGAAGTAATATGCTAGATTCACGAAATTAATATTTTTATGGATAATTTAATGGATAATACTATATTTTCAATTTCTTATAACAATAAAGAAAGAGTTCTGCATTTTTTGTGTTTAAAAATCAAAATTGGAAAATTTTGCAGAACTCTGTTTAAAAATAATTATAAAATATAAATTTCTACCAGAATTAATGAGAAATGTTTATAGAATTGTAATAAATTATCAGCATGATACTTTTTCTACAAGTGTCGTACTATCTTTTATACAGAGTTTAAAAAAAGCCATTTAACATTTTAATAATAGACACCATACTGAATAAAAAAGTTTTAGTGGTGGGGTGGAAACTCAATCATTTCTGAGATATAAACAATTTTGCACTGAGAGAAAGGATTTTGTTAATTTAGCAACCAATCAGTACCTTTAATCGGTAACTGGTAAATGTGACAATAAATTTTGTTTTGTGTTTGTTGCTAGTCTGCTATATCCAACCAATTATTAGTAACAGAAGCAAATAGCTATATAGAATCTAACTTATCTTTTGGATAGACTTTAGGATAGATTTTAGCTCGTTTACATAGAATTCGTAGATGATCGTGGAATCTTAAGTCGTAAGAAATCGACTAAGCACAGTCAAATGTAAAGAGAATACTTCATTAGAATTGATTAATTTCTTATGATTTGAAATCCTGCAATCGTCTACGATTTATATATATATGAGCCTCTTATTTGCTAGCAATATTATTGATTATTTTACATTGACGAATTAATTTGCAATCGTAACAAATCGATCGATTTTTTAACAAATATTACATTTGCTTTTCTTTGATTTGTTCCTATAACAAAATCATTTTTCTCAGTGTGTATGTTAGTATCATAACTAACTTCTTATCTCTTCTATGTGTTATATACGACGTGAAAAAAGAAAAAATTGAAATAAATAGCATTGACAGCCTATTTGAGAGAATTACGGCCCAATAAGATGATCCTTCATAATGCTCATCTAATCGTAATGGCTGGTTGATGTCAATTTACTGACTCCCGGTAAAATTTTTCATTATAAAATGTATGTAGAAATTGAATCAGAATATTTAAAACGCGATTTGTAAACATTATGGTAAATCTTCTCGTTGCATACGACACGTAGAAGCCAATAAATCAATTATAATCTCTCTAAATCTGAATCAGTGGATAATCACTGAATATCAGTGCCACTGCTAATCAGTGAATTAAATGTGAGATTCCTAATTTAACTAATCTTTATTATGTGATCTAACTAATCGTATTTTAGTGCTTAAATTCAATGAATATGGTATTGAAAAATTGAAATTAATGTGGAAAGTTAGTATTTTAATTATATAATGCTCAAAATATATTCTTCCTTTTTTAGTTGAACTTCACTGATTATCAGTGCCAAGTATGCCAATGGATAATTAGTAACTATCCACTGATTCAGATTTAGAGAGATACTAACATATTAAATTATTTAGATATATCTTAGAAGCAGTTGAATTTTCGACCTATGGTATTCACTAAAGCTTTTTTACTTAGTATGGTATGTACTATCTATATAAATACTAAATAATTTTTCGAATATCTTATTTCTATTCATTATTATTCGATTTTGCTTTTTAGATTATCTACAATATGTATACATATACACAATACATAGAAAGAAAGATATATATAATTTTTGTTGTATATATACTTTTTTTTTATTTTTTGTTAAAATTTGTTAAAAATCAAGAAAATATTTTTTATTACAACTAACATAATATTGTAATTATGGTTAAGTCTGAAAACTATAAATATACATTTAAATACGTACATAAATCTTTACATTGAAAATATGTTTGCTCAAATATAATATTTTACTCTAATATTATTATATAAAATGCCATCCGCAAAGCTTTCAAGCTAAATCAAATATTTGTATATAAAAATACAGTACTGTACGAATGTTAAATGAATTAATATAAAATAGCAACGACTTTTCTGATAAATTCATATCACTGCAGATAAACAATAGAACTTCAAAAAATAACAATTAAAACTAATACACGTTTTATATTATAATCTAATTTTTTAATTAATCACACAGAAATTAATTAAAATATTCAAAAAACATAAGTATCTATTAAATAATTATTTATTAAATAATATTTAAAGAAGCATACTGTTTCTTGTTTAAAACTAAATAATCATTATTAACATGTCTATAATTTTGCCAATATCACTTTTTCAATATATCGTATCAAAATTGTATTCTTATTTTTTGAAGATGCTGTCGACATTTGACCAATAGAAACTAATTTTTAATTTTAATATTTTGCATATTTTAATATTTTGCATTTCAAATAGCTATTGTAATTTTGAATTTCTTGATAAAATTAGATACAGATAAAATTAATAACACGTATACTGCATAGTGATATAAAATTAATTTTATGTTGTACGTAATACACGAGCTATGTCACTTGAAAATGATTTTATTTTATAAAATAAACTTTAATGCAACTAAAGAAACTTTGACAAATAAATAAATCGATAAATCATAATATTCGCAGAAACTAAACATGGAAGAACGAAAATAAATGGAAAGTAAATTGAAATTTTATTCCCTCTCTGTCGCGGTCCATTATAATAATTCACAATGGCGCGTAAATAATTTCAACTCCCCTTTTGACGCCCATGTCTCATCTGCAATCCTGCGAATATTTAGCATTGCACGAAAATTATGGTACCTTTCGTTTGCTCAGTGTATGCGACAATTAAATAACTCAGGAGAAATCGTGAGTCTCGTTAAATATTTCTCTCTAGCAAGGGTAATATTCTGGTCTTACACTGCAAATTTCTCTCTCTCTCTCTTTTTCTCTCTCTCTCTCTCTTTCTTTTCTTCTTTTTCCCTTCTTTCTAAATTGCTAACTTCTTTCTAAATTGCTAACATAAAAATTTTATATTTATATTTCGCGTATATTTCAGTGGCACGCTTACTTGCTCCCAATTAAGATTATTTTAAGTTTGTGGCAAGTCTATTTCACCGAGTTGTTTGATCTCGTCAAGCAAATGAATTTTACGTGAATTTCACGAATGTGAATTTACAGAGAGTTTAATTACGATGGAATGTTTATTGAAAATTTTCTCCTAAATATTCTAAATTAAACAGATTTATATGTATTACCGATAAAATAATTTCTTACAAAAAAGATATTGTGTGCTTTGTTAAATATTACTTAAAAACATCAATATTTTACTTCGAATATTGCTGTATTCTGAACGATATAATAGAATTATCTTATTAATTGCTACACTAGAAAAATGTACTACTAAATATTAATAAATATTTTTTTAAATACTACTAACTTAATATTTACTTATAGTGAATAAATATTTATTAAATAAAAAAAAATTGTAGTTAAATCAAATTAATGATTTCTTGTCAAATAAATATATGTTCTCATTTAATAAATATTCCTCTACTTATTCAAACAAATATTTGTTAATATTTACAATTAGTATATTTTTCTC
The DNA here is from genome assembly GCF_000204515.1 of Acromyrmex echinatior. The sequence goes on from NW_011626981.1 coordinate 99,536, forward strand.
TCAGTGAACTTGCAATTATCATGTTACTCATTACGTACTCAACTACCGCGATAGTGATACTCATATAACTCTCTCGTACAACTTTATGCAGCATATAAAACAGGAGCAATTTATAATTACCGATTGCAGGATATTGAAAATCATAAATACGACGGATGTAATAATTTGACATCCTGATTCTCATTAGAAATTATTACTACCTATACCCGGCTAGCTTTTTGCATCGAATTGTTTTGTATAATGTAAAGATAATGTAAAGATAGATAGCACAAATATGCTTTTTACAATAATATGCTTTCATGGAAATCGCATAATATAAGCAATTTGCAACTCTATAGAGAAAATATTTCAAAAGCCAGATTTAATTATATCAAATAAACGTTTCTATTTTTAGTAATTAGCGTTATGCTGATTTCCGATAAATTATCCTATGTGAGGAAAAAACATGTAAATTATGTGATAAAAGTTGGAACAAAAATAACAGAAAGGAAAGAGAAAGTCGTTTATAATAAAAGATTTAAATGTATTATATATTCACAGAAAAATATAATTAAAAAAGGAAACGTTTGTGACTATACATATAATAACGATAAATGTCGAATTAATTTAAACAGACTCATAGGATGCCTAGTGTTTTATTCATTTTCGATTTAAAAGCTAACGCGCTTAATAAATACGTAATTGAGAAATATATCAAAGTCATGCTTTTATTAAATGAAGAAACGATAATTGACGATCCTACGCTTTTAACATAAAAGCGAGGAAACGCCATCCTCAATCAGTTGCATTCATGTCATGAAAAATGCATAAATGTCTTCGCTACGACACGTTACTGCAAAATATATTTTCCCATGTGTACACATTATACATAAAACATACATGTATGTATCATTCTTCATTATTACTGTAACAGATTCCGTCTTGACATTTGTCTGCAATCTAGAAAACTAACACGAAAATCCATCGAGAAATACATTTATTTTTTTTTGTTTTAATTCTTTTTTATATTTTTATCATAGCTGAATAAGTTAAAAAGAAATGCTAAAAATAATGAGACATCTCCTTTTTTGGAATATCTCCTTTATAATTTTAATACATATGCGTTTTTGTATTTGCACATGATAAAAAATTAACAGATAATTATAAATATTAAAAATATTTTCTAGGCTTTGTATTTCAGCCCATCTATTTCAAGGTAATAAATTATAAAATACGTTTATTTGTCTTATTTTTGACACTTAAATTTTGTAATTCTTTTGTAATAATTATAAGAATAAATAATACAAGGAAATAAATGTGTTTACCAAGGATTTTCTTTTTAAAATAACAAAAATAAAAATAATCTAGGCTACTAAAGGTCAGCACGGAAGGAGATGCGCCAAAATTTTTTTTAAACAAGTAAAATTGTTACCCCATTTGATGTACAAATATCTTTTTTATTTAAAAATCGTGAAGACTCTTGAACATTTCGACCTTTGGAGTTTTCTTCAGCAATATTTTTATTCTATACTTGATTTCGCGGTCAGTCAAGAAGGTAGAATCATTCTCAGTTTTGGCAACCTAGAGTGACTCTATCTTGATCAATCACGAAATCAAATATAAAATAAGAATATTGCTGAAGAAAACTCCAAAGAGAGTCGAAACGATCAAGAGTTCTCAAAATTTTTAAATAAAGAAGACATCTGCACATCAAATGAAGTAACAATTTTACTTATTTAAAAAAATGTTTCCTAAATAAATAATACATTCAGATATTTCATAATATTAAGTGATATAAAATATTAGATATATTTATTATCAATTTAAACAAAAATTTAGTTATAATGATTGTTAATAATTAGGAAAAAAATTCTTCGTGATTTTTTTTATATTCTCTATTTTTATTCTCATTTTTCATGCATTTTATTTACATTTGTAACATAATTTTCACCGTTGCTTCAAAATTAAAATAAAAACTCAATCAATGCGTAGCAGCGGAATTGTAACACTGCGTCGATCTGTAAAGTATAAATACTTTAAAGCAGTGTTCAAAATAATCAATACTTCAAAAAGTAATTACTGCATCCGTTAAATTTTTCAATCGTTTTTTTAACAGGTATCTGATTTGCAAATGCTAATGCAAAAATGAAGAAATGTTCGCGACCGACGATCGTTGCTAGCTACCGCATATTTCCATTAACTCGTTCGCATAATTAATCCGTGAAAAATTGTGAACGATATTCCGACCGTACAATAAGTGAGACGCGACGTTCGCAGCATAATATCTCTTTTCGTAATTCTTGCAACGTTAACTATCGAACTTGGCGAAGAATTGCGCCGGTGTAAATCTCCAGTGTCGTATTATACGGTCGAATAATGGATATCACGTAATGGGCGAATCAAGATGTGTCTGAAAAAGTGGCGAAATCTGCGTATAATAAATGAATAACAATTACTCACCCCACGGGTTTGCTCCGTCGCCCGATGCCTTCCAGGCTCCTTTTGCGCCTTCCATTGTCGCTTCTTCGTGATGTTCACTTACTGCGACGTTCACTCGCGAAAATATTAGCAGTTATGATCGCGACACTTTACATGGCACTCCCGATATTAATCTTACGATGCGACGCGAACTGTATTATACGGCGACGGAAAAATAACGCAATCTGTATGAATGACATTACGATTCACATGACACCGATGACGCCGTGAGGTTTCGTAAGTAGACGCAACATCACGCAACTTCTTCTTCAGTTATTAGTTCTTACTTCCAACAGATTTGGGAGGTCAGTACTTACGGCCAGACCAGAGCAAAATGTTTATGCAACGATTGAATCTAACATGGCGAAGAATTTATAATCGCGCAGCTAACTTCATTCGTCAGAAGCAATTAGGTCTGTGTTTTTTTAGCTAAAATTCTTATGCGGTTCATCTTTCTTTCTTTTCTTTTCACATCGAAGAGAAAAAAAAAAGATGAATTGTGCAAGAAATTCAGCTAAAAAGAACAGGCCTATTATCGCCGGGAGAACTCTGTCTATCTGCACTTTTGCAGATACCACTTCCCACATGTTAAATAGCAATACAACCTCGAAATTATTTTTGCATATTAGAATTTAAACGACACGAGGAAATGTAGATGTATGTGTGAGTTAAATGAGTTATGAAAAACATTCATGGAATATGATATTCTATAAAATTAATGCTCGTTATATGGCTTTACCGATTGTTAACGTGATTTTGATCCAATAAATTTTAAATATACACATTAATAAATCATCAATTTATGAATATTAAATTTCTTCTACGATCGTAAATACTCAAATATGCGATTAGATATGAAGTTAATAACGTAAATAACGACCGTATTCACTAATTAACCACATATATCACGATATTAAGCCCATTCTACAATTACATAAACGTAGTTGTAAATGGTTGTAGTTGTAAGAATTGATCAATTACTGTTGAATACGAGAAGAATATTCGACTGTGATTGATCAATTCTTACAACTACAACCACTTACAACTATACGCTTACGCAATTGTAGAATAGGCTTTACTCGATTTAGAGTCTCCTCATCCTTTAAGGTTACATTAAAAAACAATAAAACGTCCCAGTAAGCAAGAAACATTTTGAAATATTCTAGCAACATTGCAACAGCATTACAATGTAATTGCCTTGATGCGAATCAATGGAGTTGACAGTTGAGAAATGTGTAACTGATCATCCGAGAGAATATAATCAAAGTTCAATATTATTAAATGCGATATACTTCCGTATATGTATAAATTCCACGATGTATGTATTAAATGAACGTAAAATATCACGGCCTTCCGTTATTTGAATCGCTCTACTCGATCGGCAATTTGTGCATTACTCCGCGCTCAATTCCGAGAGTGAGCAAATTACGGTTGATCGACAGAAAGCATAATAGCGTGAACGATCGATTCGAATTCAAGCTAAAGAAATCATTATCGCCCGTGTACGATAATGGAACTATGGCTTCTAACGTTCATTCGTAGTTTTCCCGATTCAAAGAGCATTTCAAAGTTCTGTAAAATATTCCATCGTAATGGAAAAGGATATCATTCATTCGACACATTAGCGATTCATTAATCGCGCAAATTAATCAAACGAGATGATCAATCGCTAAATGTATCAGATAGCACATACATGATTGCTTCTCGAAAAATAATATAACACCATGCGACTGATGTGACACGAAGCGATTAGAGACCTAGAAAATAGAGATGCGACATTGAGAGGACATTGATGGATCTGATTAATTGTCTAAAATACATGATTTAAACAGCTAATACGTGATCACGACGTCTTTTTTTTACATTGTATTCACACGCATAGGCTAGTGTAGCATGTGGTAATGAGATACTACGCCAATAATAGTATTCTTTGAAAAAAAAATGACGGAAGTAACTCAGCCTAATTCGCTTAATCTCTGTTTTCTAGAGCTCTAGAAGCGATCTGTGCTGATCTGTACTACAATCTTATATACTTATACTCGGGATGTGTTCCGTTTGACAGCCACAATGCCTGCGAGCACTATTTGTTCTCGTTTAACATTTATATAACAATAATAAACAAAGATAAATAACAAAGATAAAAATGATTTTATGAATATCATAAGTATCAAGTGGAACCTTTGATCGACATGTGAGTGGTAGCGCGGCGACTTTGTGTAAACTAGCGCGCTATATGCATCTCGATGCTGCATCGTCACGAAAACAAACGTCCAACTAAACATTTGTTTACCTAAGTCGCCGGTTCACAATTCGTATACTAACATTGAAGCAAGCGGATAAATCATTCCGCTTGTCGCGTTTCATCTCAAGACATATAACGATCGCTCTCCCTATCTCATTTAGCGATTATCTCGCGCGATTGATTAATTTTCTCGTGATTAACGAATTATATCCAGTAAGCGTGATGAATGACACAGATATTCCGCGCGATTTAGTCGCTTAAAATACAATTGAATTAAAACGATAGGAAATTAGCGTTATAAATCATTGTGTATGTGTGTGTGTGTGTGATTTCATTATGAATACCTTTTATTATAATGAGAGATTTCTTTTGTACTGCTTGAATTCCAATATATACACATATATATTTAGTCTCGCACCATATACAATATATTCCGAATATATTCTGTTCCTTGCATTTCAAATTATGTTGATAAACGAGCTGTTATCACGAACTGTATTAAAATCTAGCATCTATTTTATGAATAAAGTTAGTTTGTATTGATTAATATTGCATTTATGTAAATTAATCTATTATCTTTGGCCTTTTACCAAACTTTACATGTCGAAAAAAATGAAATTATGCGACTTTAATAAATTAAATTTTTTTCTTATATAGTATTTTTTAGTAAGTCACAGAAATTAAATTAAATGTGATAAAAGATATAACAATTTAGTTTCTTTATTTATTAAAATCATGCAACTTTATCTATCTTGGGATATATAAATTAAAAAAAAAAACATAAAATGAAGATAAATTTCAATCCTCATTTAAAGATTTAATATTGTGAAAGTAAAAATATTAAATAAATATAATTATAATTAATATGCTGTAATATAATTGATTATAAACATTTATGACGCTTATAATATTACAATTATTACGCAGGTATATGATTATACTAGAATTACGTATCACGTAAAAAAAGTAAGACGGATCTAATAATTTGATGCGAAACATTAATATTTATGAGCAAAAAATTGATTTTGTTGTATATAAGCATACATATACATACGTGAATATGCGCATATAATGCGTATAGATACGTGACGTGATTTAAACCATAAATCTCATCCTTCGTATCTAGTTATTCGCATAATATTTTTTCAATTTCCAATTATTAAGATAATATCGATTATTTCAATTAATATCTTAATTGGGGACAAATTACAATGTATTAATTGAGTATAGGTGAAAAAAAAATTCTGTTTTAAAATACGCAAGAGAAATTATTCAAGAATGCAATCATATATCGTTACAGCTGATAATTCTAAACGTCAAATTCGCATGGCCATAGCATTAATCACACAATCATCGCATTTGCGAGCAAAATTCAATGATGGATGTGCCCACATTAAATTAATATTTCGCGAGCATACATAGGCGACATGTATGAACGGCGCAGTTAACACGCAGCCACATTTTGATGGTACAGAGAAATAGCATTTCGATCTATTACCTCTCGTAAGGCCGCAATAGCTAGCGACATGATCAAAAGAAAAGGCCACCCCTGTTACCCAACCGATCAGAATTTCATTACTGCCTATCATATACGTCGCTCCGTACGTGTCAAGTCGCATGCACTTGATAGAATTTACACCACAATATTCTGCTTTCCGAGCGAGAGACGAGGGAAAAACGAGGCATTACGTTCATACCAATAATTAGATTCCTTGCGAAATACGCGGACTACATAACGATCGATCTTGCGTGGTCCACATTATCGGCATGCCGGAGATTAGGTGGAAGTTACTTGAGTGCCGGACGTATGGCTTCGTGGAAGCTAAAGAGCCAAAAACAGTTTCATTTTTGCGCATTAAAATAATCGTAAATTAGTTCGAAAATACATTCGCACGCGAGCAATAAAATACAGCATTCATTGTTAATAAATTGAAATAAAAGTAACAAAGAAAATAAAACCTCGATATATATCTATAAAACATTTAATTACAGAAAGTATTTATTTGCAAAATATTTGCTTATCTGAACGATAAACTTTATATACTTTTTTTAAATAACGAGAAAAGTATTACAGATTTTTTACGGAAAATATGATTTTTTAATCACTTTGTTCACATTCATGCTATTCATGATGCTTTGCAAAAGGTGACAAAATACATAACATGCAAAATCCATAAAATCTAATAACTGTAAATGTGTATGAAAAATAAAGATAGCTGGAAAGCTTCAAAAGATCTTTTAGCCTGATAAATATTTAAGAACTTTGAAAAATCCATATAGCCTATCCCTAAACTTTCCTCCTCTATCCCCTCGAGATATCGCACTTACTTTTCCATGATTTCTTCCTTTGCTCTAAAATTATGGAATATATCCTTCATATATAATGTAAAATATTTAAATTCTTGCGTATTTTAAAAAATCAACCATATTTCTCGCTTATCACGTTATTTCTTACTACTTTTTATTTATATTGTTTTAAAGGCAAGAAAATCCTGCTGTGAAATTCATTAAGTAAATGTGACAGAGACAAAGCTGTTTACGAATAAAGATTTCTCAACATAAATAATTTTAAATTCTCTTACATAATACAAAATATTATCTTACAAAATGTTATACAGACAAATGCAGACAATAAATAAATGTTTAGTAATAAAGATTAGACTATTCTTCATTTCATATCACTAATCTAATATTACTCAGATCTATTACTAAAGATATGGCGTTTATATATAAATATCAAATTATCAAATAAATATTAAATATTCAATTCTCGTTCGGGAGTCAAAACAAGAATCATTATAGCACACAACAGCGTCTTATAATAATAAAGGAAGAATCGCGCTTTGAATATATAATATGTACCTACGTAGGAATTTGAAACCACCCTCTAGCTAGGTATTTAACTGCTAATTTATTGAACTCGTGGAACAATGATCTATATGTTGACTGGAGAATAATGCATACTGGATATCGAGACTCAGCTCAAATGCACCTTTTGTTATATTTGATACAAGATATTAAAAACGTTAATGGCAATGAAGAAATGGTTCAATGTAATTTTAACAATTGAGCAATTAGATCCAACTGCTCAGTTACTAAAATTTTATAGTAATAGAGTCAAGTCACTTGCGGTGCATGGAAAACATGGAACTTTTATTGTTGTAAAATTTATTATCATGTGAAACCTTAGGGAATAGTTAAAAATACGGGAAAAGAGGGAAACCATATTCGTACGTAACTACGTTTTTCTGTATGACACGACCAATCGATAATACCATTCGCGATGGGATTGGAAATCAGCGATCTCTGCGCGACATACGAATCGCATACGAAAAATGTGCACAGAGAGGACCGGTCTAGGAGGAATGGATCGATACGAGAACATATATATACATACATATATATGATTTCGTAGCACGAAGAGAACATTTTTCAACGAGCGGTCGAAAGCCAAAAGCACGGAACAAATAGGGATTTTTATTACGAATATCCATTTGTTTGACAAAGTAACAGAGTTTTTCTACCTCACCATCGAATCTCACCACGGAATTTCAATTGCGTAATTCATTTCGTAATCAATAAAATGAAACAATCTCAATGATGTAAATTTGACTAAATCTCACCATTTGTCAGTCAGAAGTGACGTTCTATTATTATATATCTATCAAAAGACAAATATTTCTACAGAATAAAAAGAAAGACAAAAATTTCTACAGTATAAGAAGATCGTGACTAACATTTTCATATTAAAATATCGATTAACGTCTAATGTCTGAAGTTTAATTTTGATAAATATTATTTAAAATATAAATATAAAATGTAAGGGGAAGTAGGAGTCCGTGCGGTAATCGTTACGCAAATGAAATAATGGAAATGTTTATATGTTCATTTCTAAAGTATAAAAATATAAAAAGTTGGTATAAAATCTGTTTTTTTTTAATATTTCAAAATTGTATTATTTAAAATATTTCAATAAAATATAATATTAAAATATTTTAATATTATATTATTTAAAATATTTCAAAATTTGATTTTGTGACGAAAACTTTTACTATAAAAACGCTGTTTCCGAACATGAGACAGAAACAATTTAACATTTGCAGTAATTCGTGTCCATAATATCTTTAAGATTCAATGCAGCGAGCCCTGTTATTTAAATCATGATTTCTTTATACAACTTAGTAAAAAAAAAAAGAGTTTTTTTTACTTTACTAGGTGTTCCATTTAAGTCTATATTTTTCCATTAAGGTGCATTTCCTTCCCGCTCTTCTATTCATTCTTTGCTACGCCCATCTTTCTTCTAAAAGACCTCAATGCACTACGTGCATTGCTCGATGAAGGCCACGAATGAGCCCGCATTAGATACGATGCATTGTTAGAAACGTCTTCGAGAAAATGCATCCCTTTCTATCTCTCTATGTTGCAGGCTTTCGAGGAACTTGAGGAACTACTAGGGAAATATAACATATGTATCGCCATCAAAGAAAAGTTGGTAAAGGACTCCGGAGTCGCCGAGGAGGTTGCCTACGATGAAATAGTTTCAAAGTTGCTGACAAAATCGCGAGCAAGAGGTAAAATAAAGATTTGATAAACCGAACAAATTTTACTTATAAAGCAAACTGTAAAAAGCAAAAAACGTTTCTTTTTCATTAATTTTTCTTATTAATAAAACAATGTACAATTATTACTTATTATATTAGAGGAAAGTCGCTGATATTGACATAAATCTTAAAAGAATGACATCCCTTTATTTCTCATAAACTAACTATTGCTAACTTTATTGATGCTAATAAAATCATGATCTGTTTAATTAATTAAAGAAGTACAAACTCATAATTCGTATATTTATTTGTTTCTATATCAAATTAGCTAAAAACGAATTTTACGAATGCGAAAATAAAATTCTTACTTTTTCTTTTGCAAATTACATAGTTTAAATAATAGTGACTATATTATTGATAATATTACGTTGTTTTAAATGCTTGTAATTTCCTAAATCATTTTTATTTATTTTTTTTTATAGTTTTTTCATAATACGATTTTAAATTAAAAATTGGGGTGCAGTGTAAACCGCCACACCTATGTGTAAAATAGGCCATGAGTTAACTTAATCTTTATAATGTTGCTTTATAGTGTCAAATAGCTCTATTGGAGCTGAAGACAATTGTGCATATATAGAAATATATAGAAACTCTCAAAAAATTATCGCGTTACATATTTGCGTCTTGCAAAATAGCATAAAGTAAATATGTAATATATAATTCAATAAATTCATGTTTTATAACGAAGTAAAAAGATTCTGGAAAATCTTATACACATTCATTTGTAGGTACTTTATACAGATAATTCCTGTAAAAGAAAAAAAATAGGAATGTGTAGCATTACTGCCTACTGTATATCAGTTTTAAAGCTCATTTTGTCAGGCGCTCATTTTTGCTTATGTTACGAAAAAATTAATTATTGCAAAATTGCAAACAGTATTATAAAAACTCTTATGCTATTTGACAGAAGACACTCTTTTGTACTAATTTGTACTTATATTTTTAAAGTTTTATTTTTACCTTTTGTTTAAAAAATATTATCTAAAAACAAAGTGGTATATCTGTATCGATGACTTTCCTCTATAATATCACATGTAATAATTTTTGACGCTCTTGTTAATCCAACATACACGATAAATTTCCTCTCATCCTTTCTCACTCTTTTCTCTCTTAAATTATAAATCTGATATATATCAACTTTGTGAATAAGCCGTGAAATCTTAGCCGACGTTTCTTCGATAATCCGCTCTTGGATGGAATAAATGTCATTAAAAAGGATTTATATTTAAATTATTGTCGCATTCTCATTTCAATAGTCTGTCCATTCACACGATACACCACTCTTCTAGTGGAAGTAAATTATCTTAAAACGCAAACGAATTTTCGAACACGGGAAAGATACAATTACGAAACAGTATCGTATCGATGGTGACTACAACAAAGACTTCAATTTTATTCGATCCGCTTCAGATTGACGAAATGGACTCATTATCGAAATGGAAACGCGACTCATTCCAGACACTACTGTGTCGGATACAATTCGAACCTTATTGAAAATCTCCAGAACTCGCCTACATTCTTCTACTTCTACTTCGAATTTTCCAAGTGAGACGAGCGAATATTAAATCTTCGACTTTTTTCGCAAATTAAACAAACACGGATACATTACAGTTTTAATTGAATATTTGTACACGCGCGTGTCTTCGATCGATCTATTCACGAAAGAATAAACTATTTGCACGTAGAATGCACGTGGGAAAAATTAAATCATCTCTTTTAATATAATATGTATTTTATGTTAAATGATGTTGTCTTCAAAGCCAGAAAAGGTGACATTAATATTTGTATTTCATTTCAACTGACGGAACGTGCTACCTCAATTATCAGTATAGATTTCCGATATAAAGTAAAATAACACATGAAGAGAGAATTGCGATCAGATTACGATCAAATTACGATATCAGTTTTGTAATGAGCTTATTTAAATATTATCTTATGTGTTACACATGAGAAATAAGATAAATAAAATCGAACCGTATATTTACACATGTCGATAATGAAATATCAGAGTCTTCCGATATATACATATAACTTGTAAACTTTAAAAGAAATCAAACGTGAGATGACAGAGAAATGTGCGGATAATTATCCCGCTAAAGCAAAATAAGAAATCGAAAAAAGTGAAAACGACTGTAAGGCGTAAATATAAAAATTATACTGTTGTTATATAATTCTTTTTATATATCCGTATATAGGGATCAAAAAGAAGTATAATTAATAATGTTCTCTATTCAAGTTAGAACGTAATCTTGTTTCAAGAATATAAGAATTTTGCGACTTTGTCTGATGAGTAATGCGTGCTTTCTTTGCAGTCTTAAATATTTTATCTATGTAATCTATTTAACATAGTCCTGAACCTTAAGATCTCTCCAGAGGCGATGACTTTTAGAATATTTTATACTTGGACAAATTTTCAGCTAACATTTTTTATAAATAATTCGCTTCTGAAGAGAGGAAATATTTTTTAAAGAGCTAAAATTGAAAGAAAGAGAGAGAGAGAGAAAGAGGAGAGAGAGAGGAAGGGAGATTAAACGGTTCGTTAATATACTTGTCCAAGAATACTTCTTTCTCTGTACAAGATATTAGGTCAAGAGAGATATATTGAAAGAGAGAGAGAGAGAGAGAGAGAGAGAGAGAGAGAGAGAGAGAGAGAAAGGAAAATGTACAGAAACCGGAAAATTCCATAAGCAGCAAACTGGGTATACAATATTTATTACGGTAACGGAAGTAATTACACTTTTTAATAGGATAATATGCAAAATTTTTCACGCTCAATTTATATATATATATATATATATATATATATATTTTCATTATGACTAATAAATAAAATTAATTTACTAAGTAAGTATTTTTTAAGTACATTCTTCTCAACAATCTTATTAGTTATTAAAATGTACGATTGTAGAGAAAAGATAAACATCCATAAAATTTTTCTCAAAAGGATATTTTCATCTCTTTGATTCACAGCGATTCAAATTTAAAGTACCCAATTTTATCTAAGAAAGGCATATACGACGTTGGCAAAGAATATATTTTATTGTTTGAGATCTACTATACTTCATATCTCCTATACTCCGAAGGAAAAAGTATCTTGCGATAAACATCTATTTTATGTAGAATTTCTTCGCAGACCCTTTTATATAACCATTCTCGACTTTGTAAGGTCGACCTTATGCTCCCTTTTACGTACCCTCATCGATTTCTGCTTGTATAATCTCGATTCCCACGGGAATCACCGATCGTGACATAAAGTAAAACGTTTCATCGGCACTTTTTCAATGAAAGCTGGAACCCTTCTCATTTGGGGAAAACGAATTTTTATAATGCTGGTAGGTGATAAAATAAAATCGGATGGTGAAGATTCTTTTATCGCGATATATAAGTGTGAAAAAGCGCTGTGCCGTGCGTAACTTTACAGGCGCCTCTCAACTTGTATCGTAGGTTGCATTATCTTCGGTTCCGATCAAGAAGTCGCCGGGGTCATGAGGGCGGTCAGGCGTCGTAAAGCGACCGGGGTTTTTTCTTGGATTGGAAGCGACGGCTGGAGTGCAAGAGGATTAGTGAGTAACGGTAACGAGCCGGAAGTCGAGGGCACTCTATCGGTCCAACCTCAGGCGAATCCCGTTAAGGGTTTCGAAGAGTATTTCCTCAACTTGACCGTTGAGAACAATCGCAGAAATCCCTGGTTTGTCGGTAAGAGAGTGCTAAAGGATGCTGAATCTACGATAAGAGCAAAACTTAGCAAATTCTAGTTTGCACGGCAATCGTAATTTGCATATGCACGTAGATATGCATTCGCATATACAGTTGTGGTTGTTAGTAAGAAGTCTCTTTATTGTCAATATATTCTGATGAACTTTTGGTACGCAAACATAATCTTGCTAAGAGTAAAAGTACAAGGTAGACAAAGTCGACTATTGTGTCGCTTATGCCAAAGAAAGTTCTTGGCAGTTACACAATTCGTCTAAAAATGTCTAATTTTTTTAAATAAAAGAAACAACTAAATTCTGAGTTTTTTTAATTATTTAATTTTAATCAAATTTCTAAAGGCTCAATGAATTAATATTAATTTCAAATAGAATATCTGTACAAGGCAATAAGCCTAGCATGTTGTTGGTGTAAAACAGATTATGTTATTCAAACTTTACATTACATACAAACTTCCAAACGTTTCGGTTTTCACAGAATCATCTTTAATGATTAAATGATAAATATATAAATTCATATATAACGTTCTTGTCTTCATTCGTCAGTTAAGTGTAGTTAGATTACAATAAAATTGTCGTGATTCTTCGTAAGAAATCGGAATGATAATCCATAACAAGTAGAATAAAATTTCTTTACCTTTATGGTAATATAGACTGTAAGTTAAGGTAAGCGATAGATTAATGAATGAAAAAATACTGAAACCCATTGTTCTTATCTTAGAAATGTGAAAAATTGCTAGATCGACAGGAAGAACAATTAAATGTTGACAGATTGTTGGACACAGTCGGAATGACATAAAGGAATGGTACAAGACAAAACAAAATAAAATCAAAGAAGGGGTGATCCAATTAGGAAAGGGGAAAATATTGTCTGATTCAATTGCTGGAATAATACATCTCTAATAGAAATAGACTTCTGAAAGAAATTCGGTGTCATTTTGCTTAATTCGTTTTTTTTTGTTTGTTTAATTGTATGGATCGTCTTAGAAATTAGTCTTTTTATTGTAATGTTTCTCGTTATTCAGAATCTGAATTCTTTTCCAGTCAAAATGATGATTATTGCTCTTCAACCCGTGTTTGTAGCTGTCGTTTAGTTTGGCCAACGTATGTGGCGTCACAATCTTAACAAGAAAATATACAACATCGTTATGAGACATAAGTATCCATTGAGTTTTTTGAAGAAACTTTTTAACGTATTAGGAATTGAAAAAACCAATCTTAATATTACATTTTCTTGTAATAGATGAAAATTTCTCTGAGATGTTCTTTATGAAAGGAAACATAAATTATTTTTTTAAAATAATATTTATCCTTGTTTAACTTGTTGTTTCGCTTTCTTTAAAAAAAAAACAGTTAGGCCCATACTTAATTGTCGAGAATATGAAGGTTAAAGGATAACAATTATTAATGAGAATATTAATGGCTTCTATGAAATTTTTTCTGTGGAAGGACAGATCAAATAAGAGAATTATTTTGTCCATCATGCCATAAACCACTCCCCTTTTATGTGATAAAGAGTGGTGAGAATAAAAATTCAAATATCTAACATCAAGAAAATTTAAACTATTGTTCTCACCAACTTTCATTGTGAACTGCAATCGCTCGTGTAACGAATTGAAAATTCTTAGTATATCGTTAAAAGAGTCAAGCGGCGCAGACAAAAAAATGTCATCAACGTATCGTAGATAGGACAAATGTACCGGTATTAGATTCAATGCTCTCAATTTTAAATCTTCTAAAACCAGATTCGGCACAATCAGGAATAGCGGAGAGCCCATAGGCGTATCAAAAATCTGTTTATAAGAAGATTTGCGATACGTCTAGTACTTAAATTTAAAATAAATCGAATTTAAATACTAGACGTATCGCAAGAAATTCATCTTGTAGGATGGAACTGTTGGAAGTCATATCCCATTTTTTTCGATATGCAATCAACAGCTAAGTCAGTAGGCTGATCACGTTAAATTTGAATTATTTGATTTTATTCAAAATACATTCTTTTAGAAGTAATACAGCCAAGCCAGAAATGATTGGTCAGTCGACATCAATCGACGGTGAATCAGCATTGATTCGACGTTGATCGGTCAATCTTTTCTGACTGAGAACGATTTGAACGCTCAATCAAATCATAAAATTACTTTTAAAAATTATTTTTGTGATGCTATTGAAAATGCTCGTCACATTGTTTGAATACTGGAAATGTTATTATAGCGACATCCTTTCATCGGTGTTTTGAGTTTTGAAAATAGTCATATCGGGAAATCAAAGCTATGTTGAGTGAGTATAGTGAATGGTTTAACATAACATGGTTTTTTGCTAAAAATGAACTAACTGAAACAATACGATAAGATGGTCATTGTCATGCAAAAGAAACCAATTGTCTGATATTCGAATTAAATGCACTGAAGATACTATCTTTATACAGATGCCTAATTCCTGTTCCAATAATCTCATAAAAAATTTTGATTGGTTTATGATGGCTAGTTTCACTTTTTCAATATTTTTTACGGAAATCGCTGATCTCGCAAGATCGATTGTCATCATTTATAATGTCAATATCTTTCTGACTACACTCAAAATGTTCAACTCATAAACTTGTGTACAGAATAGACAATCATCCTCATACACAATTTTTATCAATTGAGACATTTCGATAAAAGTTTTATCAAGTTTGAAATAATGTTAGCTCTTTGTTCGTAACTCATTTTTCGAAAACTAATAAAACTGTCGCTTAAATCGTCATAACTTAGTATCTATTCATCTGAATGTCATAAAATTTTAACAGCGAATGTAAATTATATAAATATATTTTTTAAATGCAAAATATATACACATCAAAAAGTGCTACGGTTCTTTTTATTTTAAAAAGCTCAGTTATTTTTTAAACGGATAATTTTATATGTATAACTGCGCATATGAGTGCGACACGATTTTAATTGTTTTCCAAAACAATAAAAATAAACGACACAATAGTCGGCTGGTACTTTGTTTATTATGTGCTTTAAATAAATCGATATTTAACGTTCTCATATATTGTGGATAATGTATTCATTATTATTAGCTGCTGAACGAAATGATCGAAATATTCTGCTTATGATATATCCTTATGTATTTTTACATATTGCAATTCTCTTCTCGTTAAAATAAGAGAGTTTTACGCGCGCGCATATAATATTTACTTGAAATTACATTCTCGTTTTGTACACTGTACGTTGATTTCTTAAGACCTGGTTCCACCTCTCAAAGTAAGATTATTTTTAAGTTATTCTTTTTTCTCAATTTTTAAAAAAAAGATAATTCTTTATTCTTTTCAAATTCTTAGAAAAAGGATAATTCTTACAAAAAGATAAAGAGTAAATTGAACCGGAAATTTCAATCTAAAGTTAATCTTACATTGATGAAACCGAGCATAAGTCGTTCAGAATCGAATTATCACATGTTGGAATAAAAAAAAAACTAAGTTCTTATGTTGATTTCAGAATTTTGGGAAGACCATTTTAAATGTCAATATCCAAACGCGCCTCGGACGCCATATAACGTAAATTACACGAAAAATTGCACAACGAAGGAACGTCTTACCAAACAAAATACGGAATTCGAAGACCAACTGCAATTTGTTTCCGATGCAGTAATGGCATTCGCTTACGCTTTTCGGTAATTGGAATCTTTTCTGACAGATTAGATCAGTTTTAAAAAATTGTATGTATACTACAAAATTGTAAGAAAAAGATACTATTCTTTCCCTTTTCAGAGATATGCACACCGATCTTTGCCACGGAAAAGCGGGATTGTGCGATGAAATGAAACCGATTAACGGAACGCTACTTTTGCAGTACCTGCGCCATGTGGATTTCGAGGGTAAGCTGACAAAACGTTTTCTTGGAGGAAATTTTAAAGGGCGAATATATCTGGTATGAATAATTGGAATTTATATCGCAAATCGATACATGTTTATCTTTTTGATGCTTTCGCATAGAATAATATTAATGAAAAAGATGATAGGATGTTCCCACTATTATCGTGATTAGCTACTTATATGTCTCGATCAAGTTTTCATGATACTCATAGGCGATCGAACGACTACGTTTAAGGTCTAAGCGGAGACAAATTCAAATTCGACAAGGACGGAGATGGACCAGCACGGTACAACATCATACATTTCAAGCAAACCGAAGCGGGCAAGTACAAGTGGATTCGCGTTGGCAAATACTTGGAAGGCGAACTGCGACTGAACATGTCGGGTAAACTCGTACATTTTCATGTTATGAGACACGTCTCTATCACGCTTGAACGTGTCCGTTCTATTCTACAACATCCTATTAAATACAGTACGTTCTATAGTTTCTACATTGTTGTCGTATATGTATTTGTTTTAGAAATCCAATTTAAGCTTGGACATCCTCAGCCACCCGAAAGCGTATGTTCCTTGCCTTGCGAAGTCGGTCAGGCAAAGAAATACGTCGAGGGTGAAAGATGCTGCTGGCATTGCTTTAATTGTACTCAATATCAGGTAACGTGTTTAGATAATTAAGCGCCTGATCTGATTTAATATTAGATTTCTTCATTTTTAGAGAATACAAGTACAATATCCCGAGTAGTTAATAACTCACGAGATAACAGATTTGAAAAGAATCATATACTGACTTTATCCGCTAAAATTTTCATTACACGTTAAATACATGTCAAACGAAGATAAAAGATATTTATGCAACTTCTTTATAGTGTGTCCAAATAATTTTATTTTTATGTTTTATACTTCTATCTTTTTTAAATATTTTTCAAAGTACTCATGCGGCACTCATATCGTTTTGCAACGTAATATGGGAAAAAATAATAAGATTCTTTAACAAAGAATAACGAATAATACTTGAACTCGATAAAATAATCATGTTTCTCGGAAAAAGAAGAAAGATTGGAACCCAAACGTTATTGCGAAAAACTGATGAAAAAGAATGTTAACTGAATTATATATAAATGATGTGAATTTGCGAACAGAATTATATTACATAAGAATATCGAATCCAACCGTTTTATATTCTATTCTTCAGAAAAAAAGAATTTTACTCTGTTACTCACATAGATACGGCATTCTGAAGATGAGACGCAGTGTATGCAGTGTGAACGAGGTACGCTGCCGGATGAAACACATTCGATATGCCGGGAAGTTCCAGAGGAATTCCTACGTCCAGAAAGTGGTTGGGCAATAGGTGCAATGTCTTTTTCTGCCACGGGGATGTTGGTAAGTATCTCTCGTATTTTTCGCCAAATTAATCTCCTAAAATTGAAAGATTTAAAATCCTATATATATCTCAATTGTATCTCAAATTGCAATAATCGTATTATATATTTTATGCCATAGCCATTTACATGATTTGTGCGTATACGTTTTATGCAAAAAAAAACAGGTGACATTATTTGTCTGCGGAGTTTTCCTCAAACACAATGATACGCCTGTTGTACGCGCGTCTGGACGAGAACTATCTTATGTTCTTCTCTCGGGAATTCTGCTCTGTTACCTCGTCACATTCACTCTGATATTCAAGCCCACGCACATTGTCTGCGGTATTCAAAGGTAAAAAAAAAACCTATAAATCTTTTCGGGTGTATTCCACAAGTTCCGACACGACAGGATTAATCTCTTTGTTCCTGCCAGACTGTTACAGTTACTCCGTAAATTACATTTCTCGTGTACGATCAATGCTGCCCAAGTAAGAGTGGCAGTTTTACTAGTTGTTACATGGTTCACGAATCTAATAACTCTCCAACTTATTTTTCTACTTTCTTCTTAATGCAATTTATCATGGTAGTGAGAGTATAAAAAATTTCCCTTAAAACAATATCATAGCGGAAACGTAGGTAAAAGTTTAGAGAAAAATAACGTGATGAAAAAGTAAAGATAATCGTATCTCTTTGTATATCAAACCAAAATCACTACCAGAAGTACGAATTGTATATAGGAAGCAACTTTTCTTAATTGAATAATTCTTAATTGAACTTTTTGTTAAGAAAAACGGAGATATAATTTCGTCTCTGCTGACAGATTCGCCGCAGGCTTTTGCTTCACGGTAGTATACGCGGCTTTGTTAACGAAGACCAATCGGATCTCAAGAATCTTCAACGCCGGGAGTGCAAAGAGGCCGTCCTTCATATCACCACGATCACAACTTATTATCTGTTCCGGATTGATCTCCGTGCAAATCTTAATTAACATAGTTTGGATGATTATCGATCCTGCTAGAGCGATGCATCACTATCCTACGATGGAAGACAATCTGCTCGTATGCAACAACTACATAGATACCAGCTATATGATCGCATTTACATATCCCATAATATTGATAATTGTGTGTACTATCTACGCCATCCTTACGAGAAAAATTCCAGAAGCTTTCAACGAGAGTAAACACATCGGTAAGTTTACTTTTTCATCACGATATCCGCTATATCCGCTCCTTACTATATTACACATAAGTATATCACACTGTGTTTATTGTTTACTAATTCACACTATGTTACGTTATTATTTTATAACTGGAAAAAGCTGATAGAGTCAATAAAATAACAACAGCACCGTTCTTTAAATTTTATATGTGATATGTGTAGATATAATAATAATAATGCATCATAAAAGTGTTAAACATTTATTATAATAAATATAGCTTACAATATATAAAGAAATAATAAACGCAATATATTAATCGGATTAAAAATTCAATCATACAATTACAATACAATTGTATGTAAAAGATGTTTAACATAAAAGATTATATTATACCTTTCAATTGTATATGAATAAGTCAATAAACTTTTAGCTAAATAATAATTAAATTATTAAAAATTTTTAACACTTTGATTGTTGAAAATTAAAATTATTGACCATATAATAATGTTTAACGAAATACAAAAGAACAACATTGTTAAGAAATAACATTTCTAATTCAGGTTTAACGATGTATACAACATGCGTCATATGGCTTGCTTTCGTACCTTTGTACTATGGTACCGGAAGCAACGTTGCGTTGAGAATTACCTCAATGTCTGTAACAATCAGTCTTTCTGCATCCGTGACGGTGGTTTGCCTCTTCAGTCCAAAGGTGAAGCTTGACACTTTGAATGTCTATATAGAAACGCTCGCCTTTAAAACGAACGTGATCAAGTATTCAATTATTGCAACTCCTTGTTGAAGTCTCAGATATGTTCAGTAGTTATAAATGATGACAAACCAAATTAAATTTAAATTAATACAATCGTGATCTATTTAGAAATTTTAGAATGCTAAAAATTTACATTTGCCTTAATGTTTCTCAAAATATATATTATAAATGGGACAAGTTTTTAAAAAATGAATTTTAACTTATAATTCTTTTAATGTAAAAAATTGAAATTGAATTAATTCTTTAATGTACTACAATATCGAATTTTGTTAAATCATTAGACTTTAATTTTAATTTTTTAATTTTAATTTAATTTATTATAAAGCAATTCATTTATATGTGTAGCTGTATATTATTTTAATCCGGCCTGAGAGAAACGTACGTCCAACCGTAAGGGCAGGAAGGCCCAACCCGACGAAAAGTTCGGCGATAACTGCCACAAATGCTTCGAGTATGATAGGACCGGTGACAGCAACGACAGTTTTGACAGCTGCAACTTGCGATCAAAATAAAGCCATCAAGAAACATATCGCGTCCACAATGGACTGCTCCACTCAAAGCGAATGTAAGTACAATCCTCAAGCTCTCTGTCCAATAATTCCACATAACTTGAATATAATTTTCACGTATTTTTTATTTCTCCATTTACACACTATGTCCCACAAATCATACGCAGCACCTCCGTATTTTTGTTCGCAGGCTACGAAATGGAAACGAAGGAACGAAAAAACGGGGATTCGGTAGCCACGTGCATTTCGCGATCAACGCAGACAACTGTCAATGAGAAAGAATTTGTGGCCGTCGTGACGAGTAATAAAAAATCGCCGGATGTGATCGTGTCCGCGAATAACATGGAATCAATAAATAATACGACAACGAAACGAATTAACAGCAATGCGAGAATAGGTAATGGACCGCTTTCTCAAAGCGACGTTTCCTTATAGCGGAAGATAGAGCTGTCAACAGAATCACCGGTATTAACTGTTAGTTTAAAACCGATCTCGAAGAATCCCGTTATTGTCTGATTTATTCAACTGTATATATACGATAGATCTACGCCAACATATTTTTCAGCATAACGAGATAGGCAAAATATCAATTTTGAAGATGATTTGAAAAAGCAATTAAACGTCAGATATCTCTTATCAGAGTTCGACCGCAAAATAATAACAACCAGACGCCAAATAAATTGTCAAGTAACACGTACTTAAAATTATTCGTACGATTGGATTAGAGTTGAGTAAATCTGAAGTAGAAGAAATTTATTATACGTATTGTGTGAACGTGCTGAACATATATAAACCTTAAGTTACGTGTAAAATGACAAATAAACATAAACGAAGCATAATGAAAGAGTATTAGAGTTAAAGATCGTTTTATTATTTAATTGTGTAATATAATATGTGCAACGAAGAAATGTATAATTTATAAGATTAGTATAATGATCTTTCATCATTTCATCGTACTTACTGTTATTTATAACAAATACAAAACGTGATTAAATATCAATTTTTCTGGAAAAATCTTTAAAATTATTATTCTAATAAGAACAAAACTCATTATATAATTTGACTCACATCTAACGAGTAAAATAGGTAGATATTTAGTGCTTATGCATTTTATTTTGTAAAAAAACATTAATATTATTGACATTTCGACAGACACCAAATATTCTAATAATTTCGGAATGCAATATAAAATGTATGTTTTATAATCCATATAATATTCTATTACAAATTTGAATTCGTTTTTCTTTACTTCAAATTATGATTTAATTTATATTTTCATTAAATTATATTATAAACTATTAATCACTTTAAAGATAAGTATCCAAAAAAAACCTTTTGAGATTACTTAAAACTTTCAATATTTTGCTTTATGTTTTTATAACATAATATATTAACAATTGCGAAAAAATTCTATATTATCTCTTTAGATCCACAAAATCTCTGCATTATTTCAACATTTCTTGTCATGTAATATCCTATCATAAAAATTCTAATGTTTAAATATGATTCAATAAATAAAAAAAAATTATCTTATTTGAAAAAGAATATCTTCTAATATATTTACGAGGCAAATGTGTGATTTAAGAATACTTTCATTTATTAGATAATAAATTAATAAATTTTTTAAGAAAAATGAGCATTAAGCATAGTGTTCATATTGCTACATAAGTTACACCTAATCATTGTAAATATATATTTGTAAATATGTAAACTTAGAGATGAATCTAATGCGCATTTCATATATCATCTGATATTAAATGAAATGTGAGTGCATTTTAAACGTATATTAGGCTAATACTGTAATGTTAAATTTATTGTTTAGGAAAATTTTCTGCAAACTATAGGAATTGCTCTTCGTAGAAAGGACATGCGCAAATTGCAGTATCATAATAGTAGCGCATATTTGATTTTGTCAAATGTGATTTTTGTCATTATCAGAATTCAATTAAACGTATTATAAAATAGATTCTTATTGATGTGGGAAAGACTGTGTTAATATAGGATTAGATGTATTCCATTCGCGTTAAACATATCATTTCTATACACTGTATTAAAAAATCTATTTTATATTTTGCTGTGAAAAACTTTTAACACTGCATTCGATCATTTACAATGGCCATCAATTTATCTATGATTTATTTGTATATATGTTAAATGTAATTGATGCATACTTATAAATCATTATATCATATCACTATGCATGAAATATCTCAAATCCTCTGCACATACACGAACATTAATATAAGAGTACAGCTGTGTAAATTGTACTGCTTCAAAATATAGTAAATTAAACATTTTTCTTTTTTTATCAGACTTTTAATATACATAAATAAGTCTGACAATCACAATTTAATACATATTCACATTTGTGTCGCGCGCGCGCGCACATTCACTCTCTCCTATATGATTTTTAATTTTAATAAGAAAGATAAAATTCCAATTTTAATAAAATAACATAAAACTAGAAAACTATTGAAAACGAAAGAATAAAATTTAGCACTCGCGTATTATCATGTCGAAAGAATATTCCAATGAGTACATTTGTTATACATTGTACACTTTATTCAAATAATATTTAACATATTCACTACCTTCGTGTCCGAAACCGACTCTCGATGTGATTCTGCTGCTATCACTACGTAAAAATAAGTGTTCACTTTTAATTTTTTTAATTGGTCTTTTGGTGTTATGTACATAACTGTTTAGAAACTGATCAGAAGCATCTGATACGCGGGCAATGGATATGTTAAAATTTATAAAAATTAGAATTATAATATAAAAGCTAATATGAAGGAAAACATCGGCGTTTCTCGACAGGTATTTACAGTCATATATACGCATGTATGTACATATATAAATACACTATAGATAGATAATTGTACATACGCATGTAATATCGTATATAAATAAGAATGTGTTGTGTAGCGTAAGGAATCAATTTAATTATAATATCCTTTTGAATTATGACAAAACCGCGTGAGTGATTATACGACGTATAAATTCCGAATACAATGCACAAGAACGCAATGTCAAAAATAATATATTATAAATATATACTCTATATATATATATATACGCGACTTGGAGATATTTTAAATACGTTATAAATTAAAATAGGATGGAGATAGTAATAGCGTAATGTACTCATCAAAATGAAAGTTAAAAATAAAATCGACGATGTAATTGTTGTCTACTATTTCTCTTTTCTAAGACAAATTTTTATGGAAGAAAAAAAACATTTTAATTAGCACAATTTTATTTTTCTTGCAATTTACAATAAATATAAGACAGTTCAAAGATATGGTATTTATTTTTTAAAACTACAAAGATTACAGGAGAAACGTTTGTTTTGACATTTCAAAATCACAGAAAGGAAGAAAGAGAAAGAAAGAGGGAAAAAGAGAGTGATAGAATATCCGAACGACTTGGTATGCCACAAGATTTCACCTAATTCATTTTCGGCTATTCCCAACTTGTTCCATCGACCATTAGTGGATCAGTAGCAGATCCTGAAAATCCCGATTAGATGTATAATTGATGACTTATATTTCAAACTATAAAAATATGTGTACATGTGTGTGTATACATATATGTTACACACATATATACATGTATAAATATAAATATATATATATATATATTATATACCTATACATATAAATTACACATTGAAAAGGAAGCAAAACACAGAGATTATATGAAACTTCTAAAACTTCATTTGAATAATTGACATCACTTACATAATTTACTCTCTTCCACAATTCGTAATTACATTTAAAATAAAAAAAATACAGAAAATGCATTTACGACACGAATCGGAAAAAATTGAAAACATAGATGTAAATACAGAAAATTTTCATTAAATATATAAAAACACAGATATCTTCTACCCTTAAAATAGCAACATAGTTTTATATCGACCTACAATATTGTACACCTACCATTTGTAGTAATTTTTAAAGCCTAACATGTTTTTTTAGCAACTTACGTTATAAACGTGAAGGAAAGAGAGAGGCATCAAGGGTAATAAAAAAATAGAAAAAGCCTCGCTAAAATATATTATCTTTTTATTCGAATAGCAATTACAACGCTTTAACGGACGACTGACATTTTTTTTTGCTAAGCTACATCAGTGGCATACCTTTACAATTTTTTGAATATACAATTTTCTTCAAAAACGACCTCTCGGACTAGTTACGCATTGTTCCGTCAGTAAATCGTTTAGCGACTACAAATCCTTACAAAACGAGAATCTGTAAAGTCTGAACGCAAACAGTACGAACGGTACTATTGTTGGAAGTACACGTAAGCCAACTCGTCACAATGGGCATACCGTTTTATGTGATAACTGGCAATGGGTAGGCACGTATGCATTGATAAATATGCAATACACGTTGCATTATTTATCAAATTCATCTAGAGAATCGTCAAATCCTAATTAAATTCTTCACGCCCTACAAACACAAAACATGATGTCTTTGGTCTAAAAAAATAAACAGGGATATATTACAAGAATATTCAAGCTTACCTACAAAATTATCTTTGTCACAAAGAAAAGATTCATTGTATTTTTTTTTCAAATGCTCGATGTAAAGACAATCATCACACGTTACGTATACCTCATACATATTATTACTTCGTGTTTAATGTAAATAAATAAACAATCGATTCCGTAAATAAATGCTAAATTTTATGCTAACAGTACTGAAATCCTTTATACAGTAAATACTAGTCATGATATTTAAAATGATCACAGTAAAAGTATGAAATCTATTGCTCTTTCTACATTTTCCGCTAAACATTTGCAGTTATTAAAGTGAAAATTTTTATTCAAATGTTATATTCGGTTTTTCTAAAAGGCTTCTTATACTGATGTGTGTCAATAAATCAATCTTACAAATGTATTTTGATAAGAAAAGTACTCTTAATTTTATTTGTTATTATAACATTAAGTCCATAAATGTGTCACTAAATCGAGACCTCATACATATTTGACATATACAATTCGATGCTATATATTTAGAACACGTTGTATAAAATATTATTTCCCTACTTTGTTTTAAAAATATCTACGAACTCAATATTCAGATACATAAAGGATTCTCGATTCGACATTTAGGTTATACTTTATATATAATTAATAAATTCGTTTCAATGTTACCCTTCTCATTCATAATCTTTTCATTCATCATTCACAATCTAAAAAAAAAGTTGACACAAGAGATATTTTTTTCATACATACGTTCCAATTCAATTTTAATAGCCGCAGTTTAGCCACGATTTGTAACAAATTCGAAGTATAATATCCGACTCAATGAACGGATGAACAATAGAGAAAAATATGCATTGCGCAAGAAAAGACTAAGTTTATGTCTTCCAAAACTTACCACTGACTTTGATACATTTGACTTTCTGTAACTTCTTCTTTTCTGAGAGTACTGGCATGGCTTCTCTACCCGCTTCGCTTCCTCCTGCACCAGAACTACCACCAGCTATATCAGCTTCTTGAATGCCTCCACCTCCTGCTTGAGCGGCGAGGGATTTCTTTATATTAGTAATCTAGCAACAAGAAAAAAAAACATTCATTATGGATAACATTAATTTTCTAATTAAAACTATTTAAAAAAAATAAAATAATGTAACTCACATCTCGCTGTATTCTTTCTTTATGATAAGTAGCCTTTTGTTTCTCGACATTAGCTCTAGATATTTGCTGTTCGATACAAGATAGAACTGTATCGCACGCTTCACCCCAGGCAGCTAATGTCTCAGCTACTACACCGGTATCACCTGGCCGAACGTCTCGTCCTAAACCGGCATAATCTACTTCTAACTGTGAATTTTTCTGATCTAATTTTCCATGGATTATGTCGGCGTATATTGCTTCGATAATCAAGTCCTCCAGATCTCTGACATTCTTTATGTCTAACTCTTCCAATAATACCGAGTAGGGTATACATTTGTTTTTCGTGGCCAGAGTGACAATTGTGAGATGCTGAAGCTTCTTTTTTTGCGTAGGAGTTAACTCTAATACTTTCTCTTTATTTTCCAGATAATCTTTATAAGTGCCATACGCAAATAGATTCAAAGTATTCCAATATTGGACGTAAGGACCGTTCTCTAATTCTTTGATGTTTGGCATGTCCAATAACTCGCCAAAGACATGAACACCAGGCGTTTCGACGGCTTGCCTTATGAGCTCTATGGCGGCGGCACCTTTCGCAGTTTTTGCAAGCAGCACGAACTGCTCCAAAGGATTATTAGCTGATTTTTCAGCGGTATTTCCACCTGTCATGGTGACTCCTAATAAATAATATTTATAAATAAAAGAGATCTCATGCGCGAATAACGGTATGCCACAAAATATGTATATGTACTGTTAATGACGATAGATAAAATCGCCAATAGACTACTCTGGAAAAAAAAATGTCCTTTCTTCTTAGTAATAAAGCTTTAGTAAACAGAATGCTCGTACGATCGTCTGGTCGATAGAGAGGTTAGGAAACAGACGCGTTCGTTCCACACATCAACGACGATCGAAAATGCACGCGTCGTAAGGGCACAGTCAAACGCTTGAGAATAACTTGAGAAACTCACTTCTTCGTTATCGTATTGCTATGAATATCGAAGCTAATCGAAACCTCTTTTTGGCACTGTTTCAAACTTTCGGAGGCTTCAAATCGCGGTGTAAGAAACAATCGGATTTGTCAGCCATGGCCTGTAATTGTGTGTGAGGTAGTGGGAGTTGGGGTCGTTGGGGGAGTGAGTACTTTTACGCATGCGTGAACCCCGCGACTGCTGTTTGCGCCGGAAATGCCGGAGTGTAAACTATGGAGATTCATGGAGGTGAGGGATGAAACAAGACACGAGGTAGACGAGAGAGACGAGAGATCTCCGTGGTCTTTTTGATCGATCCTCGCAAATCAACTCGAAGATTTGCTGTCCAAGGGATGCCGCAAACAGCCGCGAGTGACACGCCGATGAGAACTGATGCGATCTATTCCACGTAGTGGAAAGCGGTTTGAGGTTAGGTTCCGTTCGAACCGCGACACATGAATTATCGATTAGACGTCTTTCGTATTTAGCGTGGCCAAAACAATACCACGGCCAATCGCGCGTCTTTAGATAACAATGGTAGAGAACGGACCGGCGTACCGTAGGTTAAGTTTCCGCCGGAGTTTTCTCAACATTGTGCCACCAGTGAACGATATCCGAGAGTAACACTGACTCGACGAAGATGAGCCGGCTATGGAACTACTTGGTATTCCAGGCATGGATGTCTTATCTGATGGCGGCCGGCCTGCTGGTCTTCACTAGTGGTTTCCTCCTAAATCGTGTCTCTCGGCCGGAACGGGCCGACTGTACGCAGTGCACAACGGCGGATGATTGCGACGCGACGGACGTCCTCCAGGATACGGAACGCGCCGCCAAAGTATGTCTGAAACGCAGAGCGCGGGTCGTACTCTTGATCGTCGATGCGTTGAAGTATGAATTTGCGGAGTGGTACGAGGACAACGCTGCCGCGTCTTCTTATCATCGCAACAAATTGCCTGTGATCCACGAACTACTGCAGAAATATCCATCGCATTCTCGCCTGTACAGATTCGTGGCCGATCCACCTACCACAACTATGCAACGCCTAAAAGGTCTCACAACAGGTTCCTTACCTACTTTCATAGAGGTGGGATCAAACTTTGCTTCAGAGTACATCCAGGAAGACAATCTCATTGACCAAAATGTTGCTGGAGGCATTGTTTTTATGGGGGACGATACATGGATCAATCTATTTCCAGATAAATTCATACGGCAGTTTCCATCACCGTCGTTCAACGTCTGGGATCTGGACAGCGTAGATAAAGATGTTCAGTATCGTATCTTCTTCGAGCTGAAGAAGAAAGACTGGTCGCTACTGATAGCACACACTCTCGGGGTTGATCATTGTGGACACAAGCATGGCATGCAGCATCCAGAAATGACAAGAAAATTGAATGACACAAATACGCTTATAAAAGAGATCATAGCGTCTCTCGAAAAGGACATGATACTCTTTGTTGTTGGAGATCATGGTATGACTGAGACTGGAGATCATGGTGGTGACAGCTCCAACGAAGTCGAGGCTGCAATGTTTGTTTATTCAATGACTCCGCTGTTGAAAGGATTTGTGATTAATGATGGCAATAGCGTAAATCAAATTGATCTTGTTCCTACTCTGGCGTCGATCCTCGGCACACCGATTCCCTTTTCTAATCTAGGATCTGTAATCCTTGATTGTTTGCCAAGTAAGATAGAGGAATTAGCTGCTGGTCAATTATTGTATCCATTACATTCTCTATGGAGGAACATTGCCCAAACGAAAAAATACATAGAGATATATTCTGCAGATACGTACTTGTTTTCGAAAGAGCAGCTGCAGCATTTACATTATATATATAGTCTTCTCTCTGAGCGAGTTAAGCAAGTTGATAGTTTTGAAAAGTTAGAAGCATTTATTCGGGATACCAAAGGTTATTTTAAATTATTGAAGGACACATGTTCCGAAGTATGGGTCCAATTTGATTCTGGATTAATTTCCAAGGGTTTACTTTTGATGTTTTGTTCCTTGTTTTTCTTTTATCTATTCATCACTGGTATCCCCGAAAGTCGTATGTGTGATATATTTAAATCTTCATTTTTGCAATGTGCCATCATAGCAAATTTAGTTACCGCGGCAATTATCACGTGTTTGTTTTTGTTAAATATTTTAGAGGAATTGAGGAATACAACTTTTTTTGTCACTGGTGCAGTTTCTATTGGTTTATTAGTTATAGTAATCGCTCAAAATTGGGATGTCATATCGATGTGTTGGTATGATCATCGTCGAATGAAGCTGTTGACCTATGTAGCTAGAATAATACTTCTTCTAACGGTATGTGGACTCTTCTCCAACAGTTACATAGTCGAAGAAGACAAAGTCTTATCCTTCCTGTTTGTTACACTTGTATGCCTGCTAATATTTGACTTGAGAAAGAACGATTCCGATAGTACTACCGAGAGAAAGACAAGATTCACTTCAAAACCAATAAAATCAAATTTCAGAATAATTGTACTAATTATCGGCTTACTAGCATGCGCCTCGGTGAGGCTATCGCATTATTTCTGGCGCTGTAGAGAAGAACATCTACAACGGGAATGTTCTATATTTGCAACTGGAAAAGTTGGTTGGTCCACAATGCCAAATAACTGGGAGCGTGCTCTACTCGCCGTTTTACTTGCTTCAGTCATCCTGGCATCATATGTGGTAATAGTTAGACTATGGTTGCAAAGCTGTGGAAATCTCACAGGCTTTGCCCCCAGCGTCATAGTAGGGCAGTATTGTCCGGTAATTGTAAGTGTTTGCATGGGTTGCTATTGGATTTTGCAAAAGCTTCCGAAGTTTGTCAAGCCGAAACTCGCACTATCTTGGGAGATCAATACGCTACCCAATGTGGTTTACTTTTTCTGCGTCCTCGCGATTCTCGTCCTCTACTATCGTCCGCTTAGTATATACTTGCTGCCAAAGAAGAAAGAATCTATCGACGTCTACCGTGATGAAAATATAGTGCCTCGATTATTCGAAAAGATAAAAGACTCCATTTCCCGTAAACGAATAGATACTGACGAACTTCCGGTCATTTATGGTTTCGGGACAGCCTACAGCGCTGCATTTATCTCGTTAAGTGTATTTCTTACACTTTTGTACGCATTATTATTAGGAGATACTCTGTCACCTGGTACATTCTTGATGTTTACAACATGTGCTTGTATATTGGGTTTATCCGCGATAGAGAGATACAAAAATGCTAATAATATTTGTAAGTGTACACACTAAAATATATATTATCAGTATATATTTAGATCCTTAATTTTTTTCTAACACTTTATATTTATTTTATACAGCTGAACTAGTTGACGTATCGATGCCTGTATTACTTTGCTGGTTCTTACTGGCTGAATATTTCTTTTATGGAACTGGTCATCAAGCGACGTTTCCTACCATTCACTGG
This sequence comes from Acromyrmex echinatior, assembly GCF_000204515.1. Next base: position 130,231 of record NW_011626981.1, read on the forward strand.
CATGCTGCCTTTGTAGGAACTGGTGGTCACTTTTACGGAAATTTAGTGTCAGCAATTCTAATTGGTGAATATTATTACGGCTTCATTAAAATTTTTATTGACTAAAGTTTTTTAATAAAATGTTCTTTTTCAGGTATTAATACGTTTGGATCGCATATTTTACTAGGAGCAACGTTACCATTATTAGTAGTCGTGCCATTTACATTGCATCGGATATTTCCAAAATTTCTCAAAGCAAAGTTTTTCGATGATATAAAAAGAGGTGAACTTCTCCTGTTCGAACAAGATTCTGCTTTTCATGCTGCAATTTTTGCGATTGCGGGGAAGTACACATTACTTCACGGAATTCGAGTATGTTGCATAAAATATGTATAAGATATTAAACTTTGGATTATTTTGCTTTTCTCTAAAATAGTTTAAAAGAAATGTGTGCATTCAGATATCTGTATTATTAATTATTTATTTTCCAGACTTTCGGCAGCATGCTCGCAGCAACTATACACTGTCGGCATTTAATGGTTTGGAAGATATTTGCGCCAAAATTAATATTCGAAGGATTAGGATTCTTGGTAACGTTGGGTAGTATACTAGCATCGTTTTACATGGTATTCCGTATTGATCAACAAATGGAATATCTTATCACTAGAGTCACAAAAGGCAGATGATAGTGACTCACTCTTAATGGAGTATAGTACAATCAATAGCAAAGTACCAAAGTCGTAAGAACATTTCGCTTTTGCGATGAATCTGAAAGTTGCTCGTTACTTACGAATATAGATTCGTATCTCTAGCGATTCGAACCGTTAAGATATGAAGTGGGCAACATACAAATCTATACTTACCACGATACTGCCAATATTTCCACAATTTTGTATGAAAGTGTAACAAGGGTAAAAATGAAATCAGGTATATCTAGCGAGTATTATAAATAACATTTTTCGTACCGAAGTAAAGAAACTTGTCTCTCCATTTCTTCGATTTGATATTAATGTTAGATAATAATGTATACCTCTTCTCTAGAACGCTATGTCGCGTAACCAAACTGTGATGCTTCCTAACACACTAACGCTACCCTGCGTGCAATGCATTGCTGATTGACGAACAAAGCAACGCACTTGATGCAGGATTGCGTCCGTGTGTCGCGGTCTGTCTGCGCGACTGATGGGCACATCAAGCGTATTATACTGCTATTATTAGAATATGATTAAATAGAAAATAGATTAGATACTATCACAAAAAGAGCATTCACCTTTCATATCCTTCAGTATACATATACATAGAAAAAGTACAGTGTATTACGATTAATGAAGAACAAACGATACAATAAATCCGGCATTTTAGATTCGTTTTTTATATATGATATCTCGATATTATGTATCGCAGATAATTTTAAATGATTCTGTAATATTGTCGTTTCTCTTTTATCTTCTGCCAAATATATTTTATTGGAAATAATCGATTAATATCGTACATGTTTACTTATACTTTTTGAATAACAACATTTTTAAAAGATTTTTCATTGAGAATTAATCATGTAAATATAGTGAAAGAAATATTCCTTGATACTCATTCTTGTGATACTGCATCCAATCAGCCCATTTGTTTGAGTTTCCGTAAGCGTTAGGCCCCTGCGACAGATGAACAGATGCCCGCGATATTCATAATTCAGAAACATTTTACACGTACTTAACTGTAATTAATACTTTGAAAGCCTGGAGCTTGAGAGTTAGGCAATTTAGGCATTTGAATCTGAAAACAAATGAGGTTATTATATTTTATAGTTTCTTGTGCGAATATTACTCGATTAAATAGAGAGGAAAACAAAGAGATCTTCGGCGAAAAATGTTAAGTAATTAACTTCCTGTTTCCCGTTTTTGAATGCAATAATTTTGTACATAGGCTTCCAAAGTATTATAGTTATACTATTATACCACTATTATAACATATAAAATTGTATATATATATATATATATGCACATTGCCTTGCATTAAATTATAAAATAACTATTTTATTGTTTCGTTGTTATAATATTTAATTTAACTTTCATGATTTCTTAGTAAAAAATCGTGTAAATAAATAGAGTTTGTAAGAGTAGATTTAAGAAATGGTAAACACATTAAGAATCATCTCTGATACTAATATGTTTCTTTTTTTTATACTATGAGTCAAAGAGAGATTTCTGTACATTTTATAGACGTCGTAATATTTATATATTAAAAAGAGCAAGAAAATGCAAAGCATTGACGTTAATGATAACATTAAAATAATATCATTCCAAGATAATAATAATATGTAATTATGATATAATAATAACTGAAACATTTTTTAAGAAAAGAGAGAATAATATAAATCAATTAATAATTGTTGTGTCCAAGTAATATTTAGCAAGTAGCATTTGAATATGTAACATCAATTATTGCACATTTTATTTTTAGAACTGAATTTCAAAACTTTCCAAATCTTTTTTATTGTAATTCAAGATGATTTATGAATTATTGTAACAAATTACATTGTGTTATAAATTGTAAGTTTTAATAAGAAATATTATACATGTCACAGCTATATACAGCAAAATTTGTATGTGAAATTGAATTTAGGTATTTTTATAATTAATGATTCAAATTTTTCTTCTTTCTCTCTCTTAATATTTCAGTTAATTATCACTAAAATTACTTATCTTCAAAATAAAATCGCACTTACCAGCAATTTGATTCCTCCTCCTTGATGTCCAGGTGTAGAACCTCCCCCCGCTTGTACAGACTCCACCGAACCTGCAGGTAGACTTTGATAGCCCTGATGCATCTGCATTTGTACACCTCGCCTATATTGGCTATGATCATGCCGATCATTATCGTTTTCATATCCGAAGTACGGTAGTGAGTCATCGTCTATTTGCCGTTTTACAGCAGGCGCCGAACTCTCAGGATAAGACACCCAGAAAGATGTTGGTTCTTTGGACAAAGCTCTGCTCATTATAGAATTTTCTTTGATGGGATCTGCTGAATAAACTGGATAAGAAGCCGAATAGGAAGTCGGAGTTGCACTGTCCACAGTGGATATTTTCTTCAGAATGGCGTTTAAGAGAGTGTTGTTAATCGGTGAAGCTTCAACTGCATTAGCTAATGGAACCTTCGACAATTCCGGATTATCTGGTGTGCTAGCATTAGTTGCTATCGCGTTTTTTGCAACCACACTGATGTTTCTTTGCAGCTCCGTTAGCATATCAAATACTTGGCTAAGTGCAGTCATTCTCTGCTGGAACGGAAGCGTTGGATCGATTGTTGGCTTCGCAAAAGGAAATGCACCAGAAAAAGGCTTAAAAGGTTTTTTTGCCTTAGCGGCAGCGGCTGTCGCACTTTTTTCATATGTGATCAGATCATTTAAAGTCGCTATCATATCGCCTTTTAAATTGCCAAGCTCTGACAATATCGTATCGATAATTGTATCTTTAGCAGCTGCAATAGATGATGCATCATCTAAAGATCTTGCGATTTTATCCGATGAACTGTCGTCGGGTTTCAGAGATCTCAGAAAATCGCTTTTTGTGTCTGAATCATCACTTGCTTCTAGTGCGGTTACATTTATACTATCAAATAGTTTGTCCAGGAAGTCAGACACCTTCTGGGTATACTCGGTTGGGCCGGGAATTACAGAGGACGGTATCCAGAAACTAGAAGGTACAATAGTGCTTTTTGGTGTAGGTACTTCGGTTGTTGATGCTGGAGTGCTAGTGGCAAGATTTTTGAAGAGCGTGTCCAGAAATTCTGATTTCTTCGAAATGATTGCACTTGGATCCACCACTGGACCAAAAGAACTACTTGGTGTAAAAGATCCACCTGGTCCAAAAGGTCCGAACATTCCCGGCAAATATTCCTTTGACACACCAGCGGCTGGTTTTGTTGCCGATATACCTTCTACTACCTTCGGATAAGATAATGAGCCTGGAATGGTATTAACGTTTTCTGCGGAAGAAGGTACTTCTATGCTTCTTTTTCTTCGGGAGAAAGATGCTTTATCCATAAAATCTGGTATTGTTTCTGATGAAAATGGTGTAAAGGGACCGAATTTTGGACCCGTTGGATTTATCGGACCCATTGGGCCGAACTTTGGAGCAAACGGACCAAACATACCGCGTTTATACATATTGCTACTATCAATAATTTTTTCTTTACCATCTTGTAGCATGTCTCGTTTATTAAATAATGCATTTGCACTATCAATATTATCTGAAGTCGGTCCACTTACGCCATATGGAATGATCGGTTTAGTATCTGCTACGTTATATGCAACTGGTCCTATACCGCCGAATAAGTTACTCAGCATATCTGTCTTCTTAGAAATAAACGCCTTTGGATCGACGAACTTTGGCATGAATGAAGATTTTGGCATATAAGGTATAGATATCGTGTCTATTCCTCCTGGAGGTCCGAGAGCTCGCGAATAAACTATGAATTACAAAATAATAAGTTAATACAATATCTAATATCATTATATATATCTTTTATGTGTGTAAAGGATATTAAGAAATTAAAAAGCATTGACAAGAAATCTACATTTTAAACTGAATGTAAAATTGTTAAATTTTTATTGTTCTTTTTTATAGATATCCATTTTGTAATCTTAAAATTTTGAAATAGAAAGTAAAAATCTTAGAAATCTTACGATGTTTCATAATTAACATATTAGAAAATTCTAAGAAAAGATGTAGATTTTCTGAGAAGTTTTCCAATTCGTATAAAAAATGTGAGAAAGTTATAAAATTATATAGAAATTCTGAAAAATTATATGAAAAATTCTGAGAAAAATTTTCACCAGGGTTCTTGAAATTTAGTTTTCTATTTTGCATTTGAAATCAAGATTATTTGAATTTGGATTTAGAAGACATTTTGAAGATAAAAAACTATTTTCTTTAAATGAATAGCAAAGTTCTCTTTAAATATAATTAATAATTTTCTGTACACATATAATTTCTTTATATATTATATATAGAGAAATAAAAAGAACTTACCTGGTTTAGACGCAAAGTTTGTCCATGGTGCTCCAGGTGGAAGTGCCAAAGTTAAACTGGCAACGAATGCTAGGCAAGTGGAAAGTAGAAGTGCTTTCTGTCGGGACATTGTGCTAAGTAACATGGTCCATGCCGTGAACTCGCTTTTATAATAACCATTGACTAATAATCCTTGCAAAGTCTCCAGGATTATCTGCATGCATGGAGAATGTTGCTACCCAAGCTCCGCAACGGAGCCTTATTAAAATAATCCATTCGCCACATGTAAAATTTGCAGATGTGCTTTAATTAACCGAAACAATTTCCTCTCAGAGAGAAATGCCATTTCCTTCTTAAAAGCATAAGTATGTCTATTTTAAACAGTGGAGATAATCGTACTTTCTCAACGAAAGAATATCAAATAAAAGATAAGAGAAACTACTACATTTAACATAAAAAAAATATATAGTTGTAATATAAAAGAAATTAATTTTTTTCTTTTCAAAGTCGCTTATTTTTCTGTTCACTACGTATATAAATAGCGCATTTTACGGATGCGATCGGATTTTAGTCATTTTACAAATGAGCCGTGTATATTACATCGTCAGCTGTTTTCAATAATGGAAATATTTCAATTATTTCACAAATACCTTATTTTGACTCATCGAATTTGGTAGAATACAGTCATTATAAACTATTTGTCACTCTTGAGTCTTACATTATTACGAGTATGGATTTTGAGCAGCGTGAGTAATACATTTCAATACAATTATCCAAATATACGAATAATAGTTGCACAGATTGTGGTTATCAATTCCATTCAATCGTGTATATTTATATGATTATTTATCATGGTCAAACGGTATTTCACAGTTATAAATAGAAATTATTTGATAAATATATAAAATTAGATTTAATTTTTTTAGAAGATTTACATATATAAAATAATAAAATTATTTATAATTTTGTTATTTTATATATGTAAATCTTCTATATTAAATATATAGGATTTCATTTTTTAATTTTAATAGAAAAATTAATTAGAATATTTTTTAACTAGAGAATACAAACGACACTGATTCTATTGCAGCAGCAATAGATTTTTCATCATTATATTCAGCCATACATCATGATTACAAGGGAAACAACATTTCGAATATAATCACGCAATTATTGCATATATATCAACCAAAAGATGGTATCAATGCATATGAATATGTGCTGAGAAAAGTTCAAGCTTTACTAGAAGATTGTGGTTTCCAAAAAAAGCATTTATTGCTTTCAATGATTCCTCCTCCAGATAACACATCAGACCAAATGATTAAAGAAGTGTTTCGTACAATTACGGGTTTTACTAAAATCAATCTGCAGGAAAAGTAAGCGATCTCTTTACACAGTACAATCTTTATTATATAATTGTATATCTCATATATTATTACAATATTAGCAGCAATACATTTCAAAATATATCTGATATTAAAAACATGGATAAAGTAATGGATATTTCATCACCAAAGCAAAATTTGTTATGTGATAAGAATACATCGAATTTCAAGTCATCGCTTTCTGAAGCTTTTCCTTTCCGAGGTTTTTCCGAAAGCGAGATTTCTATGATTCCCAATCATATAAAAAACGTAATCCATTTTAACAGATCCATATAATGCGATTTTTCATTTATAACTGATGTCAATTTAAATTCATATTAATCAATAGGCAGTTTCATCAAATCATCTAAATAATAATTCGAAAAATTGGCTGGAGAGAAATAAATATCAAATGCCGTCTTATCGACAATATCTACTTAATAAAAAGTATTATGTACCGGCTAGAATTCATATGCCTAATAATACCATTGCTGAATCACACCCTTGTCACTTGTCTCAGACGATATATAAGGTCTGTTAGAAAAAAAGAGAAATAAACGAAAAAAGATATAAATAAAATAAAATTACAAGGTATTAATACATTTTAGGATACACGCTCTACGAAGACTAGTAACAATACTGAGATAATAGATTTATCACAAAATAAGATTCCCCAACAATTTAATGATGTTAAATACAAATATAAAAAATATGAAGATGCATTTGATAAAAATAAAAAATCTGGCATTTCACACATGACAATTGACGTTGGTCAAGACGCAACAACTAAGCAGACACTTAAAGATGAGATACATAAAATGGATGTGTGTTGTGATGAAGATCAGAATATTATCATAAGTGTATGTAGATAAAATATAGAGAATTTTAAATTAATTTTAGTTTAGAACAGTTAAATAGAATTTAAAACTCTAAAAGTAAAATTAAATTAATTAAATTTTATAGGCAGACGATCTTTTACCAATACCTAACGATAGACTTAAAACAAGCTTGAACAATTTTTTAAAACGAGCGCAAGAAGGAACTTTCGTTGGTAACATTATTTATTACACCAATGTATTTAATATATTTGTAATTATAGATAATATACAAAATTACAAAAGTAATTTCTCATGTATGCATACAGAATCGACCTTTCCACGCATCATATCGCATCCACAGGGCTTCTTGAATTTGGTATGTTTTACATCGAACGACCCAAAATCTGGAACACCACCAAAAGTTTTAGAAGATTTTACATCTAATGTCTCAAATAGCGATACCAATAGCTGCTTATTTTTAAACAAGCAGAACACAAATATTAACATAGAAAAAAATCAAAAAGAATCGGTTGAAAGGAGAAAACAAAAAGCTATTACTTATGTTAATGAATTGCAAAAGAAACACAATTCTCAGGAATTTAATAAAATAATTAAATTACAATTACAACAAAATAATTTAGATTATGATATGGAAAAGAAAGCGACTACATTCGAGTGCAAAGATAATACGGAAAAATTAAGACACGGGTAAATGTGTTTATTCTATCGAACTTCTTAGTCACGTGTACAACGCCAAATAATAATAAAACGATTTCTAATTTAGATGCGAAACGATAGAATCAAAATCGGATAATGTAAATTCCGCAAATAATTTTCAAGCTCGTTCAATGTCTGAACTAGCTGCATATAAGAAACGATATTATGACACGTTATTAAAGGCTCAGAAGGCGAAAGGTTAATTTAAAAAATTACATTACATATGTATATATATTTAAAATATTCTGTTAATCAATCCTTCAGACATATTTCGGTGTACTTTGTATGGAATACAATAAAATATTGTGATTACTTAGACATAAAAAGTGTTAATAAATATATTGATTACTTAAATTTGTTACAGTTGCAATATCGAATTCTTTAGCGTCTCCGTCGGGTCATTTAATAGCCTATGATGATCCGTATTATTCGAATTACATGTGCCAGCAGCAACACCTGCTTCATCAACAGCGTCACACGACGGTGAGACCGCAATTTTCGGTATATCCGACGGATCTATCCGGATTATCGAGTGTACACCGTGATCAATACAGTTGGACAAAATCCATCTGTAAATATTTATTACTAAAGCAATTAAGACTTCAACGGCAGGTAAGAAGATATAGAGACATAAGATTATTCTAAGATATATTTACTTACCGGATATTATTGCAGACATCACCTCTGTATGCCCGAAATGAAAGGTAATACATTTATGTGCTTAATATAATTGAAATATATCAAAAATATGATCTTTGTTCTATATTGGAGTCGTATGTTATGTGCTATTTTTTCGATTTCTTCATTCTTCGAGTGGTTGGATTCATCGCTATGTTGGACACGTATATCCTTATTCTTCTATGTCAAATGGAAGCGATCAAACAAAGTACTGCATACGTCGTAAAAACTTGGAAAACATAGTTGGAAAATTGAAGGAGATCGAACGTAATAGTATCGATCTCAATAATTGAGCGATTCTAATACATTAATTCGATGAAAAGTTCCATTGAAGTTACACACGCAAGTGATATTCCTCTTAATTCCTATTTAATATCTTCGAATATCAATTCGAAGAATTAATTAATATAATAGTAATGATAAAAATGTTGAAAATTCATGTAATTGTAGATTGATATTAGATGTATATAAGCTCGATATGAATCTTATTCTAAAATATTCTTTTTGCATTAGCCTTGCCTTTGCGTTGAAAATAATTATTATGCATTGATAATGGAAATATTATGGTATATAACGATTTATATATACATTTCTTGATTCTTAGATATTCCGATCTTCCTAAGGCGTAGCTCTTATGAAATTTAACAGATCGCGCAATGATTTTGATATTTCCATTTGTATTTCGGACGATTACGTGACAATGGTTTTGCAATGACATACGCGCGAAATATAATGTCGTACTTAGTTGTCGCCAATCAAATTGTGTTTAACGCATTTACTAACAAATGTACATTGTTTTTGTTCAAGTAACGTTACACAAAGTTCACTCTGACTAGATTTGTGATATATTGTTAAGTAACATACACAATCATACGCACAACTCCACACAGTCAATAGTGTATAATATTCGCCGCTTATTTTACTCCTAGATGTATAAAATGACATTTAAAAGAATATGTGATAATGCTATAACTTAGGTGTTACGTGACTCATGAATCATTTATTGTCTAGATCATTCGCTATCAGCTCGACAAATCACCAAGATATCATATATCGCATGATATCTTTGCGTCATACTTGGCAATCTGCCCAGCCGTTTTATTTATATTCATATCCATTGTTTTCAGACTTCTGAAAAGACATTCGACTCACGATTCGCCTAACAATCCTATAATATGTCACTACAATTTGATGTCCACTATAATTATTGGCAGCATCACATTATTCATTCACATGTAACGAAATATATAAATACAATGACACTATATATATTAATACCTGAATACATTCACATAAATATTAAAACACATTAAAAATACCTAAACAAGACAAATATTTCGTATTTGGGATACGTAACATATGTAACGTGACATAGGTCTATCGTTTAGCAAATGAGGACTTAGGCCAGTTAAATTATTTTATTAGGAGAATTAAAACAAATTGACAGGAATTCATTCTGAAATTAAGTTTCTAATTTTCGATATCGTAAAGAATACATTCTGTAATTAATCGAATGTGTTCATTAAAATACTTATTTTAATCATAATAATTTTTCCTATCAATTCCTTTTAGCTCGCCTGATTTTGAAGGGATCTCAGGTCATATATAGATTTGGATTGTCATGCTATTACTACAGGTCACTGTCAATCGAGCTTAGTATATAAAGAAATCTGCGTCTATTAATCGTAATCGAAATTTATTGCCTGAATGATAATTTATTCATACAAATTCTAAGGAAACAGTGCTTTTCATGTATCACAAACATACTGCTATTATTTATTATATTAACTTCGTTGAAGCAAATAATTTTACGAATATCAAAGTCAAGTGATAGTTTAGTCTTTATTGTAATAACGATGACTTTAATCCATTAGCTGTCCCTTATCTGATAATACTATTTAACAAATGATGTTTTTATATTTTTCCTGAAAAATTTGAGAATTAGCATTAAAAAAATCTGTTATTATTACAAATAACAATATAGAACGTGAAATAAAATGATATAAAACTATGTGCACGATTCGAATTACCAGCCTTGGGGGGATGTAAAGTCATTAAGAAAACTGAATCGGTATTACATTACATTTAAAAAGAGCGTTATATTTCCTCTGGCAGTGCTTGTACACTTTGATCTCGCTCAAGGCTAATTGTTTTATACACCAAGTGATATTGATAAATTAGTTACTCCTAATAAAACATAATTTATGTTGAGATAATCACACTCATATAGATAATTCTCAGCATACCAAAGATAAATCATATAGAGAAATTACACACTATATCTCATTATATCCAACAAAATAAGTTGATACTTTATATTTGCCACAACGAAGCTGCTATATTATATGCTATTTCTCTTTATGAATCTATATGAACACGCATTTCTCTTACACTATTAATTGATTTAAGGTCGCATCAAAGTTCGATAAGTGTGTAATTTATTTGTGTTTACACTCGCGGCATCGTATCAAAAGACAAAAAATAGCTGTTGTTAGACAAAATAGTTGTCTTAATCAAGATTAGCTAACATGTTTATATTCATTCGATCATATAATGGTCGTGATACATTGAACGAAGGAGAAACAAAATATTATAGAAATTCTGAAGACTAGATAATGTTATTATATATTAAAAAAGACTTAATGGAATTATCAATCAGGAAACAAGCGCTTAACAGTTTTCTTCTAAGATGAATTGTACTTCTAACACGATATGTATATACTAAAAAATACTTTGCTCTTTAATTTGATGGATTATTAAGAAGATATAGTTGTACAAAAAAGTGCTTGACCAGAGTTGACTAGACTCTTTCATTAAAGGATTAATACAATAAATAATACTATTCGTTTATATAATAATTTTAAAACTATGTAAGACGTACTTATAAATAATGCATACAGGAACAGGGACGGATCATTCTCTTTTAATAACAAATCAGTAAAAATCTATTAATTTTTGTATTATGTATGTGAAAAAATTCAATTTAAAGATTTAAAATTTAATAAAAGATAATCAATTATATATATATATATATAATTTTGATTAATTATAATTAACCAAATTAAATAATACTAATTTAAAATTTGGTTAATTATAATTAAATAAACTTGTGTAATTTAAATGATTTATACATCCGTCCTTGTGCAAGAATGATTTACTATTGTAATATAATGAGCACATTTCAGAGTGTGAGCTAATTGGAATAATACAATAAATAATCGTTCCACGCATACTATTCTGTTCATACGGGAACTAATGCCAAACCGATCTTCCAATGCAAAGATTAAATCTTATAATTTTATTATAAGTCAATAAAAAGTTCTCTTTATATGAAATTATTTTTAGCATTTTTCTCAAAACGTGCTTTAATAAAAATTTAAAATTCTATAAGGCCATTGTGTGAAATATATATTTATAAAGGTATTGTCATTGCAAAATAAAATATTATCGTGATTTTACTATTACGCCGATTATTAATAAGTTATCCGGTCATAAGCTTAATTAAAACTTAAAACAAAATTTAATTAAGAAAGTTACTCTAAAATTTTGCGAATATATAATCTTTTTTCCTTTATTAAAAATTTTATTAAAAGCATTGTTTATGATATAATTTCATAAACTTCGATTTTCGCATATTTTACTTATAATCACATCGTAATTTTTTAAGCATTTTAAAATAAATTAATATGTTTAATTATATATATAACTAGTTTCATTTCCTTAAATAATATTAAAATATAATTTAATAAAAGAAGAATCTTGTGCGCTTGTGTTTCAAGAGTTTGCAATTACATATAAATTTAAATAGACAAGTCGCAAATTGCAGTTGCAACTGCCGTTGTTTATATGTAGGATTGATAGAAAGATCGGTCTAGCTGCATTTTATTATGTATGTATATAATCCTTTAATATATACACTTTCATCTTAAAGAATAGGCGGTTTCTCCCTGCATGTACTAAACGTTTTTTCAAGTATGCATGGAGCTCAAAATATGTTGGCATCAAAATATGATAGAAATAATTAGTTAAATATATATTAGTGTTACGTGCTATATAGTGGTCTTATACTTACAAAATCCCATTAAAACTTACTTAGATTTATTATTTGGTACATGATTGGAATGAAGTGGCATTATTTGCTTATCAAAGTTGGGCAGTCTGGTTTTGTGTGATGCAAAACGTCAGGACCCGAACAACTAAAGAGAACCTATCCTCTTGGCAGCAAAATGTACAAGGCAGCAATAATTTTATACAAGATCTTAAATCTTTGGACAATCTTTGGATCTTAAATATTCGTCCTGCAAAATTCGATAACGACGAACTTGATGAGCCCTATAATAAGTCCGAGCTACATCTTTTTCACCTATTGCATGTACGAAATATAGTAATCTATATATTTTACGTTAACATTCAATTTCATGCACAGTTGAAAACACAGACACAAAATATAAAATCAAGATAACTTTCTGTTTCAGTGATTACACATCATTTAATATTAAATATAAAATCAGACATTTTGTATGCAAGCAAGAAAAAAAGTACAAAATTTCAATTGTAATATCATTACTGTAATTGAATAAAGTGTTTAACGTAAAGTATATAGATGTATTCGGTTTATAAAAAATTTTGTTATGTCACAAACTGTTCACAGAAACTGCTCAGTAGAACAAGTTCATTTTTTACCTAAAGTGTGTGCTTCATATTTCACAAGACGTTCAGGTAAAGCTGTAAGGATCAATAGTTTTGCTAGAACAAGGTTGAACATCATCTGGTGGTGGGCGCCACTGTCCGGACCACATAGCGTTACGAATCACATTCGCATCAGTAGTTTCTTCTATACCGTTGCTAGACGTACATTCCGCCTCCCAGTTTCGAAGACCATTTCGAGTCACTCGATTGATCGATCTAGCCTCATTCATTTCACAATAATTCTGTGCGTCATTGTTCACTGGCATTCGCCTAGTTTTACTTTTAATTTGCATAGTACCACTATTCCTACGTTCAGTTTCGGGCCACGGCTGAGACTGCTCCACTGTAGACTGTAAAGGTAACTTTCGCGGTACTCTTCTAGTCTTCGCTTCCTCCGCAGTAACAAGGCTAGCATCGATTTTACTACTACCTGGCGCGGTTCCGTCACCAGTTGAACTACTGTCACCCTCTTTCCTTCGTCTTCTTCGTCTCCTTTCAATTTCAGTATCTTCTCGCTGAGTATCTTCGTTATTCGTATGTGTTTCTAAAATATGTTGCTTAGCTGTAGCCCAATGGTCCTTTCTATTTGCGCCTTGTTTAAATTTCTCGTGATTGCTACCGCGATGGCCACCGTTACTAGTGTTCGTATCACTGTCCACGTTACGTTTCTTCGATTGCTGATTTTTCACGGCCCATGAAGCCGGTCTCTTAGGACTACGTTCCTTCAAAGTGACCTGCATTTTAGATTATATTTACACCGTGATTGCTAATCAATATTTGAGCTATAAAACATGCAAATTATTTACCCCAGAGGAAGAAGAATTGTCAACGGGTTTATAAAGTTGGGTTGGAGTATGACTACGAGAATCTTGACCTTTACAACTTGATCCACTACGACAATGTATCCAAGACAGTAAAAATGCTAAAAGAGCACAGAAAAGTCCCACTACTGCTGCAGCAGTTAACTGAGAACGTGTGCGTCTTGGTACCCAACCTCCACTGTGATATTCCCATATTGTACATGCTAGTAATGCGCTACTTGCAGCATATGACAAGCCTATGCCAGTGAATACTATAGCATTCTAGAAAAAAATAATACTCTTATACATAACAACATCAACTAATATATCTACACAATAATTTCTTATAACAATAATAATTATATAAATAGTTTCTGAAACATACATGTGTTAAGCTGATATTACATTTGTTGTACAATACATTTTTCAAGCCTGTCGATTGACTATTGCATAGAGAGATTTGGAAACCTCTCTACAGTCAATTAACACAAAAGTTGAAAAATTTGTCATATGACAAATGTAATATTAGTCTTGTAGTGAAACATTACTTACCAGCCTAGTCCAATTTAAAGGAAGGATGTAAATGACATGCGAAATATCAAGGAAGAGAAGAGCTGCAGTGACCAAGAAACAGAAAACAGCTACAAAGATCATGAATCGTAAACGATCTGCTAAAGGCAGCATAAAAATGCTGACCTTGGCAGTGCCAGAACTGCATAAAGTTGCCAAACAAGCTGCAGAAGATATCTACGAAATGCGCTCATTAATTTATCTATATATAAAACAATTGTAATAGCTTAAACTTTGAGTTTGTCATATAATTTCTACATAAAAATGACTTTACACTCACGAGTAATAAGAGTCTAACAACACCCGTAGGTGTTTTAAGATGTCCTTGTATGTCGCAGTAAATAACCACATGGCTTGCACGAGACCAAGGCATGGTGTTTGATGAGCCAGGTCTATGATCACTATTACCATAGTGACCGTGATAATTAGCATGCGAATCCCAAGAGTGGACTGTCGAGTTCACCCCTGGCGAATCCAGCTCTGATGATTGGGAGCTGATTTGCCCCCCTGTCCTACTGCCTGCTATTGATACAATATTAAAACCATGTATATATCCGTATATGCAGTTATATAGATATAACTCTAATAAAATAAATAAAAAGACAAGTCAGTGTTAAAATTTTAATAACTATATATTATCTTGATATTACAAAAAATGACCATAAAACAATTATTGATATAGCAGATATGGAATTTCAACTTTGTATATATAAACAAGATTCCATATTGAAGTGAGCTATATTAAATAATACACAAACATTAATTAAAACATTGAAACACATACCAATTTCGAAGTCTTGAATGTCTTCGGGTTTAGAATATATAGCAGGTGGTGACTCCAGGTCGCGTATCTCTTCTAGAAGAAGCACTTCTATTTCCTCGGCTGCGTATAAGTCCGAGACCGAGCGAATAGGATAATGCCGAGTCTCGCTCATTACTTAGGTGCGCGCACTCATTTACTCCTTCTTGCCTGCAGTCGTACCTTTCTGTTTGATTTGCCAGCCACCATTCGTTGTCTAATCGATTCGATAACAAGTCCATTCGTCTATCAGCCATCCTCTGCATATACCATGTGCCATTTCTACCTTTGCAGGCGAAAATATTTTTTCGCCTTCAAGCCATACACCTATCAATAAAAGAAAATGCTTAAAATAGCTTATTTAAACTTATATTTTATACTTGCTCTTCTAGTATCATTTTGTACATTTTAAGGTACAATCAATATTTTCTTAAAACTCTTATTCAGATTTCAATGTATAAAAAATTAATAAAATACCATCTAGTTTTTATTATAATGAAACTTATTGCTAAAGGTTTCATAAGTATACAAGAATTTTTTTCAGATTTTTATATAGCAAAACTGGAACCATAAAACATATATGCTAATTCTCTGAATGGCACAGAATATAAACTATGATTAAAAATATCAGAGTAATGCTGGAAGGTTAAAATAACTTGGAATAAATAGTTTGAAGTTTATAATAAAATTAATATAATAAAAAAAAAACAACAAAAAATAGAAACATTAGAGCTATAAATATTTAATACACATTATTTCAATCAATTATAAATTTGTGACATTGAAATGTAACTTTGTATAAGAGATGTATCAATAGTAACATCTCAGAAAGTGAATAATTTCTAGACATTTATATCTTTTATCCAATACTACATCATTAAAAATCGGCAAATCGGCGTGGCTATCAAATTTGATAAACAAACGTGTTACTGTCAAGCACATGACATTTGTTTAGCACAAAGTTGTCGCGTCAGTCTGACTGATGCACCAGAGCTTGTGATGCGAGAAAGATTCAGTCCGATCACGATAAGTTCGACCTGCAGTATACATGGTCAATGAGTCGTACTATTCGGATCAAATCGTTTGAGATCCACATGTTGATGTTGCCTGAGTTCGTTCTAGCGTTATCCCGGACGCGCCGCGCCGTGTCGCGAACATTATCACCCGGGACAGGAATGGTTACGGGAAACATACCTTGAACTTACGATCGTCAATCGCGACGCGTAAATCATATTTTTCGGAGATTTTTCATGTAGCCAAGCTCGCTGGCCGTCCAACGGGTAGCCGCCATTGCCTTTTTGCTTGGTTTTTGCCCATGGTCCGCCGTCCGCGTCCGTTACGACGACCTATAAATGACAGATGGGGCAACCTGTCTCTCTCGCTCTCTTTATTTATCGAATTTATTGCCCTTATTGGACGAAGAATAAAAAATGATTGCGGGCATTTTGCAGGAAGAGAATCGCCCTGATTGTTCTCTCTGCATTTGGAGAGTTATCTCGTTTATTTCCTCAGTAGAAAGAATTAATTCTCTAAATTATAATTACAGATATTCACGGGATATTGTATAGATGATAAACGAAATTATCGTAATGGTGCTAATTAACCTACTCCCCCTAGATATCCTGGACAAAAACTAGTTGATCAACTAATCAGAAATTTGATCCAGTTTGATTTATAGTGGTAAGAACTCAAGGTGACTTTTCATATACAGTACATGCTGCGGCAGCAATTCGTTATTATTGGTTAAAAATTTTAAATGACGCACTTCCGTCACTTCTGGCGCAAAATGCATTTTACTCGCATCTCGTCGAAATTCAACCGAACGAACATTGATCAGGAAATGGCACTAAAGGGACAAAGAGCTTTCGAAACCGAGAAAGTTGCCGAAATATTTGTAAAAAAAAAAAGTGGAAATATTCTATCGCAACAAATATTTAAAAAAATTTAACAAAGTATGGCATTTCGAATGGGAAAATATATTTATGATTAATTAATTATTTTTAATAAATATTAATAAGTTTAATATGTATGTAAAAACAAGTCATGATCTCAATTTGTCGACATCGAGAACGTGAATAATGATTGCAGTTATTGCAATTTTTTGAAATGGTTATTATAAAGTGATTTTATAATTAAGAAAATTACAGTTTATTCTAAATAGAAACTTTAATGTCTTGCTTTTTGAGTAGCAAATGCAGCTGAAACAATTATGAAAATTTTGCATCACTTAATATTTTTGTTGCTGCAACGTGCTGTGCATGAAAAGTGCAACTTAAAAATAAATTTTTACGAGCTGCTTAAACCGGCTGTTTCAGCGACAAAAAGGATTACGTGGTCAAAATTGACGAATATCAAGCATCCATTTTGATCATGTGATCACTTTTTGTCATTGAAACAGCCGGTTAGAGCAGCTCATGAAAATTTATCTGAAGTCCGGATCTACATAGGTGCTTTAAGCCTTAAGTCATAAGAAATTGACTAACTACAGTCGAATGCAAGGAAAATAAGGAGCTCCGCATAATAAAAGAAATAGGGAATAGAGAACAGAGAATAAGAATTTCAATCTACCAGAAATCATTGTGAACAGAATGCATTGTGAATACACAGTTTCTGATAGGTTGAAATTCTTATTCTCTGTTCTCTGTTTCTTTTATTGTGTGGAGCCCCTGATTCATTGTGATTCATCCATTCTTTATGGCTTAAGACTTAAAGCTGATTGTTCTTTTTGGTAAATTTTATCGTTAAATCTGGCAATCCGCATGTAATTGAATAATTTTGCTACTTACCCAACAGGTAAAATTTATCAAAAAGTGGAACAACTGGACTTTAAAAATCTATTATAGATCTGGAATAAAGCTTGTTCTGCAATAGGCTCGCGAGACGTAAGAAATTAACCAATCATAGTTGTTTTTCTTTATATTCAATATCAGCTGCGTTTAACAATTAAATGAGCACTCGCTGCTATTTGTCTTCTTCTAGATCTAAAATTCTGATTGGACGATCTAAAAGAATACACCAATAATAGCAAACGCTTACTCAACTGTTGAGTCTGCTGAATGCATCCTATGATTGGACGATTACGAAAACAGCAAATCAAGCAATTCAAACGCAAATCGAGCCGTGAAAACATTTCTCAACTTGCTGCCATATTGCATTAAACCGACATCTCCTCTTGGAGCCAGAGATGCACAATTGGTCTCTGGCAACATCGAGAATTTTTTTTCTACTTCTGCTCCATCAATTGATGCAGCTTTCAGCTAATAGAGGCGGCATTATACAGTGTCTGTAAAATTAATCAAAAAATATCGATTTCGACTCCGACCGAAAAAAATGTGTTTCCGTTAGCCCTCCCCCTCTCTCTCTCTCTTTCTCTCTCTCTAATAAGACTCATTTTGGTTTCGATTTCATTTTAGGCTGAAATTGAATGACAACCGATCAATATTCGTTTTCAGTTTTGGTTGGATTTTACTGCTTTGATTGGATTCTACTGCTCCTGCCAAATTTTCGCACTCAAGTGCAAAAACTCGACATCAAGTTTCTCAATGAAACAGCGCGCACCGTTTTCAAGTGTACCGAAACGTTGTTAGTTTGGTTTGTTGTTTATTTTTTCCTAATCCTAAAAATTAGGAAAAAGGTAAAGAAAATTGAATTACGATTTAATCTCTGAAGTTAAATTTTACATTGCTGGAATTGAGTATTAATTACTTAAATTTTAACAGGGACGCAAACTCTCATAAGAATGGTTCATGCGAAAGCACCTTTAGCTGAAAGTAAATTAAACAAAGATCTTGGGGCTTATTACGGTTCTTGAAACGGTGAAAATTTCGAAAGTGATTGAATTTATTAAAATATTTATAACTTCATTAGTTAACACCTAGTGAGTTTGTTCATTTTTGTAATTTTTACTTCATCTAAAAAACTGTAATATAAGCCCCCTTTTATAGTATTTTTCGTATGAAAGAGTTATAAAGTGCGATTAAAAAGATTCGTGAGTCATTTCAATAATTTTAATTAAATATTCTAAAACTAAAAATTTCTGATAATTTATTATGACAAAATTTGGTCCACAATTCGGTATCGCCACTACCGATATTCATACGAGGGCAGCCTAAAGGCGTGCGCGGTCGATAAGGATGGTAGCCAATGGCGAACGTGCAATTCACATTTCACCACATTTCACGGTCGTGACGTCGTGCGCGCTCGTGTTGGCGACTGGGCGGCCTCGAAGTGGAATCTTTTTGCTTCCCATTTTGTCTCATGTGCGGCAACGTCCACGGTTCACCGTGGTTCGTTCACTGACGTTTCCGCTGTGCCATCGCATGGTCGACGTGTGCATATCGAGGCTCGCGCTCGCGTGGTACTCGCTGTGTGACGAATCGCGTCGCCGCTGAAGAGGACCAGCTCGTCGCGATAACGTCGACGTGTCGGACACACTGATCACACCGTAACGATCCTCTGAAGTGAGTGTAAGAACGGAAGGTATACCGTATAATAGCCACGAGCGAAGGTGGCCGTACGGCGCGTGCTTAAACTCGAGCGTTTAATGCCCGCGCGCGCGACACCGAGCGTTAGAGAGAAAGAGAAAGAGAACGTGAGAAAGAAAGAGAACGAACTAACGGAACGGGCGACCGCCCCTGAATGAATGGCTATGTCGACCACGTTCCTCCGTGGCTGACATAATCCGGTGTGAACTGGATTGGTGCGGTATTTCCTAACTACCGATAACTCTCCGACTGTAATTTTCACAGAGAGGAACCTGTGGCAAGGTCCGATTCCCCGTCGTCGACGTGGGCTACATTTCCTGCTCCGTTCACCCTCGTCATTATCGTCGTCGTCGTCCTCCACGTCCACCTTCGGGCGGACCAGAACACGTGTGGCAGCGATTAAATTTTTAGCATCTCGGGCACCAACCCGCCGTAACGTCGCGACCACGCGTCCCCACGCACATCCGCAGCGATGTCGAACGAGGAGACCTCCGCCGACCGCAACGTCGAGATCTGGAAGATCAAGAAGCTCATAAAGAGCCTCGAGATGGCCAGAGGGTAAGTAGGTCGGCTCCAAAGTCCTCGCGTCTTGTGCTATCAGTTGTTACCATTATTACTGCACGAATTTCCTTGACATATGGCTTGGCGAACCATGTGCTCATTTACCAAGTTCCGCAATCTGGGCTTCTAGATCTCATATAAGAACTGCTTTTGTTGCGACTAACAGACGTTCCTGGAATTTTGTTAGAAATTTATATCGTGGAAAATGTATATAGGTCTCATCTTATATAAGTGGATTTCTCCAAAATTGCCTTTTAATTATCTCTGCGGCATACTTATAGATGAAAGGTTGACGTGTTTGTCTTTACAGGAATGGCACGAGTATGATTTCGTTAATCATACCTCCAAAGGACCAAATATCGAGAGTGAGCAAGATGCTGGCGGATGAATTCGGTACAGCATCAAACATTAAGTCACGTGTAAATAGATTATCTGTTTTGGGTGCAATCACATCGGTGCAGCATAGGCTAAAGCTATATACAAAAGGTAATTGACTTTTATCTATATATATAAATAAGAATATAGGAATTTATTGTATACTTATAGCGTTTGACTCTTTTTAATGTGAAATTATATTTCGTGATTAACTTTTGAGTTATTTATTAGGTGTTGGAATTAATTCGTAGCGTTTTACAAGTGATGGGAAGTACTTTCATTAATGTATTTTTTAATGCTCATGTGAAATAAATAACATTCTTTCATTAAAAAACGCTACGAATTAATTCCAACACCTAATAGATATCATTCATACATTGAACATTAATTATGCTTTATTAATGTGTTTTAGTGCCTCCAAATGGCCTGGTAATTTATTGTGGAACTATTGTAACAGAAGAAGGAAAGGAAAAGAAAGTCAACATCGATTTTGAGCCTTTCAAACCTATCAATACATCTTTATATCTTTGTGATAATAAGGTGTGTTTTACTTTCGCAAATGTGATACTTGTATATAAGAAATATGATTTTTTACAAATTACATTGCGTTTTATAGTTTCACACAGAAGCGCTCACGGCATTACTCGCAGATGATAACAAATTTGGTTTTATTGTAATGGATGGTAATGGAGCGTTATTTGGAACGCTGCAAGGTAACACCCGCGAGGTGTTACATAAATTCACCGTAGACCTTCCCAAGAAACATGGTAAGTAAGAAAAATTAGAAAAGACACCCAATTTTTGTCATTATTTGTTTAGGAATTAATATAAGATATTGGTATCAAAGATATATGTTTTTTTCCTTGTTCTTTAATTGGCTCTCGGTACAAGTGTGACCATATTGGCCAATAACAAGTTATCAACTAACTTTTAAGCCTTAAGTCTATTCTACAATTATATAAGCATAGTTGTAAGTGGTTGTAGTTGTAAGAATTGACTAATCACAGTCGAATATTTTCCTCATATTTGACTATGATTGATTAATTTTTACAATTATAATCACTTACAATCATGTTTACGCAATTGTAGAATGGGCTTTACATACTTCAATTAAACTTATTTTTTAATCAGGGGGAAACGTAATCAGTATAATAATTATATTCCTTAATCCAAGACAATTGGGATTCTTACTCATAAATTGAGCAACTTAAATGCAGGAAAAATCCTATATATGAGGCGCGGACCCTATATATGGGATCGAACCCGGATCCACGGATTAGTAGTTCGTGGATCGAGCACCGAGCCACCCGACGTTTTGAAAAAAGATATATGTCACAAAGAAAATATTGATTTCAGGCAGAGGTGGTCAATCTGCATTGCGTTTTGCCCGATTACGCATGGAAAAACGGCATAATTATGTTCGAAAAGTAGCCGAAGTCGCTACTCAATTATATATCACAAACGACAAACCTAACATCGCTGGATTGATCCTTGCGGGTAGTGCCGATTTTAAAACGGAACTTAGTCAATCCGATATGTTCGATCCAGTAAGCAAAATTCTTTTTAGAAGACCGCATTTTCCATTGTTTTATGGACAATACTTTGGCACAATGGCCTAATTTTTCTGATTTTATTATAATTTTTATGAGAAGGGATCATAAGTACTTTATTTCCAACCTTCACTCTGAAAGTCCCAGCTTTTTAAAATTATTTATTATTGTTGAATAACGTTTACTATATTTCATAATTTGTGACTATGATATAAACATTATTCAACAATTATTATTTGAAAATTTAAAAAAATGATAATATTTGCTTATCTCTATTTTGAGATTAAATTTATATCTCGTAGGCATTATTTTTATCAGAGTGGAATGTTTTTGCTGAATATTCTTTGCGTTATATTTATGCGGACAGTCCGGGAACCGATCCCGAATTGTTTGATGTTGTTAATTTTCTAAAATTTCCATATTATTTACAATTAATTTTTCTGAATATATTTGTGTTATAGCGAGATAAAAATAGAAATTGTTTCTCTAATTAGCTTTCTAATTTATTAGTTTCTTTAAAGCATGATTTTTTTTTTCAGAGATTGCAAGCTAAGGTTATAAAGCTGGTTGATGTATCATATGGTGGCGAAAATGGTTTTAACCAAGCTATTGAATTAGCGGCCGAATCTTTGCAAAATGTGAAGTTTATTCAAGAGAAAAAATTGATCGGTAAATATTTATATGTTGATTAAAATGTAATATTATGTAATATATATGTTTAATAATACATATTTATATTGGATTTCTGTTTTATTTAGGGCGTTACTTTGATGAAATTTCTCAAGAAACTGGCAAATATTGTTTTGGTGTAGAAGACACGTTGAGAGCCTTGGAACTGGGTAGCGTCGAAACTTTAATTTGTTGGGAAAATTTAGATATTCAACGATATGTCCTGAAAAATCATACGAACGCGGAAGAAAAAGTATTACACTTAACGCCAGAACAAGAAAAAGATAAAACTCATTTTACTGATAAGGAAGTGAGTATCAAAACAATGTTGGAAATGAAAAATAAAAATAAATTTTTAATCAAACTAAATATAAAAAAACATAATAAAGTCAGCACTTTTCTTCGCAATATATTGAAGAAACTGCTGACTTTACTATGTTTTTATTTATATTTAATTTAATTAAAAACTTATTCACAGTATGTTGAAAACTGTCAAAGATTAGACAATATCAATTATAGATACAGGACGTTTTCATATTCGTATTATCCTCTGGTTGGCTTTCCGACCTCTCTGCTGAGGTCATAGTACCAGAACGTATTATATGTATCAAGCCTAGACCCTCTTCAGGGAGAGACTTGCTTTTTACTTTTTTAATAATAATAGATTTATTTACTCTCAAAATCAGTTATGGGATTTACAATTTAACGCTGAATCCGAACGGCGCAGGTAACTTCTTTCAATCACCAGATGGACTCATTTTCGGTTCTTTAAACGCGAAAAATCATATAGACGCAGATAGGATCGAACCCAGATCTACAGATCACGAGTCAACCGCACAGAGCGGCAAGCCACTCGACGCCCCAGGGAATAATATGAATACGAAAACGTCCTGTATCTCTAACTGATATTGTCTAATCTTTGATCATGACAGTCTTCAACATACTGTGAAGAAAACTGATGACTTTGCCGTATTTTTTATATTTAATTTATTTTAAATTTAATTTTTAATACCTTTTAAATTTTATTTTTTATACCTTATGTATATTTTTTATAGAGTGGGGTAGAATTGGAACTCGTAGAATGTCAACCACTACTGGAATGGCTTGCAAATAATTATAAAAGTTTTGGTGCTACTTTGGAAATTATCACGGACAAATCTCAGGAAGGATCCCAGTTTGTTAGAGGTTTTGGTGGCATAGGAGGTAAGTTTTTTTTATACATGTTTATTATCATTATTTTTAATTTTATAAGACATATTCTAGCTCCCTATTTATCATAAAATATATAAACTTTTATATTATAATTATAAAATTATAAATATAAGGTCCAAGAAAAACAAAACACATAATGAAGAAATGAAAAACGGTTAAATAAAATAAATAGAAGAGTAAAAAAAATAGTAGAAATTTAAAATTAGGAAACGGTATCAAAGAATTTTAATACCTATTTGGAATATTCAAATAATATATACACATATATGCTAGGTTTTTTAAAAATACAATCTGCGCATTTAACTTGCTGTGAAACCTTATTTATTGTCAAGTTATAGTGTAGTTGCGTTTTATGGGTGTACAATGTTTCTAAAAGCCGATAGATTAACGTTGCTAGACACCAACAAAGTTTCTTTTGTATGGAAGATAAATTTCTTCGAACCGATATTAACTATGGAGTATATCTTGGTGTATAGGAATCCTCCGCTACAAAGTTGATTTCCAGTCACTGCAGGCCGATGAGCCTCTTGATGATGTTGACCTTGATGATTACTAATTTCATCTGTGAATTACTCAGAATCGACCAGGTAGCTTACTCTCTGTCTTGCGTGCGTTCACTTACATCTCGTGTATTATAAAGCATATTATTTGCAAAGCTGGACAAATTTATCGTTTGCTTTATTTGTTGCATCTTTATGTTTTGTATTAAATTTCTGATGGTGTAACTGTAATGATTTAATTATAAGTATAAACAAATTAATAGATTAATTCTATATAAATCTCAAGTTTATAATTAGCGAAATTTTTTTCTTAAGATGTTATCTCAACTTATATAATCTCAATTCATCTCATCCATTTTTTCTTATCTTTTCCTGAGGAATGTGAATACATTTTGTCAGTAACATCTTACACACAATGAAATTTAACTATATACAAATAAACATGTAAATATTTACATAATTGAATTTAAGGTTTTCTGAAATTAATATATTTTGTTTTATAATACTAGAAAGATAATTTATTACAGTTATTGTAAAATACTCTACTTTTGAGTAATTTATAAATACAAAGATAAATTTGTCCAAAAATTCACGATTTCTTTCATTGGGTTTCTCACTAAATAGTTTGTTTCTTCTGTGCAAATCTGTAGTACATATGCATATGTGTCTCTTAAAATAAGTTTGAATGTGGTAATAAACATTTTTAATTTATATTTCTCAAAGTATTATATTTCTTTTTTTCTACGAATAAAAAAGTCTGAGAGTCCCCGCTGTTTTTCTTTTCTTTCTTGGTGGTAAACGCATATAAAGAAAAATCTTACATATATATACATATTTTATTTATGTATATATATATATATATATATGAGATATGGATAACTCTGTTTATATACAGGATGAGTTGAAATCTTCCAGTCTTCTGTCTTTTCCTATCGCGGCGTTGTTAGATTCGTACATTGTTGGTCTCATAATTGGAATAGTAGATACAATATACACAGTGGTTGATTCATTGGAAAATAGTATTGCTTGAGTTACATATATTGCTACAAATATATAGCCACATTCTTATTCATTTAACACATGTCATCTTCGATCTTCGTACGGTACCATCGTACACAACGAAAATCCGTTACGAACTAGAAAGGCCGTGTTCATAGGAATGTGTTATAAATAAATTGATTGCTAACGCTTTGAAATGTTAGCTTTTAGGCAACAATGACAAGTTTTATTATCATTACTAAGAATATAACTACTTATGTCTATGTCTCACCTAATGATATTTATTTTATTGATCAAAATTAATTTTTAAACATGTGACATGTCACGTACACACTGTTTGATAATTCTTGATTCAATGCATTACTATTCACACATATAAGTTATAAAAATTTTGTTGGAAATACGCAATTTTTTTCAATTTACAAAACTTTTTTTTTGTTCTACAATTATAGTACAAAATATGTTTTGTATATACAAAATATGTATGCATGATAACTTTTATTCTATCTTTTGAAAAGTAGAATTTTGTATTGCATATGTTTAACATAATTTTGATTTGTCAATTATTATTTTGTGTACAGTATTTATACATATATTTTATTGAATTTATTTTATATTATTACGCTATAGACGTATAGATTAGACTACACTGATAATCTATACTGATATTAGATCGTAGTAAGCGCATGTATATCCCTTATATAATTGTATATTTTAATTTCTATGATATATACATATATTTCAAGAAAGAAAAATTTATAATTCGGATTCTGTTTCAGTTAAGTAATTTCGTTTTATATAAAATTATTGATTTATTTTATCAAGGAAATAAAGATTGTAATTTACATTTAAAAATAATTTACACACACATGCAAAAATATTGTTAATGTAATCTTAACTTTTTATTTAGATGTTTTTCGACATATACTGTATCAGTTTCACAAATATTAAAACATTTATATCATAAAATTAATATTGTCATACAAGAAGCAGGAAAGTAATCAACAAGATCATACATTATTACACGCTATATTTTAAATTTGATTACAGCTTTTAATATATTTCTTTTATTATATCCTACGCTCATGCTTATAATGAAAAATAAAAAATGGTATAATATATTCCAATGCATGTTAAATAATAAGCAACATTAAGTTCATCATCACAGATAATATACATTCTATAATTTATTAGAGAGAGGTAATATCGAAAATTAGATGTTAATCTGAAAGTTATGAAAAATGCTATAAGAAGTGTTATCTCTGATAATGAACACAAGTACCGTGCAATTATGATATCTATGAGTATTTACGCTTTCACATAGCAACTGCTTAAAATAGTTAAAATATAGTTGATATTCTTCAAGTGCTAATCGGTATCTTATTTTTATTAGCTTGCATATTGGGAAAGGTACAGTACATGTTCTTTATTAATTAATAACAAAGAATATATAATAAT
Source organism: Acromyrmex echinatior (assembly GCF_000204515.1). Next base: position 157,462 of record NW_011626981.1, read on the forward strand.
ATATAACAAAAATCGATACATTTAATCATAATTTACATCTCAATGTTATAATTGATGTACTTTTGTACATATGTATATTTACATTTCTTATTTTATTAATCCTTTACAGTTATAATTTTTATTATACAGTAACGCGTGTATCTCAAATATTTATATAAATATTAATTTATTTTAAATATATTAATATAAGTTTACAGATTTTATTATTTTATTGTATATGGTCGTTTCTCCTAATCACTAAAATATATTATATAATATTAATTTGTGTTGTCTTATATCATTTCAAAATTAATGATAAAATGTTCAACTAATCATAATATGTTTCTTTTGGATATTGCTTTCTTTGTACAATAGGTTTTTTTCAAAATGCTTTATTTAAATTTTGTGTGTTTTGTAAATTATAATGTTTTACTATATATATATTATAAAGTACAATATATAAAAATATATTTCTCCTGTAGGAAAGCGCTGTCCTAAAATATTAATTTTATTTAAATTTATATATTTTAGCATATACAGCCAGTCACAGAAAGGTTGCAACACTTTTTTATCGATGGGTTTCGGAATGCCAGCTTACTCATTGAGCGATTGGTTCTTATTTGTGGATTCATGAATAAGAATCAATCGCTCGGTGAGTAAATTGCATTCCGAAATCCATCGAAAAAAAGTGTTGCAACCTTTCTGTGACCAGCTGTACATAGCGTATTATTAGTTAATGCTAATTGTAATTGTGCAGTTATTATTATTTTTATTATTATATGTATATTTGCTTATATACCATTACATTGCTCTATTTATAATTGGTTTTTCACTATAAATATTTGATAATTTTATTTTCATATAAAAATATTTAATTTTTTTAGCAGAAATTTGTTAATGATTATCGCTCTCTTACATGTATCTTTAAATGTACATCTTACAGGTATCTTGCGGTACAAAGTGGACTTTCAAAGTATGCAGCTGGACGACATCGAGACTGATGGTTTTGATTTGGACGACTACTAAGTCCATGACTCAATCGACATTTGGTTCTCTTAGCTTCGGAGAAAGCAGGGACTTGAGTATGTTCTTTCTCATGATGCCCCAAGAAAGAAGCATAAAGAAAATATGTTTCAAAATTTACAATACAGCACGTACGATATCGTCATAAAATTATTGTCTAGAATTTACCAAACATGAAGCAGATCGTAATTGATACACGAAAGAGAAGAGTACCAGCGAATATGGCGCGGCTGATATAATCCATGTCTATAAAAAAAAAGGCGATTCGAAGACTGTGACACTTAATTAAGCCAGCTTGATACCTGCCTATTCTCATACATTCACCACCTTATATTACAATTTATGGTCTTTAATTATTCACAGGGATTCCTTTAAATAAACTACGCGCTCTACAGTTCCGAATACAAATGTACAGTGTATGGTGGTTCGATCGTAATTTTATATTAAATTGATGTTTGTCATCTTATCATAAATTTTACGAGAAATGAGTGTTTGAGCTACAAGAGTGGCTATAGCGTTATTTTGTTCAGACACAATCATGAAAGAGCTGTAATAAACTGATTATTATGAACATACAATTGCGTATCGTGCATTCTACACCGATATTTGCAAAATTCATACGGAGAAGAGTTCTGTAAATAGATGTCAATTTTTAAAAACGGCACAGTTGCCTTAGACATAAGTTGAGGTCGCGTACACGATCCACGGAGTAAATGAAGTATTTCCGTCTTATGCAGTGATACACACTTGTAAACGTAAGGACAGATAATTCCTCGCAATCCTACATTGCTCCGTTGCTGGCTCTTGGCTCTTAGATTTTTGTACATTCACACAATTGTACATAAGAAACGCTTCGCAAAAGTATCGAAGTAATTTTTCATTGTTATAGTGGTGCACCTCAGTGAAGAGAAAGATATTCCCCGCAATATTTAAACGGTTACTGAAGATATATATTACGAAATTTATTTTAACATTGTTAATTTAATTTGCTTATTCGTATGATGCCTCTGTAATAAATGACGCTATGTATGTATAAATGTGAAAAGAATGTAACGTGCAATTTTGGTGAAGTATCCTTTATGAAAGAATACTGTATAGAGAGCAAAGAGTTTCTCAAAGAGTCTCGAATGTTGTGAGATTTACTCGACGAAAACGATGTATCGTTATTTAATAATGTATCTACATTATTTGCGATATTGTTGTACACCTTGCAGAGACAAAAACAGGCGCACAAGAGAACTTCATCAAAGTGGAACGTACGAGAAAGATCCGATTTTGCGATATGTGCACAACGAATTCCAGAACGTGATGGTTCGAAGTATTTGTATATCTGTGTATTGTCTCTCAAGATACCCAGATGTTAATTACCGGCTTAACGTTTCTTCAAATTTTTATATGTAAACTTCTTCTCACTATAGGAGTCTAGATAGTTATTTATTTCTATACATCGGTGCGACTACGTTTCTGCTTAGCGGAACATCCATTTAAGTACGCAAGATAGATAAATTAAGAAATCAATAAATATCAATGCATGAAAGTGAGAGAGAAAGAGAAAGAATGAGAGGAAGAGAGAAAGAATGAAAGGAAGAGAATAGGGAAAGCCTTGTAATCTTTGTTTTAAGATAAAGGTAAAGGTACATGGAAATATCGTCCACGAGTTGCTTTAATAACCGGATCGATGACGTACTTAGATTATGGCTTGCCTATGATCTCTACAAGCATAGTTGTATAATCTATTAATATGTTCGTCATTGATTATTTTACTTCCACATTTTGCCAGTGAAATGTGTCTTTTAATCGAAATCAATTGTTTCCTTAATATCTCATTAATCATTACATTTTGTATCCGTCAGGAAGGCAACACGACAGCGTAATCGTTGAAAATTTTATCCTGGCTAATATTTTTCAGAGTACAATTTTATTGTAATGCTTCACGTTTTCGTATATGTGTATCACACGTGCTGTTCTAAAATGAAATCTGTTTTTGCTGGATTGCAAGTATACATGGATCATAGCTAAGGATTGGGAAAGAAATTTTTGATGGTACTGCTGCTCATTTTGTATGAGATTTATGCTTTGTCAGGTGACAAAGAGGAAGATTGAAATAATGAGAAATCCAAAAACATTCTATATATATATATATATATCCATGTGTTAATACGAAAGAAATGGCAAAAATAAATTTTTCGAAAAATAACGTAATCTTTTTACAACACAGTATATAATTTATTGATTAATATAACTATCAATTTATAGTTCTGTCCCACGTATACATATATATATTTTTTTGCACATAATTCTCTTTAATAATTAATATTTTTTCAAAAAATAAATTATATATGCATGTACAAAGTATGTGAGAGATAAATCGATGTTATCGTAGTGTATTCAAGAAATAAAATTTTTGGGGATAACAATAATTAGTATCTCACATGCAATACTTGGAAGTTTGTCAAATAACATTATTTCCAATCTTCCTTTTCTCACGCATATTTTACTCTCGAAGTTTTATATAAAAGAAAGAGAGTAACGTGTCATCGTAATATAAAATGCCGACTAGAACTGGACAACCATAGGATATTAAACAGTACATGAGTGAAAAAATACAATCTATGTTTCTCATACAAACAGATGGTTAGAGTCCGGAATTGTTACACTAGCATAATACCTCGCGGAAAATTGTATGCATCAATTGTTCTCAATTATTGCTCTCAAAAAACATTTTTTGTGTTATATAATCAAGCATTTAACGTTGATTTATAATGGTTTATGTCGGCGCAATACTTCCGGATCCCAATCACAGTTCTTCATATTTAGAAACTTATTGATGTCCACCTTTACTTAGACCGTTCGTATCCCGTTTATAAGGAAAGGAACCATATTTTTCTCGCCACGAGAAAAGTACAAAATGGCTCTATTGGATAGAAAAACAGTATAATGATTTATCTCAGCCTAAACGTAAATCTCAAACAAACGTAATTTAGTGACAAACGTAGTCGAGACGACGTAATGATTTTTATACAATTGTTGTACCTGGCTGTATCAAAACGCTTTCTGCTCGCTGTGTACATTTCGGACAGAGAGAATTCAATGTATTTCATTTCGGAAATATGCAAGAGATACACTTTTAGGATTTCTTTATATTTGTACATTTCATGAAATGAAAAACAAAAGAAGAAAAGAAAACTGATAATACTGACAATAAACAAAAGGATATCAAACGTTTTGCATTTGTAGATTCTAAGATATAGGAGTAAGTATCAGTCATGATTAGTAAAATTTACGTCTCTTTTAGTTTTAATTGATGATAAAAAAATACAAATATTATTTTAGATGACAAGTTCTACTAATCCTTGCATTTCTATCTTTATCATACAGCAAATATTACCTGTAATACTAATTAAATTAATACCTACAGGCAACAGTATCGCACATTTCAGCATCATCATTTATTTTGTATATCAATATCTTATCTTTACAATCTTTACACAGTGCCTAAAACACGTGTTACGTGTTTGCATTCCAATCAATCATCATTTCATTTCTTTTCTCTATAAATATAATACTTATTTAAAAAATACATTGTGAGCAATCAGATTGACATATTAATCTTCATCTGGAACTAGAAGGTTGAGATTGGCATCTTTCACTACAGAGCCCAGGAACTTTTCTTCGGCGCCGCGAATGGACAAAGTCTCTGCGACGACAGCAGTCTTCCTCTCATCCATCATAGCCGCTCTGACCCAATTTGAGCTGCTGCACTTGCCACAGCTGTGCGACGGTATACGGTTCAGGCTGACAGTCCGGTTGCCACAATCGGCGCACTTGAAGAATCTCTTAACAGCGTCCATCACGCGCAACGGGTGTCGTTGCTCCTTACACATGTCCGACGCTGAGAACGCTGTGTACTTGCATAGCATACACTTCACCGCTTTGCAATTGATCTTGAAAGTGCTCATCATCTTTTCCTCCATTCTCTCCTTGACCTCTAGCTTGTTAAAGTACTTCTCCTTCTCTTCGTCATATGACTTCTCGATCAAGTCTGTGTGCGAGGACTTTGCTTCTAGCATCTCTTTGAATTTGTCGTTTATGTTCGCTTTTTTTGCATTCTGCTCTTCCTTCTCATCATTTTCCCTCTGACGCTTCGCATTCTTCTCCAATTTTTCTCTGGTACTCGCGCGGATTTGATTAGGGTTCGCCGCTTTGATCTTTCCATGCTCTTGCACCCACTTGATCGCGTTCATCTTGGCGTTGTGAATCTGTTGCTTGGTAATTGGTTCAGAGAAATCTATTGTATTTTGATTACATCCCGTTCCTAATCGCGGGCGTGAAGTAAGAGAAGCCAAACCGATTGTATCTGTACGATTGCTCTGTAGATTATCTGTAGATTTACTCGGATTGCTTTCTTTCAATTGCATTGGACTGGAACACAGAATTGACCCATTAGGCGTTGATTGTACCATTATCTGTTTTGAGGGCTGCCAGTTCCTTAGTTTATTCAGTCGTTCAAAATCTTTTCTCACTTGTTTGCCGGTCAGCTCAACAGCTATCCCTTTCTTCTTACTATCCGTATTGTTCGCCTTATAGTCTATATCATTTTTTACTTTCTTAATACTGTTATCTGAAGTAGTCTCGGATAATAACTCCAAACGCGCACGGTCCTTTTCATACAGTTCCTCGTTGCGTTTGGCTAATACCGGTACGAATGATGATAATCCGTTGTAAGGCTTTCGCATAACGGTCTGCTTATTCATGCGTTTTATCGCGTCTCCGGTGAATCCATAACTGGTATTGCTCGACTGTATTTCCGCACGTCGCGTACACTTCTTGTATTCCTGTTTAACATGATAGATGCAGTACTCGCATCGACTTGTATTTATAATTGTGGTACACGGATCTCCATTCTTCTTGACCGACTTGCATTTGCCCATATCCTTAGACCTGCCAAGAATCATCATCTTCTGAGGATTGTCAATCGACAGCGTCGCTTGATCGATATTATCCTTACTCTCAAGCACGTTTGGATTGAGAATACCTATCACGTTGCCAACGATGGTTTTCCATAGTTGTTTATAGGCATTACTGAATAAAAAAATTGACACGGTCTTTAGGTCATCGGAGAGATCACTTATTTTCCAAATACAATAAGAGGTTCCCTTTTGCGAGGTTTTCGTGGTTGATTTGTTGATTAACACACCGGCAATTACCCAGTCATTATGTACATTATCAGAAATAATGTGGTTCTTTACTTTTGATATTGTTATAGGTATTTTGTCTTTCATACGTTCTTTCATTTCAGCAGAGGATACAAGGGGACTAACTATTCTTATTCCAAAGAAGGGATCACTATAGACATTTTTTGCTGTATTATTATTATTACCTTTTATGGCATTATTGAAATCAAATGTTTTACTCTTATTATTAAAATCAACTGTCTTTGTACTCTGTAATTTTACAGGCTGCTCAGTCTTCAATGAAGAGCGTTCTTTTAACAATTGTTTTAATTCTCGCCCATAATTAGAATACTTTTGTTCCTCAAAATAACGTCTGTCTTCATCGTCAGAAGAATCAAGCTTGTCGTCATAAATCTCACTAACTTTCTTATCAATAGGCTTATTTTCATTACTTACGTTACTAGATGCAGAATCTAAGAAACTGAACTGCAATTCTGTTAGAGTCTTATTTGGCTTTGGTAGATCAGGCTGTTTAATTTCAGGCAGTTTAATTTCTTCAACTTGCTTAGATTGCTCAGTTTCTTCGGTGTCATTTGATATGAGATTATTTAGAATGTCTAGATCACAATCACTATCGTCATGCTCCATGTTTTAAGTACTAAAAAAAAGATGAATTAAAAGAAATAAAGATAACATTTGTATTTGATTTAATTATATTTATATTTCTATTTTAGTTGTTTATATTGAAATTAAAGACATAATCTAAAAAGGAAAGAATATTTCTGGGTGCTTAGATAGAGATGTCAAAAAATAAAGTAATGTCAAATGGAGTTAATTCACTTAATCAACCAATTAATTGTTCGAATTGATTATAAGCTGCTTAATATTAAATCGCACAGAATAAAAATTTTTCTTTATGTGCGCCGATTACAAGTTGAAAAGGGATTTACCCACAAAACTTTATTCAAAGTTTGTATTAAATACTGATATATATTTATACAATAAAAAATAATCTAACCTTACTTACACGTTTCTTTCTATCACAATTCAACAAAAATTCCGTTTCATTATCACAGGTATCATTAGCGCGTAAATGTCTTCGAATCACATCTATTGAAGCATTATCCAGCAATTTCTGCATGCAACACACAATATATGTACAATCTTGTACAATTTGTACAATTATTTACACGAGGGTCACATCCGATGTTTGCCCGCCAATTTTTAGTTCTTAGCAGACGACAGAGAGAATTCACTTGCGCAAGCGCCACTTTGTCGATATATCGATATATCGAAAATCACAATAGCGTCGATAGCTTTCGATCTTTCGATAGTTTTCGAATTGCGCTCACTTCAGGAACGCGCGGAATCACTGGTCGTGGAATCGCGGTTCTCTGATCGTTCGTATTTTCGTCATCGTGTCGTGAATTTCGCACGCAAACAATCATCGTAATTTCCAATGGCATAGAAAAACTTAAGACGTAAGATTTAAGCAGTAAGCGAATTGATCGATTATGATAGAAATCGTAAGCCATAACGTAAGTAGTAGTGAATCCAACTTTCTGATTTCCTGCTTGATTTCCTGCTTAACCCTCTACCTATGTTCATATCATATCTCATTTATCATGTTCAAAACTTTATCTTTTTGTTGACAATACAGTACAATACTACAAGAACTTTTTAAAAACGCTTGGGTCAAAAAAGACCCGAACACGGGTAGAGAGTTAAGTCTTAAGTTTTTCTACGTGCCATGGACTTTTAAGTGTCTCTCGTAAAATGCACCGGATTCGTTACGTGGCATATTGAGTGTATAAAGCAGACATCTTGAATCGTTACTTTGGCCGGAAGTATATCGCAATCGATCAACTTCTCCCGACGCGTCTCCGGCATTTTGCGCGCCCAAAGTCATTTTCATCTTGCATCTTGCTTTATTCTTATCAAGGCAACGAAAGTGCGTTGACGATTGTCACCAGGTATTTATGTTGCATAGATAATTAATTTTATATCGATTATACATCGTTCTTTTGAATACTTAAACTCGATAGTTGATACAAGTAAATGCAGTCATTTTGCCTTCTCGCTTTTTGCACATCGATGGCAATATATTCGCGACACGATGTGAAAAGTTTTAGATAAAATCTTTGTACATTTTCATTCTTTTGAGTTTCTCGGATTGATATTGTTAGAAGCAAATGATTTTTATCGCTATTTTGTGATTAATTAAAAAATTTTGGGGTGGCAAAATTTTATACACATTAATGATGGTTTATACTTTTATTTAATATTAATTCAAATTATATGATGGACATATTTTTTTATTAGGCATACATATTTAGATATGTTTATTGTCTGAATAATAATATCGCTTTTTTTTTAACAAACTTACTTAGGAATTTATAATTTTATGACATATATAATATGTATGTATAGTATATATATATATATATATATAATATAACATAAAATATTTTAAAATGCAATACTTATGTTACCTCAGTAATAATCAATAAATGTATTTCATTACGCATGTTATAAGAGAAACATAATTACGATTTTATTAATTCTTTCTTTAGCGGATTTCTTTAACGGATTAATTTGCGCGTTAATTTACGTGTAAATTTATCAGGTGTTTTACTTGTTATCGTAATATTTCATTATCCTTTCTTAAAGAATAAATAAAAATAATAAGGGAAGTCAACAATCTTTAACGATTATTCTACTTGATCTACTATTCAGAATAAATTATTTGCGATCTGCAATCGTCACCAAATAGTCACATGATCTCTGATTCATCGTATTGTCTCTGGTGTATAATGATGTAATTTTCTATGGTTTAATGAGATGTAATCAAAGTGCATGTGTTATCATATAGGGTGTAAAAGTAAAGCCCTGTTTCTATATTTAACGGCATGTACATTTGTTGATTAATCCAAGTAAAGCCCTGTTTCTACATTTAACGGCATGTACATTTGTTGACTAATCTAACAATTAATACTATTTTCTTCATTAAAATATTAAGAGAAAAATTAGTTTTTATTATTAGATATTAAATACAATTTTTAGTATTAAATAGTAATTGTAACATTTTTAAAGACGTGAATAAAAAATAAGGAAATTCCGTTGTATTATTTAAAATTTAAAGTTTTATTTTTTGAAAATTTTAATTGTAATATAATTTAAATTAAAATAAATAATAAAATTATGTGTTGAAAATTTTAATCAATAATGACTTCTCGTGAAATTGTATATTAATAAAATAAAATAAATTTCAAATTACTTACAATGTTATTAAAGTTACAATTATATACATATACAAAAAAATTCAATAATGATAACATTTAAGTTAATAGAAAAGTAAATTATTTTTAAAGAAGGATACTTTCTTTCTTTTGTTCATATTGAAGCTACACGAATACTCGTACGTATGAAATCGCGCCACCGTTATTTATACTCACTGGCTAACGATTTTCGTAGCGAGGTGACCGCGCTTCCCGCAAGCACGGAAATCGACCAGTCTCTCCTTATGAAATATTCAGACTAGATGTTGCAGTCGGACTAACTCGAGCAGTCAGTTTGCATCTAAGCAATTCTCGCGGATGAGGAGGCAAGCAGCCGGTTTATCGAAAATACGTTCTGGAAATGCTTAATCGAAAGATTCGCTGTATTAACTTTTGGCAATTTGACATTATTTCCCTTTGCGAATCAATATTTAGGATGTGTTATTTTTATTTTAAATATTTAAGGGTGGTATTCATTCGATTTTTATTATTTTAAAACCATTTTAAGTAACGTTTTAAAATGCTAATAAAACATTTTTAATTCATTTTCGTTGGACATTTTGAGACTAGGACAATCTTAAATATAAGACTATGAATATCGATATCGCTTAAAATAATACGTAACTTCTATCGTTCATAGTATTCTAAAAAAATTTAAGAAATATAATATTATAGAATCTAGAAACAGAATGGGAGGTTGATTTTAATTATTAAAATACTCGTTAAAGGTAATTAATTTAAGAAAAAAATATATATACAGTAGTCCTTTGACAAATTATTGGAAAGATTTCTAGCAGCAGTTTGTTGAAGTTCAAAAGATATTATTATTGAATTTATAGTTTATATAAAATAAATATATCAAACAAAGCTTTCACATTTTCCTGTTGGCCTCGTTTCTCTAGATAAATAGCGCAACATAATAATTTTGAAATTACAAAATTAATGACCGTAAATTTAATAATTTAATAATAACTGTTATTTTATATTTTGCTTTATATATATTATAATTACTCGCTTGACAAGTATTTTTACAGTATAATATATGTAGTATCATTAAATATTAAATGTTTTGTGAAAGTGCTTTAATCCCTTTGAGATGCTACCATATTATGCGTTGAATAGTAGATAAATGTTTCCTGCGTACGCATAAAATACAGTTATCGTTTAACTATATGCTGGTATACAGCTTACACTTAATAAGCACGTAGATACTGGCTCATTACAATCTCTCTTTGCATTCTAATGTATGTTTTCAAAATCATGATTCTGAATAATGCTTAAACGTTTATACTTAACCTATTTTCAAATTAATAAAGACTTTTATAATATTTCCATCATCTATGGTAAATTAAATTACTGGAGAATTAATTAAGACGTTATCAATTTTTATTTAATTTATTTATATTATTTTAATTAATTAAATTTTTTTATTTAATAAATGAAAAGATCCATTTTATGATATGCACAATAAAGTTGAAGATTCTTCAAATAGAGAAAATATTAATAATAATAAGTAAAATAAATGAGAATAGAATAATCTTCTGGCCTCTTGCATTTTCCGTATACGCATAGTTTTTTTTCATTAAAATTTTATGTAAATGTAACTTGATGAAGACTTGCATCACAAAGTACACGGAAACTTTCTGTGACTTTGGAACGATGTCGCGCGCGCCGGTTCTAGTTCCTCATAAAATAATAATAAACGCGACGCGATGATTCCGCTCAAGGATAGAGAAATAATTGCGCGTATCGAATAAATTATTCCGCATATTTTCGTCGATCGGCCGGCGTATGTATGCCGATGCACTTGGTGTTCCGTGGTACCATCGTTCGTCGGTCGATTAGAGCAATAAACCATCAATAATACAGTATACTTGCTACTCAAACATGCAGAATACTCATGCATTTACATGCCTGGAAGTAATAAACTTGGTTATTTTTCCTTGCGATTGTATTGTTTCGCGACGTTGCATAGAAATTTATGACCTGAAGAAATGAATCTTTCGATTACACTAGAAAGAATATCATCGATAAGCGAATGTACTTTATTCCGTGGTCTAATTTTGCCAGATCGATATGTCGAGTGGCACGAAAAACGAAACAAGAACAAAATATTTCTACAAAGGAGCTTGCACGAAAGAACCACTTTTCAACATATGAACGTTTGACTATTATTTTAATGGAAATTTAATTAAAGAGAAGACATGTACATGTATGTGTATATATAAAAGTATTATCTCCTGTTATTGATTTTATATCTTGGGAAAATACCTGCTATATTATACAGAAAACGTTCTAATATTTTCATTTACGTGCGTGCAATTTATCATGATATAAAGCTGAAATATTATAGTTAGGCAGTTATCTTTCTTCCATAATCATTGTTCTCCAGTAATTAATGATAAATATTTCTTTCCGAGCTGATAGTTGCGAGTTTTCTTGCTGCTTTAACAAATACGATATTTATCATATTCTTCTACGCAGTCTGACCTATTAAAAAAGAAAATATACCTCGGACAACCGTTGTAGCGAGATTTTTTCTTTCTTCATATCATGGTCGCGTTGTTCGTTCGCGTGCAACGGGACTCTAGTGTCATTCCATAATTCTGGAACTAGTTGGAACAAAAGCACGTATCGTCCATCTGCCCCCTTTCCTTTCTGTCCCTCCCGCCTCTTTTCGCTGGTCTTGTTTCTGAATCATCTGCGACACAGCCGCGGGCATCTTCCACCTGCTAATCTCGAGGAAAGCTGCGCGTTCCAAGCGGCTTCCACCTGTTAGTTACGAAGGAAAGCGTGTAGTCACGGAGTCCCTCGTGTAGAACGAAACTGCATGCGCCGAGCATCGCTCTTCCACGCATGGCATCTGCGCTCTCTCTCTCTATTGTGTGTGTGTGTGTGTGTGTGTGTGTGTGTGTGTGTGAGAGAGAGAGAGAGAGAGAGAGAGAAAGAGAGAAAGAAGAACACATATTGCGAGTGCACAACACGATGTGCTTCGAAAGAAAGTACACCATTACTTTCGACGCATCGTTGCATCTCGCGATTTGCTCCTTGAAGCACCGTCGCGGATTCTTTCATGTGCGAACGAATCAGAATTTTTCATGATACAATTGAAGCCCATCTTTAAATTACGTGTAATATTATCTATATTTCCTAAGTTCAAGCTTTGTAAAATAAAAGGTTTTTTGAGAGATTCCAATTTACAATGAAATTACAAGAGAAAAGAATATAAGAAATTTATCATTATTATACATATATATCTATCTATTAATTAAAATTCTCAATTATTGAATAATGTCTGCAATTGTATAAAATAAAGTATTTATGAAATATTTATTCAGAAATTTAATAAAAATGTATAAATCATATAAAACTTATATACTTTAATGTGTTTTAGATATAATCTTTGCATTTTTTTATGCTTCAATGTGCATATTTTGCATTAGCCTTTGTTTTTGTTGATAACTGACTATCCCTTCGTTGCACGCTTCTTCGCCTTCAGTCGCCTTTTGTAACAAGCTCGGCGAAGAGATTTTCCCCCGGGACATGCTTCTCCCTTGACCTCTTTGTTGTAACTCATTTTAATAATGCAACTTCAATAATTATGGTTATTATAATAACGATACGCAGTAAACGTAGAACCAAAGCGCTCGTCATTACAACAGAACTTTTGACAAAACTTACTCTCTTTTTAAACGAAATCTTTTCCTTTTTTTGAAATAAAATCTCATAATATTTAAAGTGACTTATTTACAAGATATTCTGGTATATAAATCTGGTAAATAATATGGTGGTTTATAATTTGTAAATAATGTCACGTTCTTATTTAACTATCGATATTTTATTAAGAATAAATATTTCACAATATATTCTCTTATGACATTTGAAAATAGCTCAAACCAGCAGTCGAAATATGTTATGTTATGATCATTGTTTTAATTTTAATTTAATTTAATTACAGTCGATTTTCTATTTCTTAACTTTTTTAATTTGTTATTTGTGCGAACTTTATAATCGACTCTTACATGCTCTTTCTATTATTTATATTGTTATTTTAATATCAAGAGTTCTTATATTGATTAATTTATTTTTAATAAATATTTCTTAAATAGACTAAAAGAAGTAAATGTCATCAAATTAGAAAGAAACTATATCTTTTCAAGTTTTTATACGTTTTTTACTTTCCATTCCAAGAATATTAATTCACATAAATTAAATTTTTTCAGAAGTTAAATAAAACTGAATATATTTATCTGCACTCAATTAAAATTGTACCATTTATTCGCATGTTAATTCCATTTCTTAAATTGATTTTTTTTACATACAATTATTATTTACAAAAAAATATTATAAAAAAGAATTAATTTTATATTTGTTAATTTTTTCTTATTATTATTTGCTGTCATCGTAACTTGAAGATGAGGAATATTTTTACCGAGACTTCCTTTCTCTAGATAATCCAAGAACACGTGCGAAGAGACCCCGATGCACCCCTATCTCCATACGTTTCCCCTTGTAACGGCGGTCATCCCTTCGAATGCAGCTCCGTTTTCCCGTCACCTTTTCCGGCGGTGAGTCGCGGCGAAAGAGGGGTCTCTCTCTCTCTCTCTCTAGGCACGCGCCTCTCGCTTCTCCGTCCTCCTCGTCTGAATCGTGAACGAGAGCTCCCTCTCTTCTCCCACCTTTCCATCCACCCACTCACCTACCCCGACCCAGTGGCCCGCGGGCCACCCCCACCTCACCCTCGCCGCTCGCGGCACGGCGCGGCGACTCCGCGGTCCCCGCGCGCCCGTCTCACCGTCATCGCGCTGGTTCACGCTCCGTCAGTCTGTCGGCAACCTGCGTACCAGTTGTGTCGCAGCGCTCACGTAACAAAATTCTTATTATTATTACCATCACTCTTTACTTGCCTTGAAACTTGATCGGTGGTGTGTTGATTCTCGTTTTCCGACTTCGTTGCGCGTATTTCATTTCACGACACCGTCCCAATCCCTTTAATTAACGTTTTCATCGTCCAACCAGGAGGTCTCGCACTCGTCGAAGAAAATCGCCGTTGCCGCCGCCGCATCACGTCGTCCGCGCTCGCGCATAAAACACGCCACGACCCGCGATTGTACGCGCGCATCATACGGGGCGCACCGATAAAGTGACCGAGAGACAGAAAATTATCACGAGGGAGAGAGGGAGAGAGGAGCCCGAAGACGTCAAGTACGAACCGATCGCCTGCAAACCTTATCCGATTGCCGCTGGTATCTACGAACATCGCTGGCATTTCGGAGTATTGCTGCGTGTCAAACATCCGGTACGTAGCAAGTCGTACTCGTACCATCAATACGCCTCGCGCATCCTCGTTTTCGCCGTCATCATCGCCGTCGCCGTCGTCCTCTTCGTCGTCATAGAGTGCAGTCGCGCAACGCAGCAGCGCTGGAGTTCATCAGCCGGAACGTCATCAGACTCGTTTTACCCGGTGCATGGGTCACCCTTCACCGATAGATGAACACCATACCTGATTACAGGAAATACATCACCGGATCGTTGCCGATCGCGTTCACCGCTGGCTGCCCTGCTCCACCTCCACACGGCGGGCACGCTGCTGCTGGTGTATCGATTGCTCTAAAATAGACGCGTGGGAACAACACCTGCAGGCCAGGCGTACACGTATACACATGCCGTTCGCAAGCGCATAAACGCGCAACAGACTATACACGTCTGTGTTTCACGCTTCGTACACGCTCATACATACGGCGCGCTCGTTCTCTCCCTCTCTCTCTCTCTCTCTCTCGCTCGCTCGCTCGCTCTTTCTCGCTCTCTCACTCTCGCTCTCGCTCTCGCTCTCCCTCTCGCTCTCGCTCTCGCTCTCTACTTCTCGTCGTTACGCTGCCACGACCCTCTCGCAGCAGCAACGTGTGACAGGTGCAACGACGGCGACATCGTCGTAGGGTGGTCGGTGGTGGCGCTGGCGAAGAGCCGCAGCAGGAAACGGAAGAAGGAGTGAGTCGGGTCGGGGTTGCGAGAAAACGTGAATAAGAAGAGAAAAAAAAGTAGAAAAATCCAGGAAGAGAAAACAGAAGGAAGAGAAGAAGAAGAAAAGAAACCGGTTGAAGGGGCGAGAGAAGGATCAGATCAGGGAAGGAGAGGAGGCGTGGAGGAGAAAGAAGAAGGAGAGGAAGAGGAGGAGGAGGAGGAGGAGGAGGAGGAGGAGGAGGCGGCCGCGGCCCCCGTGTTTCTTGCGAAGGGAAGGTTATTTTCCAGTGATACGTCCTGGAGGCGCCCGTCGTCTTCGCCGGTACAACCATAACGCCGCCCGCTTTAAAACGACCGAGACGGGACACGGTGGATTCATCGCCGCCACCCGCTCGTACCGCAGCCCCCGGCAACCCCGGACCGTCCGGCAAACTCGCCTGCATCATGGACGCGCCGCTATCGCAGAGCATGGACTCCGTTAACACGGTGGCCACCGGCGAAGACGAGGTAGGTGTTCTGTATAATACGAGATTTGCTGTTTGAGGCGCCGCGACGCCGCGACAGCGGCGCGACGCAGCGCCGGTTCGTACCGTGTACGATGGCCGAAGGGGTGGAATCCACCCCTTCTGACGTATTCCCTTCGCCGTAACTCTGAACTGCCTTCATGTCAGTTTTTCACGAGACTATCGATATATTTTTCTTCTTACAAAACCTACCCCTTTCTTTTCGTTCGTTTCATTAAGGGGAATACTTGAATATCAGATATCGCCTTCTTTTCTTTTCTTTCATCGAAAAGTTAGACTGGTCTCTCCCCTCATTACCCTTTCTCCTTCTTCCGTTCTTTCTCCCTCGCACTTCTATATTATCGCCATATTGGTTGGTTCTCCATCCCCCTTGCTCGCGTTTGTATATACACGTTTGTCTCCCTTACTCGTTCAAGTTCCAACCCTCGCGCGTCATAGCGCGCGCAAGCGCGTAGCGGAGTACTCGCGCAGGCTGCTGACACGCGCGTACCTCCGCCGCGTGTAGAATGCCGCTCATTAATGATGCACTCGATGCAAGCTCGATACATCATGCATGCTCGAAATGGTCCAATGCTAGGCATAGCAAATGTAATAATTAAACAGAGTCTAGAAATGCATTCCGTTTATAAATAATTACATTATTAAGGTAGACAGTAATTCACAAAAACCGAATACAGATACACGTTAAAATATTCTTCTTGATAACACGGTTTTAATCATAGTCCACGACGTATTTATGAATTGATTAGTCGAGTTTTCGCTCAAGCGATAGAAAAATAATGATCATTGACGCATAGAAAATTATTAGAAGTGGCACTTCTCTACTTTGCATTACGATATTCTCAGTAATGATTCATTATGTTATTACAGCGGAGGTAACAGATATCCTCAGATGAGTAATTAATAGAGATATTTAGGAATTAATTGGGATTAATGTGTATAATTGTATATCGAGAGGCAAAATGCAAAATCGATTACGAAACAGAGACACGCGAGGTTAGCAATTATATGTAATTGTACTATCCATTATGCTCGCGCGGTATATAACGTGCATTCATCAGGATCCTTTGTTCTTCGTGATCAACCGTAACTATATAATCTTGCGCAATTTTTCGCGATTGCTAACGTATTCTTTGTAGAGCTGGCAGCTGGTATGATGCAACTGTTCGAAGTTGAAACAGTTGTACGACACAACTGTTCATAGAGTAGAAACAAATCGTATCTTCAATTTACGATGTATGGATTTCAAATCGAAAATTCTGTAGGGAAGTATTACGTTAGTTACAGTGAGAGTTGTGAAAACTTTGTTTTTACATACATAACTTTAATTTTTAAACCGCTTTAACAAAGTTTCTGTGCTGTATCATTATTATGTACTGCGCACTTGATTGCAATGGCATACGTCAAGAATATTCAAGAATGTCGTAAAACTTTTCAAGAAAAAATACAAATGTAGAAATAGCGGAGTTTCACGAAGAAGCGTATATGTGATACATTAAATTTTTACGCGTTGTGTTCGTTGAAATGTTTGGTCTTTTAATGTTTCATAACATACGCTATCGAATGCTTTCAAAGTAAATTTGAAATTTTTTACGTCCAGCAAGATTTTTTACATATACATACATAACAAATTATTGCATTAAAATGACATGTCAAAATATTTTGTAACATTGATTATGTATCTTTGTCAACAAGTATCTACATATCATTAAAAAACAATTAAAAATATTAATCAATTATAATTTATTAAAAGATGGAGCATTGAAAGATTTTCGTTCATTAATATATAAATTTATCAAGTTAAAAATAATTTTTTCGAAAGCAAATTAAATTTTGAAAATTATTTTATTATATATATAATTAAATTAAATATTACTTCTAATAGTTTTTATCAAATAATTTATCTAATGAATTATTGATCTAATTTAACTAAAACTATTTAATTGGATAAAAACTCTGCAGCTTTAAGTGAAAGATGAATTTTAGGCGAGTTATAAATTATAATTTTGGTAAACTCTTATTATTTCGAAGGAATACAGTCCTGGTGCTACTTCGATAAATGATAATGCCGCGCAAAGCTGTCGTTGCGCAGCATCGTATATACGTGCATAAATATATACATATACATATAATATAAATACAAATACATACACACGCACATGCACATACGCGTCTCGTGGTGTGGAAGGCGGGAATTCGATCGCGTGCTTACCACGACGGAGTGTATGCCTCGCAGGTGACTCGTTTTCACCGGTGCGCTCGATCGGACGGTTGCTTGCTCGCTTGTTCGCTTGCTCGCTCGCTCGCCTGCACACCCGCCTGCCCTCTCGTCTGCTAGGCTGGCTTCCTTCCTCGTACAGGCACAGGCATGAGCACAGGCATAGGCAGGCGGCCACCTGAAAGAGTGACGCCGCCACGCCGCACCATACTACGTTCACTATTGATTTTTCCGCGACTGTGCGAGAGGGCCACCGAGGAGGGCCCGCCAGCACGCTTCGCGCTATGTCACATCATGCGGGAGGTGAATTACGCCTCGTGACTGTAACGTGGGTGCCAAAGATGTATGTGTATATGTGCGTATATACGCGTATATTGTATATACGTGGGCAGCATACATATACGGGTAAATGATTTGACTTAGGTCGCAGAACGTACCGGGTGGCGACCCCAATGAAGCGTAACCAGCGAACCTGCCGTCCGTTTTTTACTTCGAAGGGTCAATCGATTCACAATGTTTACGATGGAGCAGATGCTCATAGGCAATCACATTTTGCACTGTGAAGTTTTGGCAAAAATGCTATTTCTTTCAAGAGGAAAAGTTATAAATTTATGTAGCTCAAGAAATTTGTAAATTAACCGTGTTGTGTGTGAAATAAGTTTCCACTTGTTAACCTTTCTACTCATTAATTTTATTACTTCATTTAAGTCCATTTTAACACTATTTATGTCACAGTTATTTATACACATAGCGTCTTATTTGTTCTAAAATAACTTTACTTATAACAAGCTTAATGAGAGAGCTTTTATTGTTCTATTTATGAAAGGAGAAATTATTTTCTTTATAATTATATAAAATATTTATAGAAGTCTAGAACTGTCTTTAACTTATTTCATTTTTGACTGTAGAATTAATTTTTCCTCTTATTATTAACCAAAATATTATAGGAAACATTTATCATTTCCCACAAATTTTTAATTTGCATTATTAAATATTTCTATAGCTTGATTCTTGGAAAGTATTTTTGATCGCTTCTGTTTCATAATTTCTTTTATTAAAGAAAAATCGATTAAATATATATAAATCTGAAATTTTTAAAATTAATTTAAATTTATCCGTAAATATAATTATATATCTTACAAATTGAAAATTTATTGTAAAATTAATAAATTATGAAAAAGTTATTATTGTATTGTAATCTTTTCGAAATTGTTAAAATCATGCCATTGATTTTCGGGTTTATTTCAAAACCACGGAATTCAGATAGACGGAAAAATGATAAGCGAATATTTATTCGAACCATTGTTTTGTCGCGGAAAATTTCACATTTCAGTCGGTCTTTCATTTGAATGACGACGCGTTCGCTGTGCGACGAGTTCGTGATTATAACGAGGAAATGCTTTCATGCTTTTCCTCGTTAATCGAGAAAATTAAATTCACGAACAGGTTATGGCTTTTAATACGAGCGTCGATGTCCTACGAGAGTTGACGTCTACAATAACGCGATATTAACTTCCAAACAGAATTGTAACTTGAGTACGTATAGCATAACAATCACTTTAATCAGTTTTGATAGTAATATTATTTAGAACATTACAATTTTGCAAGTTAGTGAAAATATATGTTACTAGATCCAAATAAAGATAGCTAATAAAATTAATTTTATTTTTATTAGCTATCGTTTTTAATTCGAAGTTGTCATTTTATGTAATATAATAATTTTTATTGTAAGGCATAATAAGAAGGTTTCTAAAAAAATATTTTTCTTCACATATTAATATTAATTGGTCGTTTGGTATTTCAACAATTTAAATTATTCTAAATAAATTTTCTCAATAAATTTTCGAAAGAATAGTGTTCATCCAAAAATTCAATTATGCAATGTATGTTACAAATATAATACATATAAGTACAATATCTACATACATGTTTACTGTGCATGTCCTTATTATATCAATCGATAGATTTCGATTTCACTGAAATTTTGCGGTGTACACGACTACAACTCAGTGCGTAATAATACCAGTGCCATAATTATCAAGATTCACGCATAAATGCCACCCCGCCAACGAGACGCTGCAAAAGAGCAGCGGCGCATAAAAAATTCCACAAAGATATTTCAAATTCGTTAAGCAAACGAACGATCGCGCTCGGGTATACATATGTACAACAGCATTATCCTGTTAGAGGCGAAGTGGAGTCTGCATTGTGCGTTAACCTTCATCGATGCGTGCAGGTGCATGCATAAAGAGTACTGGCTGGCTAAGCCATCCCTTGCTATTTCTTTCGCTCTCGTTTCCGTTCTTCTTTCTGTCTGTTTTGCGCGGAAAGCAAACGGGGAATTGGGCTTCGAATCCTCAAAGCTGCACGCTAATGCATTCGGATGGACCGAAATCTCGTTGGGAATGAAAGCGGAATAAATGCACGCAGTTATACGGAGAAATCGTTGGAATTGTAGTATACAGGTGGAAAGGGAGGAGAAGCGTGATAAGCATGATGTGGATCACGAGAGTTGAAAGTTATAAGTATAGGAAAATTATTCTTATTTTTTGCGGCTTATCATTGCTCTAGTTATTATATAGTTTACATATACTGACATAATTAATTAAAAAACACTTTCACTGCACAAATGATTTTGCCTTCATAAACTTATAAAAAATGAATATTTTATATCGATTTATTTGGATCATGTAATATACTAGGTAATGTGTAATTTTGTGCTCTTTTAATTTTGAGATTTGAAGAGATTTAATTTTATCTGATGTGTTTTTATGGCATTGAATTTAAAGAAGGAATATAATTATATAATTTGAATAATTAATTTCTGATAGTATTAATTACGCTGAGTCAAAGTAATCTGCATGATTCTTCCGCTTTTTATGTATCACGTCGTATTTGTAAAAGTCACGAGGAAACTTTGAACACAATGCCACGCGCAGCTGATTCGTTTATCGACTCTTGATAATTCCACGGTCGAATCACGTTGCTCACACTAGGAAGCCGGTAGCCGCTGTAGTTAGAAAGTAGAACTCGATCTCTCGGTCGACTATCGTGGGAGAAAACTGATACAGAAAGTGGATGCACTGCAAAAAAAAAACGTGGTTAAGAGACTCTCGCTTCTCACGTGAGATTTTCCGTGTGTCTTTGGACCTGTTTGTTAATGTTTTAAAAAATTTTCCTCATTTTTCAAAACGCATAAAATTTTCGAGATGTAAATGATTCGTTATATATGCTTTCATTAAAATATTTCTTTACGTTTAATTTTAATTATAGTGTAAAATCTCGCGTGTTAAGAATATTAAGAGTCAAGTTAAAATATGTAACAAATTATATAAAATCTAAGATTATCATAAAATTCAAAGATTTAATAATTGTAATCATCTTAAAAAAAGTTACGTAGAAATAATTCTGAATATTTCTATATACTGAAATTTTAACGATTAAGTTAAAAAATATGCATATGATTTATGCGTATGATTATGCGAAAATGTGCACATAATTTATGTAAAAATGATGATATTTTCTAAAACAAAAACTTTTGATAAAATTAAAAACTGCTATTAATATTTCTTTAAATCTAATCATTTTATATCTAGTCATTTTTCATTTAATATTAAAATATTTAATATTAAAATATTCTTAATATTGACATGAAGTACATGAATTTTTATTTTCACATATTCTGGTATTCGAAGAAGTTTATTTATAAATTTAATATCGTAACTCGTAGAGCACAGGTTAATTCTCGCGATTTCTTGCTACTGCTGCTTCATTGTATTATAGAATTTATTTTATTGTAGGAAGTGGAGTACGCGTGACACGTAGAAATATTTTTTATTTATCTCGCGTCTTAAAAAAAGCGCTAGCGGTTACAGACGATTCACCGTGTTTAACACTTGCGAGCGGGAAATTCTGAAATCTTCAAACCGTTACGAGCAGCTGTTACCGCGCGCGCAACTTAAACGATCGATCATCGCGGTTGAGGGAAATAAAAGTAAAAAGTCTGTTCGCTTCAGTGGTCATCGGCAATGTTTAAACTTTTTTAGCGAATACCGGAAGTTGGATGTTTGGCAGTTATGAGGAAAGGAGTCGAGAGGAAGTTATCGCACATCGGAGAATAATTCTCTTTCCTTGACCGCTCTCGTCTTCCTGGCGATGGGATTTGTTTGCTGGAACGTGTCGATGGTAAAGGAACCTTGCTAAATCGATTTGCCACGAATCCGATACGGGGGTTGGCGAGATTGACGATCGTCGGTCGCTAAGCGACAGAAGTCTTGATTTTCACGAAATCGTCGATGAAGGTGCGAGTGAATCGATAAACGTGACTGAAAGTTTAATCTCGCTTTGAACGATCTTCTCTCGTTTAACTATCTGCTCGAGACAAATTTAAGCAAAATATAGGATGTATTCAACTAGGATGTATTCGAGTATAATAAATGTGGCAGTGGAGTACATGATGAATATAGAATATGCTCGCTACGATCATAATAGATAAATTTTAAAATAGTAAAATTGATATAAAATCTAGATTAGAACTTGAATTTGAAATAATAGTCACTAAATAATGAAAAAGATGACCTATAAGTTAAAAATACCGATTTTATTATTGAAAAGTCTTCTCTATTGTTTTACATGTATCCATTTATCATGTTTGATATTTTGTCGTATTACGTTTGTTTTATTGGAATAATTGTATATAATGATCACAATACATAGTTAATACAAAGGGTATAATGTACAGTTAATAATACGTTAATAATGTTAATAATAATGTTAATAATAATGTTAATACAATAATAGAGAGTATTTTTTTCAATATAAATAGATCATGAAATGAGTAATGTTTAAAGGTAAAGTTGAAGAAGTCTTTTTATTCCTTCGCATTTTTTTAAATTTTAGCATTTTATTTAATTCCGGCAATGTGTGTTTTTTAATTTAAAGAGAGTTTCTTGGAATTCTCTGAAACGTGAATATATATTCATATGAATATTAAACCAACGTAAGTTCGAGAGATGCTTTAGTCTAGTGGTTTGAAATGATTGCTGTAAGTTACGGTGATGTTAGATATTCGGGAATGGAGTTTGTTCGAGTGCAACAACCCACTCGCTAGCCTTTTTCTTTTCTTCGTTAGAAGAGCCACTTGTTTCGCAAGAAAATTCGCGGTTCTGCACTGCAATCGTTGTGATTACGTAAACCGGCATTATTACACTTTTACGGTAAAGAGGTTACAATTCTCGCGTGGAGTTGCACTTGCAACGACGTGCGTTCGAAATGAGCTGCCGTTTCCGTAGAAAATTCGCCGTGAGAACACACGCCCTGTTTACTTCTCCTCTCTCAGTCGGTGAATATCTTGATCTGATCTTTCTTGAATTCTGTTTGAGCGAGTAATTAGCCTAGAGAAATTAGTATCTGCGAGCAGTTTCTCTGATACGTAAACAATCTACTAATTGAACGACTTAATTAAGCAGTGTATGTTAGTATGTATTAGCTTAATATATTGATCGTTACTAATTATAGTAACACCTAGTAATAACGATGATTTCGCAGAATGTGATATAAAGGAAAACATGAAAATGGATATTGGAAAATGGAAAAAAAATGTATTAAATTTTAATATATATTTCTTTGAATGATACTAAATAAACATTTGTTTGCAGTAAATTAATATTTATTCAAAAAATAATAATTAAATCAAATTAATAGTTTTTGTATTAAATAAATATACGTTTAATAAATATTTATGTAAAATTATTCCAATATTTATTAAAATTTAGTTTTTTTCAGTGTATTGTTTAGAGATGCTTGTTGAGTATTTTTTGTGTGAATATATCGCATAATTTGCAATTTTAATTTTTTAAATATTTAATGAATCATGTTCTTATTATGTATAATAAAATTAAAATATGTATAATTAAAAAGAAACAATAAGAAAACAGACAGATGCTTATTTGTAAAATACAGAAATGAAGAAGTTTCATGAAAGTTTTCGTAATATTTTCCCACGATTTTAAACTATTTCAAATTTAAATTAGCGTGATATTTTTAATCTTTATAAGAAGCGTATTGTTATGCAATTATGCGATGCATAATTTCACAACGATGTAGTGAGCGAACACAATGAGACTCCAAATTGTTCCAAGTTGTTACAATTTAGTTGCAAACGTATTTTTGTCAACTTTCGCCAAGTAAATTACGGAACGCTTTCATGAATTCGTTCAGATGCACATATCGATAATTAATCTACGAGCGGAACGAGCTGGACAGCTCATTTTTCTTTTTGCGAGTGATCTCGTTGTCGCAGTGTCAACGTCGAGAGATTCCCATTGTCCCGTGTCGATTCGTTCTGACCTCCTTATTCACCGACAGCGACGCGGCGGGAAAGACTTTCTCGGCCGAATTTGCTATCGCGGTTGCCCGAGGAGACGATGCGGGATCGATATTCGATCGTCGAGGAAATCTGCGCGTGCCCGACGATCGTCGTCGAAATGCGGATCAGGTGCATTCCTGTTAACTTTTGCATTCGTCTTTTATTTGAATCGCGGAAATCTTTGCTATTATCTGTCCTTATTAAACATTTTTCCCTATTAAAATTCGTAAAATGTATATTACTTTAAAAAGAAAGAAAATCTATTATTTCTAAGTTTCAAATTAAAAAGAGAATAACGTTGATTATTTTGTTTTAGTTATTTTGGCTTTTAATATTGGACTTGAAATAATTTTTTACGTATTAAGGACAACAAATTTTTTGCCTACAAAATGTACATTTTATTTAATATATGAATTACGAAATATAAATTTTATTTAATTATTGTGATAGCAGTACCGTGAATATTGATAGGCTTTACTCAATATTGATGGTCTCGCTATTATCACAAAATTACATTTCGACATACCAATGTTGCTCGAAAGCGAGTTAGAATGCACTGCCTCGTATTCAATCATCTAATTGCCTGCATAGCCAAGCTAACCGTAAATCCCAATCGTATACAAAATGGGGCAACATTGACTAACGATTTATTAGTCAGACAGACGTGTAACCACTTCATTATGGAACGGGACCGATCGGGCATGAGGGGGTTGCGGAGGGGGAATGGTGGTCAAAATTTCGAGTTCGTGATTGTTCGAGTTCTCCGCAAGTGGGTGGTTGAATTTAATTTATGTGATTGGTCGCGCTAACACGTTGGATTCATGATATGCAAACAAACAAACGGATTGTTATAACGACTGTTTGGTAGCGCTTGTTGATGGCGTTAATGCACGCACTGTCGTAAATAATACAAGGTTTTTTGTTATCGAATGACTGTACAACTATTAGATCGCGTTACATGAGGGGAAACTGAGAGTCATCTTGCGTGAGCATAAACACGAAACACAAGTAACTTCGTACAGTCATGCGAAACGTTGTTTCCTACAGCGAGTCTCATTCTAATTCTTATGCGTGATAAAGAAGTGATCTATAAATCTAATTTATTTATCTTATTTATTATCAAAATGAAATGAGAAGTGTATTGTTGACTGAATATATATATATATATATATATATATAAAAAAGATAGCAATATATTTTAAATCGCTGACAATATTTGTTATAATTTTATCTTTGCGATGTATTCGTGCGTAAGCTGTTCATATTCTGTTTAAGACAATATATAAATATTCGTTTAAAGATCAAACAATTATAGAGAGAATTATATTATTAAAATGAATTAATATTATTTAACCAATATTTTATTAAAACAATTTATATTAATATCTCTTATACGTAAAAATGTTCCATTATGCATGCATTGAGCACCACTGAGCTCCGCTGTCGGCAACAAGAGGCGACCGCCGGCAGCATTAATGAGCGGCAACGTTCGTATGCGTAATTTCTCTATGTGGTATCGATAAATTGAGTTGTTCTCTCATCGTAGAATGACCGGAGAGGTCCTCTCTCGTCGTTGTTGATCGTTCGACCGTCGGTTCTCAGTTTGCAATATTGTAGCGCGTACGCAGCGGACGTATTGAATTTCGTACTGCTCGCGGGGAATGATTGTATAACGATGAACAATGGGACCTAGGACTCTAGCGGGAGAGCATTATGGCAGAGCGGATGTTGTATAACGGTTAGCCAGCGAAGAGGAACGAGACGGGAGCAGCAAACCGTAAACGCCACGAGCGTTCAACCTCTCTCTCCGCGTGTTTGTCTCTGTTTCTCTTAGTTTTTCTTGTTCTCTCTCTCTCTCTCTCTCTCTCTCTCTCTCTCTCTTTCTCTCCTCGTTCTTGCTCTCGTGCAACGACGTTATTCGAAATAATATCAAACCCATGGAAAGCATGGACCGCGTTTCGCACCTGTCAGATGCGTGCATGACGGCATAGAATCGAGTGACATTCGTGTTTCTTTCACGAGCAAAGGAAAGCATACGGTTATTGGTCGTAATATTTATTCGTCGCTTTGTGAAGCAACCGTCGGAACGTTTTATTAGAAATAATCCGTAACAATAATAAAATTTATATGTGCGATTATCATATCAATAATCTATTTCGTGCAAAATTATTTATTTTATTTTTTTTTAGAGAAAGTAGGAAATGTAAACGAAAACTTTACATTTCATTGAAGTTGAAGTTTAAGGAGTAAAATGAAGGAGACCATATAAAATTGATTAATTTTGAAGTTTAAAACAAATTTATTTATGATTTATTTCATAAAAATATGAAATTTTTTTATTAGGAGGAGAAAATCAATACAAGCAAACATAGCTGTTAACAGAAAGTCATAAACTGAAGTCGCAATAACCATACAATTTATTTAAGAAACACGCAAAGTAATGAACGTCAAAATATTATGAAGGCAAGATATTTACATAATAGTAACTCGTAAATCTTAATGACATTTTATGGCGCTAAAATTATTTATTCATAGTCTACATAAACCTAGTCATTTTATTGCTGTAATTTTTTAATAATTTTATAAAGAGAAAATCTAAAGTTTTGTAATATGTACAAAATTTATATTAATAATTATGCATACAAATTTCGAAAACTATTATGCGCATATATATTAATCTTTTATATTTATTTCAACTTACACGCGCACACAAAACGCGCGTCGTTAGTTTTGCAACTCAGGTCAAATTGCAAAGTGAGTTAGAATATTTATTCATCAATTATTGATGATTCCGCTATTAGTTGGATCGTTTCTGTAAACACGCGTGTAATTCGATATTACACGAATGGACGTGTGCATTTTGCCGTTCGGAAACGCATTTGGAAGTGCATTTTTTAAACAAGTGACAATGTCGCGCATTTAAGCAAGCGTTCACTTTTCATTAATACCGGTAATTTGGTATATGTGAATACTAAGTACACATGAGTGGTTTCACTTGAACGCAACACTCATGCGTGCAGTATAAAGAAAAATCCTTTATGCAATAACGAGACGCATCATGAATTAACATTATTCTTTGTTGCAAGTCGATGCAATCCCTCGTGATGTTAGCATTTTCTATACTTATGTGTAATTGTAGCTCATAAGTACGCAAGGTTTCATCATAGATATATGAATAATTTTTATTAAATAAAAAATTATAATATTTTTTATTCAAAAAGTGAGTCGCGTGGAAACAATATTCAAGCAAAACGGTGCCGCTTGAGAATTATGTATGTCGGTCTGAGTGTGGCAAATGGGTGCGGTTTAATCTAAAATAATGTCTCGCTCGTATAATTTAAAGTAATATTATATCTCTCTTGGCATATATACCAGGCATCGCCGAATATATCTGTCGCGGATACGCAGTCGGACCGCAGCGATTCCGTTGCGCGCATGGATTGCAAGTCCGCGATGAATAATTGTCACAACTGACATACCTCTCTTTCTCTGTGTCGCTGCGCCGGCCAATAGACACTTGCTATGAATAGAGTTCGAAACAGTGCAAAATTTACCTGCCGGTGGAATTTATTTTGCATATCGATGGCGATTTCGAAATGTGTTTGCCGACAAGCCGACTAATATCAATGGTTTGTCACTTTGTGCTCAGAATGGTGTTCAGTGTGTGGATCATCTTGCACCTGTCCGGCAAGCTTGAATACATTTTGCTAGTTTTTGGCTGTCAGCTGTCAGCAATAATTCGTAAAAGTGCTGATGTACAATCTCCTGATCGTATTATAAGTATACCTTTCATATCTAAATTATATATCTTTTAATCTTTTCTAGTTGTGATCTTTCAATTGACATATCATAATTATATGTTTTTCACTACTTTTAGAAAATCCTTCAAAATTATTGTACTGTACCAGTATTAACGAAAACTATTAGATGTTTAATTAATCAAATGAAGAGATATTAGAATTATAATAGTGATTTCCAAAGTTCCTTAAATAAAATCTGCTTTAGTCGTTTTTTTTTTAATGGCAATGTTATGTCGTCTTTATAATACAAAAGTGCCAGTAAAAGAATCAAATGTCGCGATCCCAAGTGGACTATTGAATATGCACATGCATATGTATATATATTTTAGAGAGAGAACGGATATATAGAATGTGTCCACATGCGCTCAAGTCACGATTCATCTCTTGGGACGATCCTACGTTTATAACATAGTAAACCGAGCCGATACCTACGTACGACAGTAGTATTTTCATTTTCTGCGGACGAATTTATTACTGCAGGAGACATCTTGTATTTATGACAACATTTTTACGGGCGCGACGCGGTCTTGTGTCACCGAAATTGTATAAAAGTTATATAACCATGATTTCCGCGGATTTTCTTACATTAATTTCATTTTGCGTTTCTGCATTGATTTTTTGAAATTTAGACACATTAAATTGATAGATTAGACAGATTAAATTGATATAATGATGAATTTTGAAATCTTTTGATGTTTTAAACTTTTAATTCTTTAACTTATGAAATTTTTAGTTCCTGAAACTTGGAACTCCAAAGCTTCGAACGTTTGTTGAATTTTTCAACTTTCAAACTTTCAGATATTTGATGACTAAGTCTTCTATTTCTTTGAAGTTGTAAACTTCTATGCTTTCAACATTTTTGTGTCCATGAAACTTTGATCTTTTCACATAAAGTTCAAACAATTCTTCACTACTAAAACCTAATAAATTGAGAACCACTGACAAACGATACCTCACCTAGCGTGTGCGATAACTTTAGTGAGCTGATAGGCTGATAGTATACATTGTTTTTTTCGTTTTTTTATGCGGGTATTAAGTCAGTGTGGTATATTTGTAAGCAGGATGATAGGAAAGCACTTTTACATATGTGAGACTTTTTAATAATGTTATATAATAATAATTTTCATATAAATAAAAAGCAGATTAATTAATTGTAATGATAAGCGCATCAAGTTTAGCACTAATTAGAATAATAAATCTAATTTTATTTTATTTTATGTGATCTATAAAAGATGATAAACAAATATTAGTTTTATATATATAGTACTTTCTTAAGAAATAATTTTTATATCATATAAACATTGTAACGATTAAATGATAAATAATAGACAATGGCGACATATTGCTGAAACCATTTTGTGCTGTATGTATATCTATGCTTATATAAGCAATATGATAAGCAAATAATTTTTGTTTTTTGTAGAATTTTTTTATTTATCATTATTTAATAATATATTTTATAAAGTAAATAGAGAAAGCGCTCGGTGCAATTTAATTTATAATTATATAAAGTTCTAATTTATAATTATATAATTTTTGTGCAGTTTTTTACGTTTAAAAAAGTAACTTTAAATACGTTTCTCGCGGTTTCTTTAAACGCGTTTATTTTGCAATCTTTATTTCACATCGTTTGTCTTCTGAACAAGCCGCACAGAATGTAGATCGTACAGGTGTAAGCATCCTTCGTAACCGCGATGAAGAGAGTATTCATATGATAATGGTAGGCGGCGACTATTGCCTCGTTCGTAAATGCGCGTTTACGGTTAGTGATATTTGAAGTGACTGTGTTAAACGCGCAGCTGAATTATATCCCGTAATTAAAGAGCCTACACTCTCTCACCAGAAAACTCAATTAAAGAGACAATTAAATCTAACCGATGACAAAATGCAATTTGATGCGCGTTGTAGTATTAGATGCATCGGATTTTCGCGCTCACGTTCGTTTTCACATGCTACGTAACGCATGACGTTGCATTTTGCAAATAACATCTTTGATATACAATAATTACATATTTAATTATTGTTTCTGTTCATTTCTTGCAAGACTTAAAAAATGTCAATATTGAATGTCGATTGAAATCTAAACAGCTAATTATTGTAAACCTGTTTCCTTCAATTTTATAGTATCTAATTATGTACATGCGTTAGAGCACGTTTTGCGTGAGATTGTCGGAAATAAGAGATAAGTTGCCACGTGTTTGTGATATTCAGTGATTTCGTAATAATTACGCATTGATAAATGTGGATTTCTATGAATAAATATAAATGACATTTCTGACATGGTCCAACTACTGATTATGTGCTCTAATTTTACAAGAAGATAACACTGTTTTATGTCGTGCTACTTTTGCAACAGTTAAATCGGACTTGAGCGTAACATGCGTCTAATTTCTTAAAAGAGAAAATAGAGAGAAACGGGAGCGGATTCCGGCAAATAAATTAGTAGTTAACCAGAAGCAATCCTCGACTTTCAGTTGGCGAAGTTAACTTTCGTAATTACCCTTCCATTTTCCGACTTTTGTGGTGAAACGCACGATAAGTGCTTGTAAAACTCTAATATTCGTTTAAACAGATTACACTCATAGTATCCTCGACAGTGTTTTCATTTTTTTCTCTTTTCTTTATGGAGCTACGCAATCTCGTCAACCCGTTGTTATATTTATATAGTGCAGATAATATGCTGATTACCTTCATATTTATATTATACGAAAAGGAGAAATTGACCTCATTATTTTCAAATAATGTATAACATTTTTTTTTTATTCTGGAGATTGGTGCAATTTACTTAGTGGCTAAATTATTATGATGCGCTCGTGCTTTTTTTATTGTATAAAAAATTAATTACCCTAAAAAGAGAGCTTTATATGACTTTCATTAGATCAATGCAAAAATTAAACTGTTGCAAGCTGCGGCATTGACGCAACAAAAGCTGATATTTTTTAATTATAAATTAACTACACAAACCAACTGATTGTGAGTGATACTCCATGATTTTGTAAATCCATTTTTTGTTCAAAAATTTATTAAGGACGCGCGATTTAGCTGCGCAGGTTTTTGTGAACTCTCCGATGGCTCCAAATAAAACGCAAATATCGCGAGAATCTTTTTCTTTCCTATGTCCCACCATTACCTGTGACATTTACAGGTCGTGCGTCATTGCTAGAGGTGAGTACGTTCTGATATAACAGTCACACTCGTCAATGATCGATCTAGGTCGATTCTCTTGCTCGGACAAAAGGGGTTTGAAACGGGTTAGGACTTGACAGATTGGGACTGATATGATCGGTTTACTATTGCTCTACTTTATAAATTAAAATTGACAATTATTTTTAAATGCATGAATAATAAAAACCAGACCAATTTTAAATAAATGGTTACTTTAAAATTAAAAAAAGACATGCAATAACAAATGAAATTGAAATAATAAATTAATTTTTATCAAAAAATTCATTATATACTTGTTTCATAAGTGTCAATTGTGCATGCTGTAAATTACTTGTATCCACTTTATGTGAAAAATTTAATTGAAATAAATAATAAGAGAAGAATATTAAAAGATTGAATATTAAAAAATTTGTCATGTAATTATTAATTCAATAATCTAATAGATAAATTACTGTTTCATTTTTTAGCTGTGTAATATAATTCGTTTACACTAATAAATTATGATAAATTGATTTATACTTTTAAAAGAAATATAATTGCACTATTTTAACAATAGAAATGTGCGCAGATTTAGTGAGATTTATTAGGTCATTTAAAAAGTATCCGCGGTTTTTTGTTCCATTTTTGAATGAAAAAACCGCGGATACTTTTTAAATATAATATTTTTGATAAATTATTTAATATATTATTATTATTTACATATACATATATATTTTTTTAATTTTAATAGCTATACTAAAAACAATAAAGATTATACAACTTTGTTGCAAATGCGAAAGCATTTGCTTTCAAACAAACCTTATTTCATTACGAATAATCCTATTTCTCGGGTTGCAAAATACCTATTTCATAAGTATGCTTCAGCTTAATTAAAAAAGAAGAAAACAGTAAATTTCTGAAATTCGATCCGACGAATTTGTCGTTTAATTGCACCACTGTCGGGAAGCCGGCAGTTAAAACGTCGTTGATCTTTCTGGAGCACGACGTTTTTCCGGAAACCGGATTTATTCTAATGATTCCCTTTGTGCAATTAAAATCCCTATTATAATCCAGGCAGCTCTTGAGGAGGATGCGGTGTGGAACACGGGACAATGAGAGAATCAGAGACGAAAAGCTTGTCGCGGCAGTCCGATTAATTATCGTGCCACTGTCGACCTGTAGGGTCATCTCGTGATACTACTTGTTTCCAGTAGTATCTTATCCGTGAAATATCTTGTGTTGCCATAATATACACATGTATTCTAACTTTGTATATTTTAGATGCGATATAATCATTAATATAGTCTGTAATATGTATATGTATATAATAATGTACAGATATATTGCGTTGCAATAAACACGACAATTAACTAGCATTCTGTTTATCAGTATTTTTATTGTAACGCATAACAAAATCTGATAGACGAATTTTTGCATATTTTTGAGTCTTGATAAAGACTTTTTGTTTTAAATGTAGAGTTAATTATTTTCACGATATATGTAGATTAAAGCAACTACATATTAGCTACCACTAATTAAGTATAATTATTAAGTGTATCCGATATTTTTGTTGAAGGTGACTCACACGTTTATTAAAAATGCAAATTCTTCAACGGGGAGAAACCTCGATTTTACATATGAATATACAATATATGACCCGCAGAAAAACTTGTTGCAAGTAAGTTAAATTACTGTTTCTTGCAGCTGTTTTCCCCAATAATTTATATAGACATGATTTATGAGATTGGCTTTGATTCACGAGAGAAGTCCCAATAATTATCCGTATTGTTAAATATGTAAGAAAAAAATGAGAAAAAAAAGTTAAATAAGATAAACATTTGATATGTGCCATTAAACAGATCAATACTGATTATATTTTAAGACAAAATCCTTTTTGAAATGTTTTATGAAAAAGTGATAAATTTCTTTTTTCAAATTTTTTAAACGGTATACAATTAAATAAAATTAATGTTAAAAAAAAACGTATAATAAATGCCGTGATATTAAACGATACGTTATTCTTTTTTAAGATTCATGTAAAATCTATAAGATAAATTTTGGAAAGTTAACAAATAAATTTTCTGATATTATACAAAATTATTTTTTGCGATAACTATAGAATATTTTAGTTACTTATCACTTAACTTCACCGTGAGAAGCAGTCTTACATTGCGTTGCCAACAGTGCATGAATATGCGTATGTAATTTAACTTCCAACTTAGTGGAATATTCTTGTCACATGTAGCTACGACACATTAAACCACGTATACGTTGAAATGCATACGCTTTGCGTTTCTTGTTGAAACAGTATTGTTACGAACAAGTATTAACACGGAAATGTCATTACAGCCCTTTAATTTACCCACTTTGCAATATTATTCGCGCATTGACTTTAACGCCGACATTTACGTGCATTTTTACGGTTGCACACCAGAATTGACATGAGAATATTGCGTCACAACACCGATAATTACGTCAGATTTTACGATCAACGTGTGATAATACGACTGCAGTCAGCTGATCAGTGACACGCGTTGCGATGAGCCGAACGAAAGACTCGTACGGAAATTTCTACAACACCATGTCGGACATATATTATTGCGCTTGTCAAATTCGATCAGTTACTTTATCGTCTTTCAGAATGACAAGGCTGTTGATGATAACTTCTTCTGCATATGTATAATTTCAGCTTATGATTATATAGTAGATTATAGGTTTACAAAATATATATTTTCTATATTCGGATATGAAAAATCTGCAAATTAATTGTAATTAAAAAATTGATGGGTGATGCTTACAGAAAATCATAGAGGACATGAAGATATATTTGGAAGACGAGTATCTTTTTTTATTTTAAAGAAAATTCATGCTCTGTTAATATGAAAAATTCAATAACTGGTTGAGTATGATTAAATCATTAGCAATAAGGATACGTTTCGTATCCTTAATTTAAATTAAAAAAAAAAGTAAATAGAGACAAATATAAAACTGAAAATCCAACAAAGAGAATAATAAATGTACGTATCATCGTAATATCAAAATAATGTATTTTTTGACTCAATTGAAAAAAATAAGAAGAAAACTAGAATGCGAAAAGAATACAAGAGAGAAAATAGCAATACAAAAATGTAAGAAGAATGAAAATAAAAGTACTGGACATCCATGAAAAAGGATCGATGATAAAAAGACATTAATCATATCAAATATTGATTCGATAATCACATGTAATGGTCATAACAGGAGAAAAATATATGGAGGGCATAAAATACAATGGATGAAAAATAAATGTAAGGATCAAATTGCATCGTCAGACAGGAAAATTCAACCGCTTGCTTTCTTACAACCGCGAAGATTTCCTTCAAACATGAGACATGCTTTTACGTCCAGCTATTTGTTTGGAAATCAATAGGCGGTTTAACGGTGTCTTGTAATTTGAGGACGCATTGCAGCGGCGAAAATTCCGGTTTCGATATCGATACCCCACGAACGGAGAATGTCTACAGCGTCTGCAGTGCAGCGGTGGTAAAATTCGACTATAAAATGTTTCACCGTCACGGTGAACTGTCTGTCGCTAAATTGCTAGAACGTGCACGAGACGCGTGAGCAAACACGCGCGAGCTCTTTTCCAGAGTATTTAAATTTTATTTCATCAACGTACGCGCAGTGTTGCTTTAAAAATACTAGGATACGCTTACGGTTTTCCTATGGAGCTGGCATAACTTTTCTGTTCCGCGAAATATTTTGTAGGGGATAAATTTAATAAAGTGGCGTTAATTTTAATGTTAGTATGAATTAGTACATACAATTGTAACGGTTGGAAGTTGGAGACAAATAAACGAGTGAACATATTTTATATTAATTAATATTTCATATTATTTGACAGTAAAAAAGTGAGGATAATTTATTTGTGCTGGATCTTCACATTTTATAAAAATGAGAGGGATAAATAATATAATTAGAATGGGTAAGAGTTCTGATAACTTTTATTTTTGCAATTTTTTTACTGTTCTTTCTTGGGGAAATGCACGCGATGATTATCGAGATAGTTGATGCCGAAGAGGAGTAATAAGTATCGAAAATTCGTGCGGAGAAAATCCTACAAGATCCAATGATTTCCGCAATGGCGTTTCCGATAGTAGATCAGTGGGTGATTAATTACCCACTGCGTCGGTAATTATGCTTGATGTCGAGGTTACGCCGAACAGTAACGTCGCTATGAATCCTATAATTCGCGCAACGGGTTAAGGGAATTTACTCGCTGGTTAATAATATCTAATCAGATATTTCTATGTCTATGCACAATTAGTCCATTCAGAATCTCGTTCTTCGACCGCGCTTATAAACTGTATGTACAAACGGAACATGCAATGAGAAACATCGTCGTAAAAGCTTCGTATAAAATTGATAAGCATTAATCGCTGACACACTAAACTGGAATCGTAAATTGCATTGCATTAAAATACATGAGATTACTCGTATACCAATTTGAGCGAAATATATAATAAGAATTAAGTTTGCCAAAATTATGTAAAAAAAAAAATTAAAAAAAGATTTATATATCAAATACTCAAATTACTTATATGTTAACTTAATCTAACGTATCTTATTATTTTTAAATTTTTATTTTCCATATAAATTTTGCATATAAATGAATAAATTATAGTCTTATTTGAAAGAATATTTTTTCCAAAGATTTATGGTATTATAATAGCGTAAATATATGGCGAACATAAGATTATATAATAGAATTATTCATTTATATATATATTGATTATTTATATTATGATTTAGAATTTATTCATTTATATGCAAATGAGGAAATAAAAAATATTAAAAATATAAAAATAATAAGATACGTTAGATTAAATTAACATATAAGTAATTTGAGTATTTGATATATAAATCTTTTTTTAATTTTTTTTACATAATTGGCAGACTTAATTCTTAATTAATGATTAATCACAAATTTTATTGTCAGAAATATGATACAATACTAATTCTATTTAAAAAATCATTCAAGGCTTTAATCACATTAAGAAAGTGTCTTTTCAACACATTGTCATTTTATGATTTGAGAAGATAGTCTGTTGGTCATAAATCTCTTAAACTCTTGGCTGTATATTAAAACCTCGTTTGGGCAGATTAAGAGCCTTTGAGTGTGTAAATTAAACGATTCAAAATGGATTGATTGATGCTGGTGCTGATTGCTGAATGAGACATGCGCGAGGACGAAAAGTTCTTGTGAAAATACGAGCTCCGTATATTCGTGTAGAATAACGTAACGTCATAAATAGTGAGGTTTTGAATTAAAATGTACGATACCCACTCCGGATTAAAAGCGCATGAGTGAAGTATACGAATGTAAGTATGTAATAGTAGTATGAGTATGTGTATGAGTGCGGATTGTTAACAACTGCTCGGATACAGGTACGCCCGTTTACAAGTATAACTCCTACTAAATTTCCAGAGAAATTCTCATGGGATGATGTTACGCGGAACAATGTTTCGTGAGATATTATACCAGATATATAAACCGCATGGTCATAACGAGAAAAGAAAAAAAAATTCGAAGATTGGAAAATTCGTAAGATTCATAGAACTCGAATTCGTTGAGTACAAACTCAATATAATATGTTTATAAAAGTTTATTTTCATAACACGTTGGGATGACATTTCATATAAATAAAATCAAATTAGACATAGAATAAATCAAATTATTATTGAGTATAATATTAACTTATATTATTGAGTAAAATATTAATTTATATTATTATTATTAATTTGTGATTTATTAAATAAATTTATAATTAAATATTCATTTAATAAATGTCTTAGATGACACTTCTGTAGTTGTTAAATTTTATAAACATTACTTTTATTTCAGATAAATATGACATTTGTGATGAAAGTGATGAAATTTTCTTCCTACATTTTCAAAGAAACACAGTAATAAATATTATCTGTTCTAATTATGAAATATGAATATGAAATCAGGTTTCAAAGAATCAGGTTTCTGCCGCGATGTAAACAGTGCTAAACAGCTGATAGCGATTCATCTTTGTGAAAAATATGCGTTCGAGCGATTCGCGAATTAACTTCTGAGAGTGTAAACATCTTTCTTGTGCTTGTCTTCACGATTCGCCCTTAATTAACTTGCGTTTCTGCTTTGTCGGAGGTTTCCTCGACGAATGATGCCCTGTGAATTAATGAAAAAAGTTGAGACGCGTGCCATAACGTCAAGAACGCGTTTTCTCAAGCATAATACTTAGATATGAATTCTCATTTTGTGTCGTGGCTAAATGAATATATATATGTATATTCATTAACGATATAAACTATTTTACGTTAAAGCTTATTTTTTTCTTTCTACATTTTTAGGTTGCAATTTTCAATTCTATAGAGGGTTTTATTTTTAAATTTATAAATCTAAATATTTCTGAATTATTAATTTACGTATATATTATAATTTCATATTAAAATTATTTTTCCCTTTAAATGTTAGCGTATTGATAATTTATATTGATAAGACGAAATTTTCGCTATTATTTGCTTAAAATTGAAGACATCAGGACAAGACAATTTAGATCCTAAAATCTTATTTCTACGTGTATTTGTGAATAATTTAAATCTGTCCTCATTCTTTGATCAAGTTACATTTGCTGAAATAGGAATATCTGTTCAAAAATTGTGGCAAGAATAGCCTTTTATCTCGCTTTCGTGAAATATTAAGAAAACATGGATATTTAATGCTAAAGTCTTCAACCGATCTACAATTTCCCAAGCTAAATTGAGTATATCCACATGCCCGGAAGTGCTACGGGAAATATCTGCATTTCGCTTGTGGGCCTTGCAATATCGGTCGCGCGAATCTCGGTCGGTGAAAGGCGACGGCGTCGCGGTACGCCGCAAGGAAGGTAGACTGACGTTTTAATTCAAAACCGCGTGTAACTGCGACTCGCACTGCACTGGCCGGTTACAAGGCTGGAATCATTTCGGAGTGCATGAATAAGTGATCGGCCCGTTGCGCCGGCTTCCCTCGTTTCTGAACGTCGAGACAGACACGGCGTCGCCAACTCGACCTCACTCTTGCCCCTCGGCGTCTTTACCCTCGTCATCCTCGAGCCCTCCCGACTCGTCCCTACCTCGCTTGCACGTATACATGTATACGGGGTGTCCAAATCAATTGCTTGACAATGAACGCTTGCAATTTCTTTAAGTAAATTGTGAAATCAATTTCTACTTGTAAAGACTTGCCAAGATATCATTGGTTTTTTTTTAACTAGATAACTGGTTGTCAAATGATTGAGATGAGATAATTTACTTATTATTTTTTATTAATTATTTAATTTTTAAAATTCTTATGTTTTGCTTAATTTTAAAGTAGTCAATTTATAGATTTATGAAGCTTTAATTTTACTTATCGTGATAATTAATGATAAAAAAATATAAGGAAAAATAAGAAATTATAAAAAATATTATATTTTTCTGTTAAAAAGAAATTGATTTAAAATATATAATGATTTACAGATATTTCTCATATTTTCTCTCTCGAGGGACACCTGGTATATCCCTTGCTTTTCTTCCTGGTCTTCCTTTATTCCTTTTTCTTCTTCTTTTTTTCACTTTGTCTCTTTTTCTTCTCCCCTTCCCTCCCCCCTCTCTCTTTCTCTCTTTTTCTGTGTGCGTAAGTATCTGCTGTAAGTTCAATCATTTTCCACTTCTCGATTCTATCCTTCTCTTGCTGTTTCCTTTGCGATTCTTTCATCTCTCCACGCCACCCTTCCGTCTCTCTTGACAGAACACAGGGATTCTCTCTTCCCTTTTTCTTTCACTCCATTGCACTCCTTTCCACAGCGTTACCCTTTCCTTCTTCGAGCTCTTTTCTTTATTCTTTTTTCTTCTTTTTCTATTCTTCTTTCTTTATCTGCTTATTCTTTACTGTTGTCTTTCACTTGCAGCATCCTCTTTGCTTGACTTACTTTCTTTCTCCTTTCACTCAATCGCTCAATACATACTATGTTCTTTTTTTTTCTTGTTTATTCTATCTCCTCTTACTACTTTCGTCCCTCCACTTCTCATTCTCCTTTTGATCCTGTTTCTCTCACGCTTGTGTATACTTGTTCTCTTCTTATCTTCTTTCTTCTTCATTTTATGTAGATGCATCCTCGTCTCATGTACTCTTTTCTTTTACATTCTTCTTCTCTTTTCCTCTACCTTTCTTCTCTCCTATTCTTTTTATAATCCTATCTTTTTCACATAGACATTCCCTTTCTCTTTTCGTTTCATTATATATTCTTTCTATCTCTCTATCCCTGTTCTCAAGCATTTTCTTCCTCTTTTTTAGCATGTTCTCTACTCTCACTTATTCAGTTGCTTACTCTCTCTCTCTCTCTCTCTCTCTCTCTCTCTCTCTCCTTCGATTTGCCTCTCTTTATTCCTTGCCTTCAACTGTACACTCGTAATAGCTTCAGGCCAGGCCTGAGCTCTATACTGTTCCATGTCCGTGCCGTCCCTTAGAATTTCTTACATCGACGAAACATTCACCGCGAACTTTTCTCTTGACTCGACAGTGGGAGAGCTTTCTTTCAGTTTGTCGACCATGTCGTTAATAATGAACTATGCTATTACGACAGATGCACGCATCTCATCGCAAACGCGTGTAAATTCAATGAAATATTCCTCTCAAAAGCAAAATCGACGATACTTATACTAAATCGCTTAATTTCATGTATCTTATTGAAAAATATTGAAATAAAATAAATAAGATAAATAAAATATTTATTATATATGTTTTCATTATATGTTTTTAAACAATTTAATATAATTTTACATAACTAAATTTTACATAAAAATAAATGTTGCACGATAGAAACTAATTATTTCAAATATATCTGTATAGTAATATATATGTATATAAAAACTATGAATTGACTTTCCCATTATTGATCGACTTGGAATTAATGTCTATGATTCATTTTCTATATATATTTTGATTAATATGAAGAAATGAGAGAAGATAAATTTAGTAAATAAATTTTTGTTTTAATCTTATATGATTGAAAAACTGTTTCATAAATTTTATTAATGTTATTAACAAATATTAAATTAATTAAAACATTGCATTCAATTCGTATAAATTTAAAGATGCTTGTATCGTATACGTAAAGAGCGTGAAATGTAAAAAAAATATAAGGTAAAAGAAGACCAAGATTGATGAAGTTTAGACATTTATAAACAATTTATATGCATTGAATC
The DNA here is from genome assembly GCF_000204515.1 of Acromyrmex echinatior. Next base: position 198,185 of record NW_011626981.1, read on the forward strand.
AATCATATGTATCAACACTTCGAATATCCATTAACTTGACGTATTAAACGCAAGAATAATATATCTATCATTATTAAGAGAAAAATATCGGTGAAAATTAATATTCATTGAAAGAGCGGAAGACTATATTTGCTATTAAGCAATAGAAATATCATTATTGTGATATTCTCTTAATCTTTCATTTGAACGATAATTAGATTGGTCATTAAAATCGCGTTAACTCAATGGTTATTTTTATGTCATGACTTAGCTGCGGATTGGATATTTGTTCAGTGAAGAGAATAGGTCAAACGCGTCAAATCCGATTCGACAATCGAGTCCGGAGAATCGTTTTAAAAATATCGTGTAATTGTCTTATATATTCTTCTCTCCTTTCACAGGAAGTTTATTTTGTTCCGGTCTGTGATATGTCGGGGGATGACATTCCCTCCAGTTACATTGTCGTGTGAATAATAAAGCAAAAGTGAGCGTGTACTCTACATACGTTTTGAATTATAACTTCATAGATGTATCTAATTTATACCATCATTACCAATGTATCATTTGATCGGTAATTTCAACAAATTAAATCGGTCATACGATCAGTCGTAGTCCCTTTGGAAACATATGCAAGCAACGTTTGTTTATTCATGATGCTTGGAAAGTTATAATTGAACAAAGTTAATATAATTCTGTGAATGTTCTGTAATTATTCTATTCTCTGAAGAGAACATAGAGAATATATCGAGTATAATACGTTTTAAAAGGATTATTGGAATGTGTGATGAAGTGTGATAAAGAAAACATTTATCAAAATTTTGTTAAAATTAAGATAAATTTGAAATGGTTCGGCGATGAAGAAAGGCAGAATTTTAAAATATTACAAACTGTATTCTCTATAGAAAGCTCGTAAACGTTCGATAGCGATTTTGGTGTTTTACAGTGGCTTTTGTGGCAGCTTTAGCTACTCCTCGGTCGTGTAAAAACCAGCGAGCGATCTGCATTTTGCAGGTTGAGAAACGTTTACGCGACCGTCGACCACTTTGCCACAATTTCCTGCGTTTCGTAGAAATCGCGAGGGAAACGTTTCACAAAAGGTAGGAAAGAATTGTTTCTACGGCAACTACCGTGCGATATAGCGTCTCCTGTCACAGTGCAGCAAAGAACAGCGCACTACGACATCAATAATGAAAGCGTGCGAGGTCAAACCAATTGTAACGCGCGCCATGTGCGCGATCCTCACATTCATTTCGCTGCAGCGTCCATAGCACTGGCTGCTGATCACTACTCTTACTTTCCACGCTGCTATTACGGGATATATTAATGCAACCCCGTTGCTTCCGGTATTCACACTGCCGGGAACTCGAATCGCTTGCATATACATGGTGTCTCGGACAGAACGAGTATTTTCTTTTGATCGCAGAGTATAAATAAATGAATAAAACATTTATGATTGTAAGTCGCGCTCTTCTTTATCATAAATTAAAAAAAAAATACTACAAGAAAACTGAGAAATTGTACAGTCGTAAAAGAGAAATGCATGCATTTTCTCATAAAAGTGGAAGAATGAACAATTTTATATAGACGCATATAACTAAGCAACAATGTAAAAAAATAAACTAGAATGAATGGATTGTCTGAAAATCTAATGATTTAATTAGATTTATGTATGAATAGAGAAAGCGAGTGTTGTGAGAAAACAAGAAAAAAAGAACAGGGCGCACTAATGCCACATCGTGGAAGAATATATACTTATGATAAGAAAAGCAAGAACACACGGGAGTGCATGAACACGATCGGAAGTTTAGTTCATTTGCATTGTAAGGGGCGTCTTTGTGTGCAAAACCAAGCAGAGAGAACTCAAGAGAAGGCGCTTACGGTAGTCGTTAGTGGAAAACGATTGAAGTAGATTGTATTCAGACGTGATGCTCATTCTAATAAATGTCAAGGGTAAACTGAATATGGAATCCTGTAAGATGCCATAATAGAGAGAATTAAGAGAAATGCTGTTTATCTTAATTAAAAAGTATTAATATTTTTAAAATTTTCTACGATTAAACGTTGGAAATTTGTAATATGTGTTATTAAAGAATTTTAATGAATTTTCGGAGATGCGATAATATAAAATATTTTTCCTATTATCAGTTGTTTAATTTTCAATGAACTTTAGCTTAACTTAAATTTTGATTTTAATATGTAATAAAATTCTTTATTAAGGATTAAGAAGATTTTGTTTTTAAAGAAAACCGATTACGAAAAAAATAATTTTTTTAATAGAAGGACGAATGACAAATTACAATCTTTATTTTCTTATAAATTCTTGTGCGTTACCAATTTCAAAAATTAATAAATGTAAACACAATGTTGTCTAACTCATCGATTATAATTAGTATTGCTTTGTAATTGTGATAGATACATTAATCAGTTGTAGATATATGCATATGATACATACGAAAGTATGCGACCGACGTGTTAAATCAGAATTTATTACAAATATCTTCAAAATAGCAGATCAGAAAGATATCGATAATATAATAAAATAAAATATTCATGAAAGAGATAATGATATATAGGTTCAACAGTAAATGAATTTATTATAAATCGCATTAAATTATCCGTTTCAATATTTGCTCAACGTGCGGAAAAAATAACCCCGACATCCGGTTGAACGGTATGAGATAAACTGTCATGCTTCTAGTTTCACGGAGATGTTTACCTCGTTAAATGATCTTCGTTAAGAGGAGGTCACTTCCGACAGACGAGGGACGTCTTACAAAACGATATTCTGCTCGCCGCACGCAAGTGCGATCTTGCGGCTTACCGAAACTGTGATTTAGCGCAGCGATGAGTTGGCACGTAACTCACCGCGACGAAAGATTCAACACGTGCGTGTCCGAGATTTCACGATTAATTCCGCTCTTTTGTTATGGATGATACTTATACGCTTCCGTGACACTTAAAATTCAAGAGGGGATATATGACAAGTGCGAGACGTTCTCTTGGCTCACGAAAGAATGAACGCTTTTCTTTTGCGTGGCACGTTCAATATCGGCGATGAAAGCCCAGCGACGTTATCCGAGCGAACGTAAAAATAACACGTCGCCTAGCGATCCTATTATTAATTACATCTTACCTGCACTTACTTACATCGCTTCGGTTTCTGCCTGAGAAGGATAATGGCCGTGGCCTAGCATAAAGAAAGATAATTAATAATGCGCTTTATTATCCTTACAGTAATACGGTCGCACGCAATTTAATAACTGGCATTATACATACGATCTGCATTACACGGCGGTATTTCACATTCGTCCTGCGCGTGTTTATCGATTTTCTTCGATATTTTTGTCCTCGACGATAAGCTCGGCGTTCAAACTTTAAATATGTCAAGCGCATAAAATAGGGTCAATTTTTATTGTATTTGATAGATTTTGCTCGAATGGATTTTCATACGGATATATCTGATGATTTAAACATTTTTGAAATAACGATAAAGGGAAAGAATTTGCATTAAAATTAATTATTTCTTCTTTTGATAGCATATATCCTTTATGACAAGTATATTATAAATTTTATAAAATTAATACATCTCAAATATATATATCTATATAACTCTTGAATTTATTTCATTAATACTTTTTAACCACTATTTTCTCCAGTATTTCGTTTTATTAATTATCCTGTCCTAAATGAGTTTCGAAAAAAGTAGAAACTGTTTCAAATTGAGCGAAAATCGAATTTTCAATGCTGAACAACTTTGCAATTAAATTTTCTATAAAATGTGTTAAAGGAACGTCGGTGGCTCTGTGACATTTCATGCAACACGATTATTATCGTCGGTATTACTTAACAGAGTTGCATCGCTGCAGCCGGCGATGCACTTCTGTGCGAGACTATATTTAAAGGCTCGAAGATATAGTTCGCCTTCTCTGGTTGATCTATTATTAATTATACCTCACACCGCGAAAATTCTGGCAAGAATAAAGATAGGTGAAGAAAAATGGAAGTACGACGCTTCCAGCGTCTTGATCCAGTGCATGTCTCTGTCATAGATAGATGGAGCGTTTATTATGTTTTATAATAATAATTTCTTCTCGAATGTTATAAAAATATGATATATCGAAGAGTTAATTAATTATCAAAGCGCATTTGTACAGGATTCATATTTTTATTTTAGAATTTAACAATTTTATTTGTATCCACTTATTCAAAATGAAAATATTTATACATATTCCAAAAAAGACAAATCCGTGAAAACAATTTAATTTTTAAAGTAGATTTATTCAAAATAATATTAAACATTATAATTATGATACTAGACATTTCATATTCTCAATTATATTTTATATGATTAAATAAGATTATTTCTTGTTCGGCACTTTAAAAATTTTATTGCTAAATTACAAAAGAAAAATTATTGTGCTCAATATTTTATAAACTTAGCACTGTAGTATTTTTTAAAATTCAAGATGTTCAAGCAGACAAAAAATGCCAGAAAATTTACGAGATACAAGCGGTCTGCACGACGCGATCACTGTAAAATCTGATATGCTCGTAAGGAGATGATGCGAATTATGTTCGTATGCGAACCTGTGTGTGCGTGTATCTGTAGAGAACGTATACGCTGAAAGCGAGTCTGTGCCCATCGAACCTCAGCTCCGGTATTTTATTTCGTCCCGCGCTAACGGAAGCACGCTCCTTGCTCCTCGGCGCGCCTCGCTCGGATCAGCGCTCGAAAATTCCACTCGCTGTAATTACGAGAAGATTAGATCGAAAAGTGTGAATCCGCCAGCTGACGCGTCGCGTGAATATTCACTAACGTGTATAATCACGATTTAATTGTCGAGAGTTACGATGACTCGTTGTGTTGATTTTTTCATCTTATGGGATGCTATCTCATCGTTTGTATAATCTTTCTCGTGTTATCTTTAAACAAAAAGCGAGAATGTAATAATTATGTACACTTTTTTGTGGGAAAATACTATTGGATTAGGGAAAAAACTATTGGGAAACTGTAGGGAATAAACAAATAACATACAACATTTGATTTAGATAGTTTTCCAATTATTTCCAATCATTTTTTTCGCGAATACAATAGTATTTTTTTTCATAAAGGCAATTATAAATGTTATTTATAGTGCACATTTTTCCTCAGCTATCCAAAATGTAAGCTTGTCAGTACCGTCAAAGCTTTGAAGAGATAAAAATTGCTCAAATTGTAACAAAAAGAGAAAAAAACTAAATATACAATTGGGGAGTGTTAAAGTGGTATTGCGGGTTTAAATACGGGGTTCTAAATAGAACACTTTTTGATAAAATACTGAACAATCGGATTAATCTCTCATTCAAAATCTAATCATGCCGTTTTGATCGCAATTATGATCTTTTGTTCCGTTCGTTGGCTGAAATCAGACTCTTGTCGGCGACGCCAAGTTTCACTGCGGTTGTTGAGCTAACCGTAAAAAATTAAAGAAACGCTATTACACGGTGCAGAACCGTTCACTTGTCGCACATCTAAATCCTGAGAACATGTCGCGGAAACCTGCGTGCGCATAGCCGGAAAAATCTGCCGCAAACTTTGTTCTCTCACGTTCTGGTGTCATCGTGGCCGGCTTGCCGACCGAGACGTGAAATTGCTCAGATGCGCTCCAAATGCGGCGTTTCTGTATTTTGTGAAGTCGTATGATACGCATTTTTTGCAATTCGTATGCAGTTCGATTCAGTACTTGACGCATTCTAACTTCTTTTATGAAATAAAAAAGTAAAGGAAAATAGAAAATATATTTCTTATTACCGCATCAAAACTAGCTACTTTTATGAAGCAACTTTTCTGATCCTATTTTTCTGTGCCAAATAACTATTATCTATGCAAGATTAAACATGACGAGAAAAATGTTAATTTGTAATTGACAAATGACGAAGAAAATTTGTTTTAGAGTTAAATTAGAAATTTTAATTTTACACTTATTTAGTTGTATACACATCAATTACAAGTCATTTTAAAAGTCTAAATTTTTTATATATAAACGTATCGTTGAACAATTTTTTAATTGCTATATTATTGAATTATAACAGAAGCTAAAAAAATATAACAGAGTATTAATATAAAACAAATAATATAAAACAAATAATAAAATAATAAATTAATAAAACCATGATATTAATAATTGGAGGAAAATATTAATAATTGAAGGAATATATAAATTGTTTTTTTCTTTTTTATTATTTACGTGCAAAAATATTCACTCTTGAACTATATGCACAGTCAAAAAACATTTCCCTATTCGCCTACGTTAATTTGATTCAGCATTCTTGTATTCTCAACTGCTGCCAGCAGAACATTGAATATTTTTACTAGCGAATTGTCTGTTGTTTCCAACATGACACGTTCACGTTATGAAAGAATAAAATAATTTGTGTCGGAGAGAAAATTGTGCTGTCTTTTATTTTATCACTATTTCCCATGTAGTCTTTTATTACTGCTTTTCCTGTGTTCGCTAGTGTTTACGTTCACATCTGCACTGGTTACGTTAATATACCTACGTGTGATTGTGTTGATACGCATGCACATTCGAAAGCTTCATTGGATTGTATAAATCTCGCGCGGCTTTGCTCCGTCTGTCTGTAAAGAGATATGTTTGTAACCGCGCATTTCCATTTGGAATCCGGCGAGGCGTGTATTTTACAAATTGTTCCTCTCGGCATGCTCTTGTATTACCTGTAAATTCTGATTCAAGATTAATCGAATCCGCAGTAGCCGTTGCGTTTGACCAACGCTGCCAACACTATGAAGCAATGAGCTTTGAGCCAGACAGTGGTTGTCTCTCATTCGAATTGTACTGGATAATAATATACGTACATACAATGCAAATATTCTCGGGGTTTACGCTTTCGAATCTGTAAGTCTAGATTTCTGGCAGAATTAAAATGTTCAACTTCCGATGTAAATATAATATCCGAGGGGGTAACCAGCTGAAATATTGTCCCACAGATATTACATGATTTCATTTTCACTACTTAAAGTCATTTGATATACGATTTTATTTAATATTATACAATGATTTCTCATGATTGCATATGTAATTATCGGATTATACATAGAAATTTCATATGAATTTTATAATGATTTCGAGGACTCTGATCCATGATTACATTAAGTACAGTATTTTCCATTGTCTAGATAAAATTATCTAGGTCATCTAGCTGAAAAAATGGCTTTATCTTATTTTTATCTAGATTATTAAGAATATAGATTTTCTTTATTTTATTTTAGATAAAATGTTATCTTTTTCAAATTAATTATTAGGTGTTGGAATTAATTCGTAGCGTTTTACAAGTGATGGGAAGTACTTTCATTAATGTATTTTTTAATGCTCATGTGAAATAAATAACATTCTTTCATTAAAAAACGCTACGAATTAATTCCAACACCTAATATGATTGTAGAAGAATATTGTAAAAAAATTTCTATATAACTTTTAGTAGTAGTAGTAGTGATGAGAATTTTTTTGTGATATATGTAGATAAAAAAACTGGGATTAGTATAATATCAGTCATAATTTAAAGCAATTGAAGTACTATCATATTTAGAAGATAAATCTAAGGAATTAGATATTCTTAATTTGTATCCACGTATCAAACAAATTTTTTTTTAATATAACACATTATTGCTATCATCAATGCCAGTAGAGCGCTTTTTTAGTTGTGGACAACAAATATTAATTCTACGTAGAAACTGTTTGTCAGACGAAATGTTCAAAAAACTGTTATTCTTAAAAAATAAAGATTAAAATGAAAATATAAATACATTTTTTGTATTCTAAATTGTTTTACTGTCTAATAATTAGTTAAAAACAAAATTATTTTAAAAATTATGTAAATAAAAATTTTTTTTATTTCATTTTTTATCTAGATTAATATAAAGTTAATTATCTTTATCCTATCTAAGATACACATTTGTGTGATTTATCTTATCTATATTAAAATAATTTTTAGTTATCTAAGCGTAAACACTAAAAGTAATTACTTCCTTGATAACATCAGCTATATTTGATATAATATTGATAAAAACACAAGCAATGAGAATAAAAAAGAAAGTAAGGAAAATAAGATAATAGGAATTTTGAAATTTAACTCTCAATTTTCAAGATAAAGAATTTATTAAAAAGTTAAAAGATTGGAATTTATAAAAATAATATTAATTAATCAATAATGCTGAACTATATATACATTCATGATGGATTTCGAACCTTTTTAATATATAAATTAATATTTCAATTTTGTGTCTATGATATTGTAGTTTGCAAAAAATCTTTGACACGATTTATGATACTATGTATAATGTTGAGCACATGATATTGCAAAATTTATTGAAACAAAACATATAATGTTTAATTGCGTATGAGATTTAAATAAAAGGATATTTAATTGCTGAAGGAGCAGAGAGTTATAGTTGCCTGGAGCAAATTAATTCGGGATTATAGATATTTTTTCTTTCATGCTTGCACCGTTTTTCTGTCCTCGACGCTTCCTGCCGGAAATTAGCGAGGGGACGGTAACGAATCGCTGCCTTCCTTCTGTCAATCGTGCATCTTGAAATAAACCGAGTATGCGATTAATATTTTCCTATTGAAACTACTTTTATTACAACAGGAATTAATTTACATCTAACTAATTTCCGCGCTATGAATTATTGAGAAGCTAAATAATTTTAATCTTTAGATATATAGATAGATAAAATGCTATTTCAATGCTTGTTAAAAATCTAATACTACATAACTACATAACTACATTTTAATTAAATATGAGATATTTAAAAATTTAAATAACCCGAAGACAGAAGGTTGTATCCATAAAATTTGCCAGACGAGAATATATTTTATATTTATATACTTAATTTATAATATATTAAAAAACCAATAAATTAATAAAAAAAAAAACAAGAACTACCTTGCGTATTTATTACACACGTTCGTCAGAGTATACAAGATTATTTCTAAATAACAAGGATCGTTAAAAGGGGAACGCAAATATGGAACGAGGAGTGTCGCCAACGGATGTGCAAGTGACGACGCGGCATAGTTTTGAAGATGAAACAATGAGAACTAGCGACACGGTCAGTGCAAGCTGGGAGCGGACTCGCTCGTCCATGATCAATTATTGTCATTTAGAAGCTACGCCTCACAAAATCCATCTAAGATTGTAAACATGGAAAAAAAGCGAAGAGAAAAACAGAATAGGAAACTAACAATCTTCTAGATAAAGATCTGATGCGTGCTGTGTTTAATTAGCGTAACGGACGAATAATATTTGTAAGCAGAATGAATTTTGCTATGTTGTTAAACAGAAGAAATACATAATTACATAAGTCGCTTCAATTTTCTGTGAAAAGTATGGCGTCGACGATGAAGGAACAGAAGACGCACTTCATATTTAAGATAGTCATATTACTTCATATCAAGATTAGGATTAAGCTGATTAACTTATTCGTAAATCGGAATAAAATGGAAATTATTTGAAACTTTTGAAATATTATAAACTCTATGGATGTTTGATTTTTTTAAATAAAATGAACTAGTTTACTAAGTAAATCAAGAAAGGGCCACGAGCCAAGCTATGTTTAACGCTCTATATCAAAATTCGTGTACATATAAAAACATATGTGCAATGTACATGAATTTTAATATGTAGCATTAAATATCTAGCTTGTCTCATAGCTCTTTCTTTGTTTACTTATTAACTTGTTTAAAAAAATGATGAACCTTATTATATTATTTGAAGTATTGTTAAAATGAACTAGTTTTCTAAATAATTGAATTTCCCAACTTTTGCATATTTATACTTTGTTTTCTTTTCGAGGATGCAGAAGGCAATCTACTCTGATGTGAAAATTATAAATCAGGCTTTCGCATAGTATTGAGCAATTACATTCTTCTGATAAATTTCACACGATTTAGGAATTGCCTTTTCCCCTCAACTGACTTCAGCTTCGCACAAGTAGGCGGAGATCTATTCTGCGATCTAATCGGATAATTGCCGAGAAGGATAATTTGCGTTCCTTCCTTCTTGATCGACGTGGTTTACTAGGCTCGATATCAACGTGCAAGTGTAATAAAGTCCCGATAGCTATCGAGACTTTGCTCGAAGTTTCATATAGTTCTAAATAATTTAAGGAAAATCATTAATAGCTTTTTTAACGTAAAGCAACTTTTTTGCTTTTTTCAGAGAAATCTTATATCTATATAATGTAAATTCAATTATAAATATAAGTACGTTTGAAATCTAAGAATTATTACCATCTATAGCCTCTGTTATTTCTTATCTACACACACACACACACACACACACACATATATATAAAAGAGTCTTCTTTTGATGGCTTGTTTTAATTTCATTTAAACTTGATCTTATTCAACCTGTTGGGATTGTCGTCATTTGATGGTCGACAGTAAAATAAAAGCGTCCTTACAAAAATTAATTACGCGAGCAGCGAAGCGAAAGAGAAAGACTCTATAATTAGATTTGCGCGCGTGCGTCATACTTTTACAACCGCCGCGATGTTTCTTAACTTTATTAATTGCTGCAACCTCATTGCGGCAATTTGATGCTCCGCTCTAGAGATCATTATAAGTTAGACGGTGCGAGCGCGAGCGCGAGTCAACGTCAGTGTCGCACTTACCTGCGCACCTACGCCCGCGATGCACCGTATGTGCAAGTGTGTGTGTACATAGCCGTAGCAATTACTTAAGGCCGAGTCGGTGTAAGACGCTCATGTAACTTGGCCGACGAAACTTTACCGGTTACTCTCTTAGTCTCATCCATTAGTATGGCCCGCCCTGCGACACGGTTGTGGTTACGTGTCTCGCTTCAGCGTTTACACGCGGTCGGGTTTTTATCAATGTTGTAAGTTTAGGTGACAAGAAACTCGGTAAACTGGCTATTAATTCATGAATAGTTAAAGAAACTTGACTAAGTATTACACCGCGAAGAATAATTTCTGTATAAACGTTCTATCCATACAAATATTTTTCGAATATATTATATCTTTGATTTTTATTCATGGAATTGCTTATACTAGACAGTGCTTTCTTTTAATAATTCTGTTTCGTATAAATATATAAATCATTCAGCTTTAATATGTATAATAATATACATCATAATATTTATTTTATATATA
>NW_011626981.1:213042-240383 GCF_000204515.1 Acromyrmex echinatior
CAGTTTCTTTTAATTTATTTTTTTTAATTAAAAAATGTAATTATATATATATATATATATATATATAATTACATTTTATATATATATATATATATATATATAATTACATTTTATATATATATATATATATATATATAATTACATTTTATATATATATATATATATATATATATATATATATCTTCATTTCTACTCTATTAAAGTAAACTTTGTTTAAAATTGAAACGAGAAAATGAAATATTGTTGCCTACGCGTATTCCAGAAATTAACCAATGCAATATTGCTTTCACTCAACTGTTTATAATTGATACACACTATTCGCCTTCTATTACGATAATAATATTCTCAGATAAAATTTTGAATACAATACCTCTGATATGCGCTCTATATATGATATAACCAGAAATAATAATTTGCCTACATAAATAATTGCCTGCGATCTTTTCATACATTTGTATCTTTCATATAATACGAATTGAATTTTTTATTTCGCGAACAAACACTAAATTATGCTTGACATTGTTGAATAAAAAAAAATAGAAATTATTATAGAATCGCTTTTATTGAAACGACAAGAGTTGCAGATCGGAATTCTGAAAATTTGTTACGAGAAAGGCTGCAAACATATCTTAATCGCAGAAACGTGCGCGTTGTCTCGTATACAGTATGCACCGATTGTGGTGTAGGAGTGATGTATATTGACAGCGGCCGTCTTCTGCACGCGAATCAAGAGAGAACGCGATTTCTTGGCATCGATATGACACATAACTGGCGACATACCGTGAACAATAAACCTTGAGTAGCATCACCACGCACGTTATTTTCGCTCGCAAATCTCTTGGTGTACATGCGAAGAATACCGTCGCGCGAATCCAGTTATTAATCGTTTTTGAGATATCGTAACGTTATACGCATAATCTATGCGACCCGTTTTCTATGAATTTACGACGAGTTTTCGCGCCGGAAGGAGAGCCAGGCGGATCAGTTCGCCAACGTCTCATACTACCGCGAAACTTTCAGAAAAGTGCAGGAACTATTTGCACATTGTATGTATCGTGTGAACACAACATATGCGAGTGACGTCGAAAACTCGATTATGTTTCCCCGCGAGACCAGTCTTTTAATGACTGCGATATTTCATAGTTAAGGGAAGTTAATTAATTATGTGCGAGACACTGAACTCAGCGCCAAGAATGTTGAAATGGATACTTTAGAAATATAACGTAGCGTTACCGATATATCTAAGATGATATATCTAAGATGATTTAAGACATATATTTTTTGAACAGACAATGAAAATTTAATATTGAAATTTATAATATATCGTGTGTTAATTATATTCTTAATGTAAGAAATAGCAGGAAATTGATTAACCAATCTGAGTTAAATACAATTATTAATTCCTATATATTATAGTTATTATAATACGAAATTAAATTTTAAATTAAATTTAAGAATCTTTATTTTATTTGTTATAAAAATTAAGCAGTAATATTTCATGGATAGGACAAGCTGATTAATGATGCAAGATTAAGAACCTCGCGAGTGCCAAGAATGTTGTAACAGATACTTGGGAAATTTCGCACATCGATCTGTGCGTCTAAAGTGAGACATTTAGGTGAAATTCAAATTTATCATTAAACTTTCTAAATTATTTAAATAATAACATATGTGTCTGAGTCTAAATTTTTAATAAAAAATTGTAATAAAGAACAATTAATGGAATTAATTATTTAAAGTTTTCAATACACATTTTCACGTATTGTTACAAAACTATAAATTATCTTGGCAATAGATATTTAATTCTATTTTTAGTTTTAAATTTAGTTCTAAATGTATATAATTTTTGGATAATTATAATTGCAGCTACAATTAATTGATGATCAATACTTGGAAATCTTTGGAAAATGGTGTGGAGCATTTTTGCTATTGCTCACGTATGCAAGTTTGAAATGTTTAAACTCGAAAAATGTAGCACGTTGGATAAATGTTCCGAGACTTACCGCGCTCTCTAATTGCGGCTTCGTTAATTAGCACTTCCATCGCGATCGTGCAATTATTAACAGTTTGGTACTCTGGTAATGAATACTACTTACAGCGTTCGCATGTAACCGAGTGCTCATCTCGCGCGTTCTACTTGAAGTTCTCTTATAAAAATTACGGAAACGTTACCTTACTGCAAGGATTCCTTTATCTTTAGCGGTAGCATGAAACAAGATTTTCGATAACGCAATAACGAAGTGTTATGCATTAAGATCGTAGGAAATTAAAAAGTCTATTATACACTTTTCTCGTGTAAGGAAATGGAATAGAGCACGTTAACGATGGATAATTTAAGCGATAGCCGTTAAAAAATTCATGGATACCTTAGCATGTGTTAGATATTTAATAATATATGTGAATGTTTTGCTTTATTTTTCATTCGATATTGTTTGCTATTCTGAATAGTCTCCGTAAATTCTGCTGCAAAAAGAACCGTGCTGAGCGCATTTAACAATAAATCACCATATATATTGTATGTGCATTATATTTTTAAAATAATTTCTTAGACTAGAAATTTCTATATTATTTATTTGCAAGTATTAGTTAATCTATTGCTAGTGTTTAAATATTTAATTGAGTATTGTGTGTGATGTTCGTTTCTTATTTTCAAATGTTACTTTAAAAAGGGAATTTTTTTAAAGTAACATTTTAAAATTATCCAAATTTTCCAGGATACACGAAAATACAATTGTTTTATTTTATATTATACTATTATATTTAAAATAGACTTGCATGTGTCTATTTTCTAACGCTTATTTCACATTTTTATATAAGTTTAAGTTATTATAAAATAATACAGATCTTTGTTTTATTTTTAAGCAAAAATAAAAATATATAACAGATATCAAATTCATATAAAGTTAGTCAATTTTTTGTTTAACCATATCGGTTGCAAACAGTATTTTGATATGATATGAAGTTTTAATGACGTGATATTTTATTCCTGTTCCAGGGGTACGAAGGGTCGCTGTTAAAAGTCACGAGTAAAAATGGGAAAACAGCGTCGGTAAGTTGCCATCGCTTAATTGACAATATGATTAGCCGATGTTACGTTTTCAACATAGTGTTTTTTAACATTCATACCGAAAAAGCGTTATCGAGCTTTTAACATAGATACATTTGCCCTAGATTCGCGAGGTAGCTCGATACTGTCGATATATGTCGTTTCTTTATACATTTGAGAAGACGAAGAGATAAAATTGGATCCCGGCTTTTCTCGAGCACATTTCTAGAAAACGTACATTTCAAGAAAATTCCGAATCAATTACACGGAGTAGTGAAAATAGTGCAAACTCTTTTTTTATCTTTCTCTCTCTCTCTCTCTCTCTCTCTCTCTCTCTCTCTCTCTCTCTTTCTAGCATGACAATGCTCAAGGGAAAAAAACGAATGGAAAAAGTTTGTCAGCCAAACCATGAGTTTCGATCGAATTTTTGGACCACAGGGGAGTTTGTGTGATTTCGTACATTCTCTGTTATACATTCTTGTCAATTCTTTATCGATCTATTTTTATTTACAGAATTGTATAATATATCATCATTTATAATATATTTACATAAAATTTACATAAAATAAGTAAAATAACTTCGCTCTACAAGTTATAAAAAACATAATTTTTGCATTTAAAATCTCTCTCGAAATAATATCTCGCAGAATATTGTAGAAATAAATAATTTTTATTTTATATATACAAAAATAAAAAGTATTTTGATGTCTTACTATTCCATATATTATATAATTTTCGAATTCGTGAGGATTAAAATTACATTTTTAAATGAAAAAACGGTAGCTGTTTATGCTAAAAGCTTTTTTTATTTATTCAAAGCGTACTCGTTGATTACGTGAGTCACGAAGCCTTAAAAATATCTAATCAGCCGACAGAGAGAAATACATCAAATTTCATCATGCGGCAATGCCATCGCGCGCACTACTCAACCCAGTATAATCCCCCGAGATAACATTAATTTATGCGGCGACGGTGGAACAGCACACGCGAGAGCATACTCTGACGCTGTAAAGTCCTTAATCCATAAAGCATTTTAACATTTTTTTATTTTAGTATTTACTTTTTAATTCTGTATCCTTTACCAGACTTTATCTGTATCTCGCACGTGATAGATATATTACGACTTTCTAAAATAAAACTACGACGATTGTATTGATTACTAAAGAATCTCATTTCATTCGAAGTACGTCGAGTTATGGAAGTTTAAAATATTTCGATGAATCTGGATATAGTAAATCTTTGATTTCTGATCTGTTATTCTTTGCAGTTGTAAATATTGAAAATTATGGAATTTTAAGGTACGAGGAAGAGTCAAAATTTAATTTAGATTCATAGTTTTGTCACACGCTTAGAATTTGTTGATTGCAAGGTATAATGAATTTTAAAATCTGTTAGTTTTCCGAGCTGTAAAATTTTTGAGGCTATCAATCTTCGAGAAATTATAGTTTTTATATTGATACAAAACTTCGCATTTATCTATGGAAATCTATCAATTTGATTTTATATGAATCTTTGAATATACCTCACTTTCCGCTTTTGTATACACTGGGATATATCAATCAATTCCCTACTATGTGAATTTTCGACCACATCAAATCTGAACTTCAACACAATGTGTGTAGGTGTGAATACTTAAATTTATGGAAATTTCTAAATATCAAAACCTCATGTCAGTTTATTGAATGTGATAAATTTCGAGCTTTTTATTATTTGGCAAATGTCGAAATAAC
Organism: Acromyrmex echinatior; assembly: GCF_000204515.1. The sequence continues at coordinate 217,819 of NW_011626981.1, forward strand.
GAATTTTTCGTCTATTTTTCTAAATTCCGTCTAGATTCGATATCGATTATCGGGATAATCCGCAAATATACCACGTGGAATAAAGTTAATAACATGTTTTCGTTCCTGCATGCAGCTTGACCTCGTTGTAACCAGCGCGGAACGCAAGCGGCGGCTCGTAATGGCCGTGGTGATGTAATTGGATATAATATGAGCAGAATGCGAATAAAACGGACGAGAGAGGCACAGCCGGAGAGGCACGGTTTCCGTGTGAACGGTGCTTAAACCTTCTTGGCCACTGGCACGGTTGGGTACGACTGACTGTGCGAATCGATAGCGGGTCGGACCAACCTTTCTACCATTTGTTTCCTTCGGTCATCGTTGCGCCGGGAACGAAAAGCAGCAGCCGAAGAGCAGTTTCTCAAAAATGGCGACGCCCTGAAAAGATTTTCAAATGTTGTTAGAAGCTTTTGTTGTCTTGCATTCTTCCGTTATCTAGTGCGATGTGCCATTGCGGAGTTTGTACAAAGCTCCTTTGTAGCTTCGGTGATGATGATTTATCTCCGTCTTGGAGTTGCTGTTGGAAATCTCCTACAAACGTGAGAATTTATCTTCTCTTAATCCAATTGAGATTGCAGATTTTTCGATTTTTTTCGCAGAATAAACTCGATTTGATTTCAATTTAGTAAGATTAAATCGATCGTATAATAATAAAGTGTTCTCCAATAAAAATCTCTCTCGCACCTGCTATTGATTAACTCGAGAAAATTTTTAGTTTTAAATATAGCTGATTATTCTCAGAGCTCGGAGTAAATTTGATTTATAATAACCAAGTAGATAATATTGCAATGTTTATTCGTTTTTATAAAAAAACTTTTTATCTCTCTTTCGTTATTACATTGTACATTGATATTATCGGATAAATGCGATAAATGTAATAACTTTCGAGTGTTGAAATTAACAAGTATTATTTCTTAATGGCTTTTCGTAATAATTTTATATAACGTAATTATTATCTAGATTTTTATCATAAAATACGCGAAGTTAGTCAAGTTTGAGAACTTTTCTATAAGATATTTATTTCAATTTAATTCGAATCGCTTAAAATAATGTACTATTGCGTCTTATATTTTACGTTTATTATAATTGTTGTTAGAATTTAGATATAGATAAGTTTTTTTATACTACCGGACACCTACCTCACAGTAGATGTCGGAAACTCTTACAATTAGTTTGAATTATATATCGCACATGACTCTTAGACTAGTTTAAAACATCGATAACCTGATTAAAAGTTAGACGGTTGTCTGCTGTTTAAACTGTACTTTGTTTAAAATTTAATAATAAACATCTAGCTAGGCTCTTGATTTATTAATTCAATTTTTATCTTTCTGAGCCTTTTCGTCTCGTTTTTCATCATTTTTATCGAAAATGTATTTCGTTATACAAGTTAGTCAAGAGTGTGTCAATCATTCCGCATTACGCGTTTTATTTTTGAGTTGTTTACGTTTGAACCTACATTTATTGGTTTTTCTATGAAGAGAGCAATATTTTTTTTTCTGTAAACGTACACGTATGAAATGCACGCGCGCATGAAATTCGGGGCATCTAAATTTGACAATTTTCTGAATAACTGTTGTTAAAAGAATTAATGGCGTAGGCAATATTATAATTCCCAGACCCTTCGATTATACATGACCGCGTTGCAAAAGTAGTACCTTTACCTGCCTCTATCTAGGGTTACATGCATAATTGCATGCACATTTACATGACCATGGTGCATATACGGGCACGGGTTGTCGTCGCGGCGGCACAAAGAACGCCGATGCCCGGAAGAAAAGCCGATACACCAACGTCGCGCCGTCGCGGTTCATGTATATATCAAGAGTGTGGTGTGCGACAACAGTAACAAAAAAAAAGAAAAAAGAAAAACACAGGAGAAAGAAGGAAATCGATCGTCTCCATGGCCGCTGCACGCATGACCATTAACCTACATCGTATCACGATGCATGTATCGATAAAAAAACTGCTCGACGGTAAAACGACGATATGTATTACGTTTGGGTATTCCGTGTCTTGATAAAGAATTATTCTGCGAATTCGTGCGATGCACGCAAGAAAGCACGCCACCCGCGTGCGCCTCTGGCGCGGCGTGACTATATCTGATATTCGAATCGAGATGGAAATGGATTGGTAATCATCGCGAAATAAAAAACGGGTATGGATCGGTGGTGCCTGCCGCGTTCAATTGCGAGAGCTGAATGCCTGTTACATGCGCCAGGTGAAAGTGCGGCATGTCCGCTTTTTTTTCCGTTTGTACTTTTAACCGTGATAACTGTGATTAGTTCAAGATCTGTAGTTGCGAATTTACTGAACCTGAATTTCTCATGGAATTATTTTACAGAATTTCTACGAATATTAATCTAGATGCAATTAAAATTTTGTTCAATAATCCTTGACACGCTTTATTTCATTGCAAAATATTTAAGAAATTGCTGATCAAATGTTGATAAAAATTTATCTTTATTGTTTAATATTTCATTATATATTAGATGGGGTGAAAAGTAACCTCCTTGACCGCCAGAATGCGCCACTACTGCAAAAAAGTTTATGGTGCCTTGTAGTCCGTTCATATTTAGGCAGACATGCCAAGTGGCAGTGCGATACTGCCCTTAGTTTTGTTTTGAGAGCTGATTGTTGTTGACGTGTTTGCGAAAACGATTTTCGTTCTCTCATAAAACATTATTTTTTGAGAAGCAAAACGGCGAAGGAAACAAAAGAAAAGTTGGATAAATATTATGTGGCTAATACTCCGTCAGATTACACCGTCAAATATTGGTTTCGAGAGTTTCGTGGTAGCTGCAACTCCACTACCGATGAAGTCCGCAGCGGCAGGCCCTCCGATGCGGTTACCGAGGAAAATGTCAAAAAAATACATGAAATGGTGTTGGCTGACCGGAAAGTGAAGGTGCGCGAGCTAGCAGATGCTACAAAGATTAGTACTGAGCGAACACGCCATATTTTGGGCGAGATTCTGCATAAGAAAAAAATTTTTTTCATTCCCAAGGAGGTTACTTTTCACCCCACCTAGTATATATATTTTACTATATAATATACCATTAGAAATATTATTAATAATTATTGATTGATAGGATACACTCTCTAAATCTTTTGGAGTGAAATCTCAAATCTGAAAAGTGAATCAGTCTTAAAAAAAGAGTGAAAATAATTTCATCCTTGAATAAGAGTAACAGATTTTTACTCTTTAGAAGAGTAAGATTTCACTCTTTTGGAATAAAAGTCATTCTAAGGAATAAAGTCTCATTTCAAAAAATTAAAAAAAATAAAAAAAAATAGGAATGAAATATTTCATTCCTTTAAATCTCACTCCGAAAAAGAATGAAAATTTGTCATTCTGAAAAGTTTTCACTTTTTTTTTCTAGATTCAATTTTCTCTCCAAAAAAATTTAGAAAGTATATATATATATATACTTTCTAAATTTTTTAAGTATGTATATATATATATATATATACATACTTTCTAAAATTTTATATATATATAAAATGTGATCTTTAAGATAAAGAAAATTATTGCGAAATTTTTTAGAACTTTACGGACAGCTAAATATCATTTACATTTTAACTTTTTCTTTTTCACGGCACCTCTGTGTTTCGATATTGCGCGCACTCAATCGAGTCGGATCCAATTTTATTCTTTCGGATGCATGAATATTCGAGGGATGAGGCGCGGAAGTAAACGGCGAGTAACGAATCTCCGCGTTAACGAGGGTATTTCTATCTCTCACTTCGATAGAATCGACACCTTCGATTGCAGTTGGTGTAATCACGCGATGCATTATGAAGCGTAGTAGATTCGCCTTGACGGGCGATCGTTAGTGTGAATTGATCGGCGCATTTTCGCGTCGCGATGCTCCTCATTGCTCCGTTAATTTCGTATAAACCGATGGAATCGATGCTGTCTACCGAATAAATTAGCGAATGCGCGCGCAGGTAAAAGAACAAATACATGATATTAAGAAATGCAACAGTGCAAGCACAACTAAAAGAGAGAGTGCAACTTCTCAATAATCTTGGTCAGGCAGGCATTTTCTATAATGTAACTATAGTTCTAGATATAAGTGAATTAGAGTAGTGTAACCAGTTTTTATCCTATAAGAAAATTATCGATTATACACTTAATTATCGACTTAACGATATAGATCAAATGCGTGGATAACATCGTGCGAATTACTGGTTTGAGCGCGAAAACACGTTTGATGTTGAATTGTGAAAATTGTTACAATATATTAAAAATGCGTTTTTTCCTAATAAATAAATATATTAAAAGTGAGCCCAGCAATTCGCACGATGTATCCACACATCTGATTTATATCGCTAAGTCGATTAGGTGTGAAGTCGATAATTTTTTCGTAGGGTCAAAAATTGGTTTAACTACTCTGATTCACCCTCTATATTGATAATAGAATATCTTTTTACATTTATTGGATTTATTGCATATTGTTACAAAATTACAAATGAAATTTTATCATAAATAAGTAAAATAATTTATTTTATAATATATTTTTTTCATAATATACTTAATTAATTTGCATTACATTTATTAACAGTTTCTGCAAGAAAGGAATTATTGTAATTCTTATATGATATTAGAATTACATTTCTACTTTTAAAATAAAATAATTACATGATAACATTAGCAATAATGAATTCAAAATTTTATTTGATTAAAGAAGTTATATTGTTCTCTGTTGTTTATTATATAAAAGAATGAATTGAATGTATGTGTTTATGTTGTTGGTTCTAGAAAAATTTGATATTATTAACCTTTTAATGGCAAGGTAGGGGTCAAATGCGATTTTGCAACTTCATCAGTCAAAGTACTTTTTGTTTTACTGCAATTATTTGCAGTTAATTAGTAAACTTTATTGTATTTTTTTTACTTGAATAATAAAATTCACTTAAAAATATTGTTAGACATTTTTATATATTTGCTTTGACCAAATATATAGCCTTTTTTGCTTGTGTCTATATTTTCATCTAGAAATGTAAGGGAAGAAGTTTTATACTATTATTTACCTTTTTATCCATTTATTAGATGAATAAAACGAAGCATCTGATTGGATCTGATTCCATCAGATACATTCTGAAAATAATTTTAGAAGATTAATTGTATAAAATATCTATGCAGTCGGTAATTTGCAATTAGCATTTAACTAATTATTTTATTTAAATATATAAAAATTTGAAAGAAATAAAAATTAATTCAAGCGCGATCGATTGGATCGGGAATTGAACTCGGATCTTTTGCTTTCTGGGCGATTGCTCTGAAAGAAATAAAAATAAAGGCTTTTTTGCGAATAAAGTTTCAAAAATGCAAATAAATAACACAAAACTTTTATATATATTTATTTATATGTTTATTTTATTTCAACGGATTCTTATGATCTTATAATCGAAGCTATTTAATATCATTCCAATAAATTAAAAAATTATCGAGATGATAATCTTTATCGATATCTTTTTATGAAGACTTTTTATCTTATTGTTAAAATTAAACAAGGACTTCGTTTTTAACATTATACAATAATCGCGGATTACTTTCCATAATAATTTTTTATTTCACTGGGGTACTTATTATGAACGATGCAACGAGCGTTCCCAAATGAAAACAATGATACAAATGGCAGAAACGCGTTGGTGATTCTAAGCTCGTTCGAGGGCAAACTAATGGCGGCGATGAGGCGCTCGCGTAATGAATGCTCGCCAAGGGAGAGAGAGAGAGAGAGAGAGAGAGAGAGAGAGAGAGAGAGAGAGAGAGAGAGAGAGAGAGAGGCGCTACAATCATGGATACTAACGAAATGCTTCTTGTATTCTTCTTTCTCATTTCAGCCGGTGGGATTCGTGACTTTTCACACAAGGGCAGGCGCGGAGGCGGCGAAGCAGGATCTACAGGTAATAGCCCTTTTCTCGTAGGCATCGCGAGGCAAGAAAAAGCCGGGGAGAAAGTGATAGGCTCTCGCAAGGGTCTCAGGGTTGACGCGCGATTGATATAGTATACATACACTGTGATACTCACTCGTACAGATATGCCCGGCAGTATTTTTTTTTTTCTTTACGACTCCACCCTGCCTTAGATTTTCCAGCTGGCACGGGTTAATGCTACCTTTAGCTCTTACCTCCATTAGTTACTACATCCACGAGACCTCTCCATCTAACTACTCATTTCTCTTTACCGTAGCTTTTTCTCTCTATCTTTCTCTTTTTCTCTCATTGGGACCAAACGTAGTACTACCTTTTGTCTACTTGTATACGTACCAAGGCGTATTGTAATAACGCTGCACCGTGTGGCATTATTGATATATCTATATATGATGTTGTTTGCCTTCCGACAAGTGTCATCTCGTTGCATATACATATATTTAAATGTATTCAAAAAATTCACCGATACTGCGAAAAAAATTATCTTTAGACTGTAATGGAGTACGGCAAAAGAACAAGTAGAGATACATGATCTTACTGATAAATCACTTTCTTTCAAATTTAAAAAAGGAATTACTTTATATAAATTTAAAATATAATATTTGTAATAGCTTATATCTTAATTTTCTGGATTAAACGTTTCAGATTTTTACACATTGTGCATTTTCTCAAGAGTTATAAAATTTTTAATTGTTAAAATTTTTGAAATTTCACACACAACGTAATATTATGCTAAAAATAATTTTTATTTATATAAGCGATGACTATGAATACATTAACTATTTGAAATACGAATATATTTATATGTAACGTGTATATATGTATCTGTAAATACATATATCTGCGGGGTGATCAACGTTGATTTAAAAAACGTTTGTACCTCGTCATGCGATATATTTTAGCATATATCTATATATAATTCGGGCGCGGAATAGCTTTACAGCTTTTGTTGCAGCTTTTGTCGACGGCAATCAGATCGAGTTTTCTGGCTAAGTTGGTCACCCCGTATAGATCTACCATACCGTTGCAACTGACCTCACGCAATCTGCAATGTTATATAACCCAAGTACGGCAACGGTATAATACTACGTACGTACGTACGTACCGCGTAGAGAAACATCCTTTTGTCGGATGGACACGTTCGCTGGAAACACCCTAGAAAACGAATTAACGAGCCCATCTTATGAATACACGTACAAGGAGAGAAAAACACATACACACACACAAACACACACACACACACAACACACACGCACAACACACACATACATAAATACATATCTACACGTCCTTGTGCTAATTTTTCTTCTACCTGGCATAATCCCATGTTATTATTATACCTACATCACTTTCGTCGCTAGCCACCTGTGATTCGATTGGCCCTTTCGGTTTGATTTCGTACGCGCAAAATGTATGCCATAGTGAGTCTGAATGCTGCATTTGGCTTTTGAGTCTCCAATATTCTTCTTTTCTTTATAAATCAGTGACAATTTATATATATATATATATATATATATATATATATATGCGTAGTCCGTAGATTCTTTTTAAGATAAAATATTGCTAACGGTAATTTCTAAAAAATTTTATATATATTAAATAATTTATAACAAAAAATATTGTTGAATGAAGATATCTATGATGCTAATAATTTTTACAATTTAAAATACAACTTATGTGAATGAATACTTGTATAGATTTATGGACATTACCGATATATTTATAAAAGTTAATAAATAATTGAATAAATAATTAATTTTACATTGTTTTATTGTAATTATATTGAAAAAGTAATATATGTAACATACATTTTTATAGTTTTGCATTCAGTTCTAAAATAAATAGAAGTTAATAATTATTTCTATTAAATATGGCGATTTATGGAATATCGATTAACGTTCATATTTTTTTAAACATCAATTTAGCTTATTTTCGTGTTAAATTTACGCAAAATGAACGTTTTCAATAAAATATATAAAAAGAAAATAAATTATTTTTGAAAACGTGATGGACGTCATTGGCTAGCGTGATCTGTCAATGTTTTTGTAGAAGTTATTGTTGTATTACTAAGGATAGAATTGCAGGAAATTGCGAGAAAATGAGAAATATTATTACAGTTGTCGAAAAAATATTGTATATGTTATATAAATATATTATATATATAAACGTTTATATATATATATATATACACACATTTATTATATATATAAACGTAAAATGATAAATATTTTTATACTGTACTATAAATATGTTAATTTTTGTTTAAAGATAGATATAAAATACATGGAAAATTCTTTAAAGATAATTGACAATTCTTTGCCTTTCAACCAAAGAATCACTTTTAAGAAGTTGTTATGAAAAAAAACACAATATGGCTAAAAAAACAAGATCTACTAAAAGCGTAATTTTATTTCTGATGGAAGATTAACTCAACGCTAGTGACGAAAGAATGGCTCTCCACTATCGCTCTCTTTTTTCATTTTTTTTTTCTTTCTCTCATCTTTGCCTTACTACACTACCACCACCCATCCACGTGTGCTCCCAATTTACTAATTTAGGGAATCTATTTGCAGCAGGGGGTTAGATTCGATCCTGATATGCCACAAACCATACGTTTGGAATTTGCAAAAAGTAACACAAAGGTTAGCAAACCCAAGCAACCAGCCGCTGCAGCAGCCACCTCGCACCCCGCTCTGATGCACCCTTTAACGGGACGTAAGTATGCACCGCCACTCGTTCACTTGCTGGATACGTCTCACTTACTATTTCTCACCCACTGCACCGACTACAAAGTGTCCCACTTCCTGTTGTCACTCGGCTGTTTTTTTTCAAAAGGATTTTTTTTACATACGTACCCTCCCCTGCCCCTCCACCAGCCTTCGCGGCGAGATCTGATGAGATCTCGTCATTGAGAATCGTACGACAATCGATCAAAGTACGAAGGAATTTCTCGCGGTAAACTTTCGCAATTAATATCATTTTACAATGTAAGGTGTATACATAGAATATTACACAGGTAATATACACTTGCGGTGTGCGGTTACAATGGTGATCATATTGAGGAAATTATCGTGCTTATTATGGTATAGGACTAACGATAATAACATTTGTGTCGAGTATAGATAATCTCCGATTTCCATGGTAACTATATACTGTGAATCCGCAATCCATCTAAAGTCAACGCGCTGTTATTTTCTCAGACAACATTAGACTTAGAGGTTCTTTGTTCTCGTGATGTGTTATTCTAACTCAGATTTGTTTATTTATCTACCTACTACATCTTCATTTGTATTTACCTAAGTTTCAAATTCTTAAATTTCTTCTCACCTATATTCTAGATTTCTTAAGATTTTATAAAACTTTAAATTTATACATAAACTTTGAAAAATTAATTATTTGATGATTTATTGTTTTATCATTTAATGTATATTTATAAACATATTTTAAATTATTTACATTCGATAAGAGTAACGTTTTAAATTTGTTGAAACCTATGTTACAAGTCTCAATTCGAATAAAACTAAATTTATTTTTAAAATTTTCTGGATATGAGATGCATTTATCAAACGAAGTTAGTTTCTAATAAATGATATTTTAATATTTAAAAAATATGTTAACGCTTGTGTACTTTTTATCGTCGTTGGACGGTTATGATTAATCCATACGGATATGCGTTCTTTTGAGGTATTCTAGGTATAAATCTTATCGCACTTGTGCCATGTGTGCGTTATTGTTATTATGAATCATAATTGATATTATGAATCATAACATTAAAAATATTTGTAAGAATTGTCAATCATTTGTTTATCTGCATTGCGTGGTACAGATGGATGGAAAATGACAAGAAAATTTATAATGATAACAAATGACACATTATTCATCGAATATTAAATTGAAATTAAATGAATTTTTCACCTTCTCTTTATTTTTTATATGTAAAAGTATCTCTAATAATATTTGATAAAATTTATTCGGTAAAGATAATTATTATCTTCAATTAAATATTATAAGCGTAAAACTGATGGTTGAAAGATTAAAGGTCACAAGAAAAGTGTAAAAATTATGAAAAAATTTATAATTGATCCACTGTATAATTGATTCATGTCGATTGTACATTTACGTAGAATTATTCTGACTAATTAAAACAGCTTAATGGCAAATGTAATAACGGTACGTGATCTTGCTAATGATAGAGGATATGGAAGTACGATAGAGGAATGTAGAAAATCTATAGATATATATGTTTTATATATAAAAGTGAACAGAAGAAAGATGACTACCAGTGGTCAAGCCAAGCACATGTACATATATTTCGAAGATCGATCATGGGTAATGGAACGAGAGGGGTAGAATAAAGTTGAATAAATCTCAAAGGTCTGTACGTTTACGGGCTACGTGCGCGTTTTGCGCACGCAATAAATATGTATTTATGTCACATTACGGAAACAGACTTGCAGGACGGACGTAAAGCGTATCAGTTTCCGAAGAAACAGCGACTGTGATAAATTTTGTTGCAGGCGCTGTCTGATTTTTGTATAGAATATAAGATGATTTTTATTTCCATGATATTTGAAAACATCATTTGCCGAGCGATAATTTATTATCCGTGTCAGTGACGAATAAACTCCAACTATAATATGATGATCTTTGGATCAGTCATGGACGCCAACTTTTGTGGGGAGTATGTGGAATACTCCACACGTCAGAATTTTTCGTATGTGGAATTCCACACATGAATAATTTTTTAAAATAATTAGTGTTGAGCAAAAATAGTTAAATTTTTTTGTAACTTTTATTTCAAAATTTCAATTACTGAGCGAATTGAACGCAGCCGATAAAATATTCACGCTTTCTTCTTTCTCTTTTGTAACGTAGTCCATATTTTTCTCCGCGAATATAGAAAATCGCTAGTGGTCTATGTTTTTTCTTAAAGGCGGTTAAGGCGGGGAACGCGCTGTCAGCGCTATTGCGTCACTATTTATTTTTTATTAAACATTAAAACAAGAATAGAACTAGAGCTCTAATCAGAGCTAACGCGTAGACTCGTCTATGTGTCTATTTTTCATATGGCAAAGCTGGTCCAACTCCACACATGGCTAATCGGCAAGTTAGCGCCCCTGATCTTTGTGATAATAAGATTAGGATTTTAACATATGATTAGAGTAAATTATTTTAAATATAAAATAAGACGTTATATTTAAAAAGTATTCTTATTTTTCTAATTTAAGATTCATGTCATATTAATAAAATCATTTAAGTCTTTCAATTTCTACAGTGCTCTTTTCATGCTGAAATTGATTATAAACGATTTAAGATGCACCGCTTTTAAGACTTAACAAAAGATTATGTATTGTTATATAGAGGAGCATTTGGATAATAATTCCATATAATCTTTCAATCAATTTTCTAACTTTCTTGGGTATTTAAACAAACGTTTTACAGAGTATCTGGAAAGGCAAATCGATTATTTAATTGTCTAAAAATTAGTAGTACCATCGGTACTATCCTTCTCGACTGAAACCAACTATTAATGGCGTTCTTAATATCGCGCAAATAGACCGTATTCAGCGTCGAGAAATTTCGCGGAATAATTTCGTTTTAGGTGGTAGCAATTTCGTACGATGACCCAATTTCATCGCACCGCACGCCAAGCCACGTCGATAAGACATAATCGAACCGTCAAATGTAGTTTCGAAGGACCTTCTTAAATACTGAAGAAATTAGAGAAATGAAATTATGAAAATAATTATGAAAGTTTATGACATTCAATAATTTTGACTAATGCCCATTTCCACCAATGTAAATTAATTTTAATCTCGGGTTCAATTTACTCTTTATCTTTTTCTAATTTTTAGAACTAGAAAAAAAGACAAAAAGTAAGTTAAACTAATTAGATTAATTTATATTAGTGGAAACGGGCATAAATGTTCAGTTTATTTTTTTTCGTAAGATTATCGATAAACAATTTTTAATAAACCATTTTAACTAAATTACAAATTAAAAACTTGTTAATTTTGAGATAATCATTTAAAATTACATAACTATTTGACACGTTATACAATTATATGGACACATATAGATTTTATTATCACGGAATAATGAATAAAAAATGACGGTTTCTTCGATGATTCAATTTTTTTTAAATAAAGATTGATGAAATATAATTGCAAGTATAATTGCAACGTTTAACATAAAAAATATTGAGGGAATATTGATCTCTGGCTGTGTAAAGATATGATATATATTTCTGAGAAATATGTATAAAAGTTTTATATGTGTGTGTGTGTGTGTGTGTGTGTGTGTGTGTGTGTGTGTGTGTATGTGTGTTTTCTAGGCTGATAGATTTCGGAATTGTTGCCAACGCTTTCCAAACTCTCGGAGTTATATTCGTCGAAACTTCCCTCTTCTATGTTTCGGGAAACAAGGCCTCGGCTTTGAGTTTATCCAAAGTAATTCGTTGGTCTCAACCGAATTTATATGTAAACGATATTTCGGGATAAATTTACATAAAAGTATATCGATGGAGTAATCTTCAATCCGAAGAATGGCTTACTCTTGAAAACAATAATACATTATTTTAAAATATAAATTTAATATCCATCAGATTTTACATATAATTATATATACTATAAAAAAGTTTTGAATCGGTTTTTTTTACGAAATAAAGAAAGCTGCAATAAAAATTTTATACTACTATTTTCATAACCATTTTATTTCTGAGAATATATGGAAATACATGTTTAGATCAACGGTACAACGGTAACTGGCACAGATTTCGTAACGGCTTCAGTTACCATTCACTTTGCGCGGAATGTTTGTATCGATGATAAAATGTGACTCATACGGGAAGTTTCTGTACTTTGATCATGCAAAAGAAGCGAGACAGAAAAATATAAACGTATGCCAACTTTTTATGGTGATTCTCAACTCTGTTTACATAAGCACTTCTAACTGAAAAAATATTATTTTATACCGATTAATGTTACAAATATTTTATAGAATTATTTTACATGTATATTCAATCGTATATCTATATACTGTTATATATAACTTTTTATTTTTATATCTTTAAAAAAAATATGATATATTAATGTGAGTTCCAAAATAATAAATGACAATTTTTTATTATTTACGAATAATTTTTATTAATTACAAATTTTGATAATATTTTAATTTAAATCTTGTTTTTAAACAAAAATGTTATTTACAATATTGAAACTTATGACAATAAATGTTATTTTTCAGTATTTTTATTCAGAGAAAGTCATTTAAATGATCGAAATGATAAAAAAATCTATTATTAAAGTATAGAAATAATAGAAGTATAGAAAGTAATAGAAGTATATAGAAACTTTGTGTGTAGAGTTTTTCACATACACAGTACATCGTCAAAGTTTAGACAGATTTTTGGTTGGGAAACACTGGCATCTTGCATATCAAAAGTTATATGAGACGCGCGCGAGCTTAATAAAATTTATGATCGCCACCTAAACTGTTTGCTGGTGAATTATGGAGGAGAATAGTCGTAAGAAATAATCAGGTCAAATTGTATCTAAACGACCGCTGGTAGTGGTCATTAATATTCGACGTTTTGTTAAGTATGCTAACCAACTAAATGGCTTTCATATTTTTTTTTATATAAGATGCAATCAATGGATAAACACAGCATTCTAAAAATACTGATACATCAATCATTTTATGTGTAGAATGATAATGTTTTTTTTTATCTTTTACTTTTCTACTTGAATAAATTATTATTTTTTTCATAATTCCGAAATTTTAAGAGAGAGAGAGAGAGAGAGAGAGAGAGAGAGAGAGAGAGAGAGAGAGAGATTCATTGTGCATAGTACAAAATACACCAGAAACGAAATTGATGCAATAAATTGTCATATTTATATTGCGTTAAGATACAAGATTCGCGCAACGAGAAGACGCACACGTTGATTGTACGCTCCGAAATTCATGGTCCATTTAACCGAGTCTTCCACGTTTGACCGTGCGTGCTCAGACGTATTATGCATTATCTACGCGCGGAGGAATGCAGCTTGCATTTTCCCGGAAAATGGTATGCTCGGTTGGCTTTTCACACGCTGCCAGAGCCCTCCGCGCAATGTCGGCGCGATGTCGGTGTGGAACATGCACCGCAATAGCGTTAACGTTAACATAGATCTGCATATGTGCGTTATATTGAGTTCGAGACGCGACGCCAAGAAGGTATTGTAGGAATAGGTTCGTGCGAAAGGCCACGTGCGTTGTTCGCGTAGTTGCGAGGGTTGCGTGTGTCACAAATGACGGCCTGGAATCGATATAGAAACTGCGCGTCCTTTTAGAAAAGACTGCTCTCTCTCTGTAGAATTTTTTTCTCATCGCGCACATATCTCATTTCTTATTCGCGTTTGAATGCGGCACGTGCTTGAGAATAATTGTCTATGCCTATAAGTTCTCGTTTCGCGTGATCGACGACAATAAACAATGTAGCAATTGCATTTACTCGTGCAAGACATTTTCATATAATTGTATATATATTATATATACACATTATATTACTTTTTTTTTAATGGGCATAAATTTAGTTCTTAGAATCGTGCTACATAGAAAATAAGTCCAGTTGATTCATATCGAGTAATTTACTAGTAAGTTATTTATTTTTTGAAAAATATTGATTTATACTGCTGTTAGAAATACGAAATTAATGACAAATATTGAAACAAGTTATTTATAAATCGACGTAAAATTTTATTTTCATTTTATCGTGCATTAAATTTTCTTATTGTAAACATAGCATTAACCTTGGTATATCAATTTGAATAGCGCATAACAACTGACGTCATTGAACAATAAATTATTAAAGCGACGTATATAATTTTTTCAATTTTCAGTATAAAACTTTCAGTATATAACTCAGTAGAAAATTTTCAGTATATATAGTCGCTAATTAGTATATTTATGAATCATAATAGGTATTTAATATTTTACGTCTATAATTCCTTTTTTATTGTTGTTATGTTATAGAAATTTATATTTTCATTTATATTTATAAACGTATTATTTATGTTACTATAATTATTAATGATGAATTTTATGTACATGATAGAAGAGGAAAGAGAATTTCAAATTAATTATTGCAATTATTAATTAGAATGAAAATGTAATTCATATAAGCTCTGAACAATGCACGTTAACCGCAAATAACAAATACAATTTTTGTGTAGTGTAAAAATGATAATGAGTCTTGCAAAATATATTCCTAAGATTAAAATTAACAACTTGATCATATCGCACCACGAAGAAGACACGCATTGTGCAAATGAATCTCTACTGTGCAATGATTCGAGGACATTCTGTGAACGTGAGAGGTGTTAAATACAATGTTTCGTCATAACTTTCATTATCGAGTGCGTGAGAATTGAATCACTTCGGTGAGAGAAGGCAATAAGATTGGAGAATTTGAATCATCAAAATTGTAAATTTTTCATTATTATTATGATATAAAATATACAAGTTATTCTTGCAACTATATATTCAAATCGCATTATTATGATAGAAGAAACGATAGAACTGTAATCAAACTGTAATAAATTATAAATCAATTAAAAATACGTTATACGGTTTTTAACATACACATTAATGTTTAATCAAACCTTTTAAACTACTAATTAATTCTTTGTTGTTCTATATATTTTTCTATTGTCGATTTTTTATTATTGATGGAACTCAATTTAGAAATTAATGCAGAGAATGAGATAATTTTTCACGAATACGTTTATATTTGATAAATCGACGTCTTTATAGTTGAATGAATTGAAAGGTAACGCATTGTTTTCCAATTTATTGGATTCACTTGTCATTTGCGAAATAAATGAAAAGAAAATAAAAAAAAGTCTGATCGTCGACAACGGGCAAAGCTTTCTCCCTATCTAGACGGTGTACGTTTACTCGAGCTTGTATGCTTCGCCATGCGAATCGGAGGTCAGCCTAGAATCAATAAAGTGCACAGTCCTGGCAGGGACTAAAACACACCACCGAATGGCAGACCTATACACGTAAGGGCTTATGCAGTAGCTTCTGTTGGCGAACGTTCACATTTTAATGGAAATAAAAGCAGTTCTTCTCTCGGGGGGAGAAGAGGGGCGAGAATACAAATCTCAGGAGATTTCATGGGATTTACAATAGTTGCCCAACTTTTGGAAAATTAAATTGCTACAATTCTTTTGTTACATAAAAATGTTGGCTTGCAGACGGAAACAGTACGATTTCCGTTGCAGATATAATTAGTTTCCATGAACAGGATAGCAAAATGTCATACTATTTAATTATCCAATTTTCAGGCTTTGGTAATTAATTCTATACTATTTCTTATTAAAAATAAATATTATACAATATATATAAAGCAAATAGTATGACATTTTGTGCACTGCCCTGTATATAAAAGATATATAGAGAATAGTTACGTCTCAACACAGTTTAGAAATTAATTTATAAGAAACAAGTATAAAAGGAAAGAAAAGAAGGAAAAGATTTTTATAAGTTAAATATGAGTTATTCGAGTCTGGCTGGTATTCGAGTGCCGTGTATATTTCTTATAAATTGTTACATTAATGGAATACAAAATTTCAAACATCATGTTTTAATCCTTCTCAATAAAACATAAAATTAAAAATATAAAACTCATCCTGCTTACATTGGATGTTGTAATAGATTATGTGTCCATTACATCTTCTGTGTATTTGTATGCGCGCGTGTTAAGTATACGTGTTTTACTATTTTTTGTTCCAATTCAAAATGACCGACGAATCATGATCAAAATGACCGAGGAATCAGTCATTTCCAGACCAAGCACAACGCGATTCATCATAATGATGTTGTGCAGATGTACTATAATTGTATATGTTGTTTTTAGTCATGCATATGACTAAACAGTCAATCGTACTGAGCGTACTATGAAAAGCCTAAAAATCATCAAGGTGGGAGATCCCTCTGTTCATCAAATATGCGAAATAAAAAGCATTTTTTTAGGTGTATCGGTATTCTTGGGATATGTTGCCGGTGTCGGTAAAAGAGCAACGGGATTTATAACACGATTTGTGATATTGGTCTCGCTCGAGATGTCAATGACGTTTCAAACGACAGACAGGGCTTACTGCTTATGAGGTTTTAACAATGAATTTTTTTTTGGAATTGTTAGTCTACTATCCAATCTCCAGCCTGAGGGATCGATACATATATTTACTGATATATATAGACCTACAGTTTCACGCCAGATCCGAACGGCATTGATGATCAAAGATCTCTTAATCACTAGATGGAATCGGCTTTTCGGCTTTTTAAACGTGAAAAATCGCATATGTGGGATTAAATCAGAATCTATAGATAATCGCGAGTCAATCGCACCGAGAGGCAAGCTACTCGACGTCTCATAATTTAATATCACGCTCATACTAAATAAAGATTTTGATTAATTGGACTTTATGAGTGATCTGAAAACATACTTTATAATCGTATTATGTAACTTTCCACAATTAAAGTTTTGATTATTTATTTTTTATTTTCCATGTTTATGTTGTAAAATTATTTCACGTATAAACTACCGTTGATTAACTAATGATAGTTTAATCGGAATTCGCTGCATTATGTAATTATAAATATATAGATACTATATTATATTATATATATATATATATATATATATATATATTGTATTAAAAATTATAATTTATAATTTAATTTTTACTATGTGATGTTATAATTCTGATAAACAAATTATAATTAATAATAAGAAAATACAAATTAGACAAATGCTGTTGAAGAAATTTTGGTTAAATTCAATTATGCAATTAAATATATGAGAGTTATATAAAATTATATAGAATATAAAATTATGTAGAAAGTTATATAATTTTGTTATCAGATTATCGAGATACATTATTGCAGCAACAAATCTTAATCTATTTGTAAATGTATTGATGTCAAAGTTATTTTTATCTCACATTAAGATCTATGCAAGATAATAACTGGCTTCAAAGCTCGAAAGAAATAGAGCAGATACACATGCTGTCTAGTCACGCTGATGTACATATGTGAACGATGCGAATTTTTCGCGATATTCGATCGCGATATTGTGTGGTTGTATGAAAGAGCGTTTTGTTATATATTTGCCACTGTGGCTTTAGCAATTCATATAGTAATAAAAAAAATATTGGAGTAATTGCGCATTCATGACGGGAAAGGCGCGGTTCTACGCGGAGGTAAACTTTATATTGATCTGCATCAATTTCGTCGCTGTTGTTTCTTGCTATTTTACATTTGCAGTAACAATCGTTTATGCCAATATCAATAAAAAGAGGAGCAAATAGGCAAAAAAAGTTTCATTCTGAAAAAATTCACCAAGATTTTTACCATTTGAATTTCTTCACGATGGCAAAACCATACAGTTAGATACACGCCATTAAGTTGATAACGATAAACTCGCTTAGAAATTAGAATTAAATAACTAAATTGTTTTGAGGAAAACAATGTAAATATGAATTGCGTAACGAGATTAGTATCGCAAACGAAATCACAAGTAAAGGTTCGCAGATGAATCGTTGGGAAGATATGCTCGGTTTGACCATTGTCACTTGTGGCTTGTAACGCCTAATCATAAGTCCCTCTCCAACGATTTACCGGCTTCCAAGAAGATCATTTTTTTCATGTCGTGCCGTCGGCGATTACGCTCGATGGCACACTATACTCTGCCATTACACTGCGAATAATCTACGTCGTGGTACTCCCTCGAGTGGCAATATTCGCGACACGAAGCTTCTAAATTTTACTTAAGCGATAAATGAATTTCTACTAGTTACTTATAAAAAATCTATTATTTGTTTATATAAAGAGAAAAAATTGAAACATTAAGAATGAATTTTAGTTATAAGAAGAAACATTAATTTAAAAAGAAAGACATATTTTACATGGCAAAATAAAGATTTAAAATCTTCTTGTAATTTAAATAGCTCTGCTAAATTAATTTATTTATTTTAAATAAGAAAATTAAGTTTGTAAAGAATTAATTTTTTACATTGATATTGATTTAATATCGCATAAATTTATGGTTTTTATTATATAATTTATATTAATAAATAATAATTTATATATATATAATCTTTTAGAATTATTATTTTATTGCAATTAGTAGAATAAATCAAGATAATCCTTAATACATCTGAGCTTTCATTGATTTTTTTTTTAATCTCGTCGTTCAATTTTCGGAAATCCTCGAATATCATGATTATCGTTTCCATTTTCGTAGTCTCTGTAATTTTTAGCAAAAAAGAGAATTTGTAAATTGGACATTATCGATTAATGTAATTGATAGTCTCGCAAAATCGATTAAATTGTGTTCGCTTTCTTTCAACCACGAGCAAACATTTATTACGCGAATTACGTTAATTAATTTTTTTACATGTCTAATCTCAATCGTAAATAGAACAAATAATTTTGTGTATTCTTCATAAAGAGTGCATCGAAACTAGCGCGACGATTACAATGCTGAAATGATATGCGTGGTAAATTGGCGCGACCTTTATGACCGCATTGCAAAGTTTCACCTCGAACCCAATACGTTTTATGCGATATTTAAATAATTTGTTTTGACTGCGAATAACACGTTTTCATGACCTGTTAATAATAAATATTATTAATTTTGTTAGAGCAAAGATCAGTAGGCAGCTTTTACGTAAAAGATATTATGATAAGTAGAACAATATTGTACATAAGTTCTTCTATAAGAAGGAATGTAATAATATTTCACGTACCAAAATTAGCAAAACTTTACATAAAAGCCGTCCAAAAGTTTTAAAAAACTAATATAAATAATTATAATGAACAGGATATCTACTGTATGTATGTAAGCAAAATTTTTAACACATTCTGATATATATACTTTTATCTTTATTAAAATTTCTAAGAGTTTCATTTTTTTATTTTTATACTTAAATTTTTTAATTACAAATGATTTTACTAATTTTGTTAAAAAATATATACAATTATAGTTAACATTCAATCATTCTTTGTTTATATAATATTATTTTATTTGTAAAATGAAAAATATTACTATATTAAATTTAAATATCGCTGCATGATAGAAAAGTGAACAACTCAAAATTAATAACTTTTCAGTAGAACATTTCTAAAATTCTTTGTGAAATAGAGCAATGTTTTAATTAGTATACTAAATATGCAAAACTTTTCTTTCCAAATTATACTTTTAATATATTTTTTAATTATTTTTAACGTATTCTATAATTACAACGTATTTTTTAAAACTATGTTAAACGTTTTCAAAATTTGGACACTGCAATCCTACAGGGTTATGTCAATTTTATCCCTTATCAGTATATAAGCAATGTATTTTTTTTCATAATATGTTAGTCTTAAAGAGAGGGGATTGTGATTTCTTTTCATTATTTAAAAAGTACTAGTTTTTTTTTATTTGTGTCACTTTTATCGCAGCAATATATCTGTGATATATCTGATATCAAGATAAAATTCATTTCTGGCATTTCCAGATATCAGTAGATATCCTGGCTATCAAGAACGCGTGTTCGCGCAACGCGGTTCGCAACCGCGCGTTAAATTACTCAAGGGAGCGACTCTATCTAATCCTGTGCTCTATTGCAGACCTAGGGAGTCCGTTCTTCCCCGGTGGTCCTGAATTGTGGCATCATCCATTGGCGTACTCTACAGCTGGCGAATTACCGGGCACGCTGCAACATGCGACGCTAGTGCATCCGGCGTTACATCCTCAGGTCCCCGTACGTTCCTATCTTTGACTATCTGCAGACAAAGCTCTGGAGCCGCCGACGAGCGCCCCGATGCACGTTAGTGATACATGATCGTTATACTCGATTACTCTTACATGGTAACAGGGAGATTCATGAGGGCTCAAGGACTGAAGATGCTTTTCAATCATGGTTGCCTTGAGTCCTCGACTCCTAAATTCTAGAATCTTGGATATTGAATTTTTTATAACGTTTTAGTCTTTCGGTTGTTTTGAGCATCTAAAGATAAATTTAAGAAAGTCTTAAGTACAAGGTCTGACTATGAATACGGGCATAAGTCCTCATCAGCCGTGTTTATAAATGAAATAAAAACTCCCGAAACAATAATTTATATAGACATATTATATAATTTCTAAGTGTTAATATGTCTATATAAATTATTGTTTTTTTTCGGGGTTTTTTTATTTCATTTATTAGGTGTTGGAATTAATTCGTAGCGTTTTTTAATGAAAGAATGTTATTTATTTCACATGAGCATTAAAAAATACATTAATGAAAGTACTTCCCATCACTTGTAAAACGCTACGAATTAATTCCAACACCTAATATATAAACACGGTTGATGAGAGATCTTAATATAGTTGAAACGTTCCGTGAAATCATAATAAAAGAATGATAAAATTTACTGTTTACACCAGAGCTCTTTATTGAAATGACCTGGTAGAAGCTCCTTATTTATTGTTGAAATTTATATGAGCGAATTATCTAATATATTTTCCATTGTAATTATCAGTTTTTTAAATTATATAATTATTGAAATAAAAATAAATAACGGTTATAAAATTTTTATTTTATTTTTTATAGTTTAAAGTTTTATAGTTTAAAGTTTTATTTTTTTTAATGTTATTTATTCTCAGGAAAAAAATTTTATGCAATTATATATAACAATATATGACTATATATGATTATATATGTCTATATACAAATATATTTTGCTTTAGATTATATATAGAAAATTGTTGCTAAAAAATTATTAGGTGTTGGAATTAATTCGTAGCGTTTTACAAGTGATGGGAAGTACTTTCATTAATGTATTTTTTAATGCTCATGTGAAATAAATAACATTCTTTCATTAAAAACGCTACGAATTAATTCCAACACCTAATAAGAAATTTATTAATTAGTATCACTTTTTACAAAAAGAGAGATGAGATTATATAGAATAAAATTATAATAAAAAAAAATATATTTGGAAAGTATATATACAATTTCAAGATCTTTCTAATCAGTTACCCATCCTAAGCTGTACTCTGACTAACGTTGCTTAACTTTTGTGATCTTACGGGAACTGATGCTTCGATAATTTATGAACACTGAATGCTAATACATATATATGTGTCATAAATCAGTTTAATATCAAAATAATTTTATACATCATCATATATAAAAAATTTTGCCTGGGTTATTAATAGTCTGTAATTTAAAATATTTGTTGAGAAAATATTTGTTGAGAAAAGGTCGGGGTCATAATTGAATCAGAAAGTTTGTTAAAATTTGATGCGATAATGATAACCTAGTATAAACATCATATAAAACCAGAATTAATAGAATAACCAATGAATAATATTATTAATCTGTGCTTCGCGGGTTTTCTCCATGTCTTGGTCCATAATAATATTATGCGGATTACTATATAAATAGCAACTTTTCCGCATACGCGTGTAACGTCAGTCAGTGTATTCGAATATTACTTTTTATATCGTCACAAAATCGATAACGTAACTTGTCGTCGCACTGCGTGTCCTCATGTATTATATAGGAACGTGT
>NW_011626981.1:247396-261616 GCF_000204515.1 Acromyrmex echinatior
AAAACGCTACGAATTAATTCCAACACCTAATATATAAATTTTGATAGATTTTTCAAGAGAAAAAAACATTTTTTTAAATTCTTTATTAAAAATGGATATTAAATTAATTAAAGAATACATTGTTTTTACAAATAGAAGATATTTAATACAAATTTTTAAGACTACATGTTTTTATAGATCTATGAATTTGTGAACTTACATATGATTATAGATTTGTACGTCAATCTGTGAACCATTAAATTTATTACTTCTGATTTATTCTCCTTGTAGATTTGTAAATAAACAAATGGGTAAATTAAATTAATAACCATAGTAATCAAGGGATAATGAGCAAACGACAAAGTATCTGCACCTAAATTTAATCGTCATGCCGAGGGCGCAATAATGGTCGAAATTGTCCATTGTGAACGCCGAAAGCTTTGTACTAACAGCACCGCCTCCAAACATCACTGACATCCGCTAATCATTTGCCACCGTCGTAGATTGTAGGCATATAGGACGCACCTGTACTAGTACCCGTACCAATACCATGCGACCAGTGCCGTTTACTAATTGTCGGTGTGCTGAACGGGTTTGCACGGAGGGTAATGTCTCTACATCGCGAATTATCGATTAATCGCGGATTTGTGAATGCACTGTAAACCTAATGCGAAAGGATTATGATTAGGAAGGAATTTAGTATATAGAAAGGAAAATATAAATTTTATAAATAATCTCTTTTATAAAATGAATAGTATAACAATAGAAATAATGATGCAAATTTTATATATATATATATACACACATATATATATATAAAATTATGTATATATATATTATGTATATATATAATTATATATACATAATAGATATGCTTTTCAAAATAATTTTTCAAACATTTGATTACGTTTTAAAAAATAATTTCAATTATTTGTGCAATATTATATATATTTAAAGATTTTGCAAAATAATAATTGTACAAATTATTTTATTATTTAATTTACTTCGATAATTTTCTTTCATTACATACAATTATATTATATGTATGTATTGTATATAATTATTGTATGTAATTATCTCTGTACATCTTAAATTCCCCTAAAATAATTAGCACATATATGCTAAAGGAAATAATTCACAGCTGTTAACGATTTGAATTTGATCCTGAGTTTGTGTCGCATCCCCTCCGTGTAATCACCCCATGTCGGCACCGCCTGACACCACCGACACCATTAATGGCAACCAAGCAGTAACCAAACCCCTCTAAAACCTCTCTAAACTCCCCCTTTACCAGAGTACTGTCTTTACGACTAACTAGAGCACGTATTGTACGCTTCTCTTATTTGTGCACAGTTTTCCTGGTTTCTCCCGGCTTCGTATGCACACGAAGGGAGGGTCGCCAGTGGCCTTTGTCGAATATCAAGACGTTCGCTACGCGGCCCAGGCGATGGCCACTCTCCAAGGATCCTTTCTCCTCTCCTCCGACCGGGGAGCGATACGAATCGAATATGCAAAGTCAAAAATGGCCGAGGTGGGCTTTACAAATCTCTGGATCGAAGTAGGTTCCACTTTATGCTACGATAGAGACCGCTGCAAAGGACGCGGGGGGCGGCTCTATGTGAACTAGGCGAAGGTTTTGTACGAGGTACTCGTGAACTCGAAACCATCGATGTTTGTTCTGACGTTATTCATAGGACGAAGATGTTGGTTCCGAGAAAGACCTTAGCGCGAGGATTTTAGCGAGGGCGTTTCTTGCGCACTTAGCACATGCCGAGAGACTAGAGAGCCTCGATGAGAGTATTTGTTGCGGTCAAGAGTAGAGCTTCCGTACCTCCGAACATCCAGAGGCCTTGCTTATGCGCCAAAGTCCTTAGCACGAGTGTTTACGTTGGTCTAGCACGAGACTTTCGCACATACACGAGGCTCTGGGTGGTCCGACCTACAGTAGAGCCGCCTCCGCGAAAATGCGATCGACGGCGAATACGTAGGGTTGTGCTTTTGTCGATACTTCATATTATTTTCTTATTTTATTTTGGTGTAATAATTATTGTTATTATATATTATGAAATTTAAAATACTTCATTAAACAAAAATACTTTATAACGGTTAATAAATGTATGGAAAATATGAATATATTATCTTGGTGCTCTATTTAATGAATATATTGTTGAGTCATGAAGATAACACGAAACATAAAGTTTTAATAATATTTTTTTAAAAGGAAATTGCAATTTATGGTCTTTATAATATAATGAAATTAGAATTTTATAAAGAAAGCAATAGTTTAATTTGAAAACATATATGTATGATATTACAAATAAAATACGATTCAAAATATTACATTTAAATAATAAATTTACTTCAAAAATAAAATTTTTTTTAGAACAATATTTTATTGGAACTCTAAGCACAGCTGTGCGTTTTCGTCTAGGGGCCGAAATCGGTATAATCTCGATGAATTTACGTACATTGATGCTATAGATATAAAAAATGACTTTAATATTTAGAATTGCGGAAATGGCATTTTTCTGCATCCATAGCATAGAAGACATCATTGAAATAATATTGATTTCGGATTTTTACTTTTGTCAACCGTACCGAAATGCATTGGGCCCAGTGGATCCTGGATCCAATTATTCGGTCATTATTCGATCAAACTCACGCGGTTTCGCCCTCGAAAGCGTTTGTGCCTCGAGGCGCTAGACAGGCCGTCACTTCGAAGGCCAATTAAATCTAGTTGAAAGACCGACGACGGCTGTCCCGTCGAGGACTCGTATCCGAACAGTAGATGCGCTCTCGTGCGTTGGTGCCAATTATCAATTATCCGTCGTTAATCGCCTACCGATCACGTGAAATCCGGCGAATCTGCCCGTCTTTCTTTCCTTCTTTTTTTTTCTATCTCACTTTATCTCTCTATCGCTCGATTGAGATACACGTTCCCGTTTCTGCGATCGGAACGCGTACAATTTTTTATCTATTTTGAATTACTTTTTTATGATTTTCTCTCTTTTGAATTTTTGCACGATTCCAAACAGAGACTAAATTATAATTTCGAAGAGTTCAGAATTCAATGTTGGAGACAAGCAAAAATGATCTCGATATCTATTTCTGACTGATGAGAATGCGATACTGATAGCAAAGTAAATTTTATCATAGCATTGAAAATTGAACTCATCTAAATTATATGTTTCAATCCTAGACTTCAAGTTTTCTCTTTTTCCTGTTGTATTCCTTTCGTATTCCTCTATTGCCTGTTTGTCAATTTGCTCGTTCTTTATGATGTAATTTCCTTCATATAAATCCTTTCCTTTCCTATATGTTTTTTTTTATTTCCGCTGTATTAAATCTGTCTTCGTTTTACTGTACTATATAGATATGACGAGCACTATGCACCATCCTGTAGCAACTTTATATTAATCGGCAGTAGTAACGCTTGGGAAAACATTGGCTATATAAAGTAATAGGATTAATTTTATTGACTAAAATTATTTTTTATTAACAATTAGGATCCTTGATAATAAAATATTTTTAACTACATTTTTTGATACGATAAAATGTTGTATACAGTTTTAGATTTCATTGAAATGCAATTGTTTTCTATTCTTACATTATCGGAACGTATATTTTTTAAAAATCTTTGTACAAAAGACAAAGTGAGTTTGATATGTTAACGTTCATTTTATTTTTTGGTTTAACTTTAATCCGTTTAAACAAAATGAATTGGAAAGATTGTACGATAAAAAGCCATGTAAGATAAAAAAAGAGGAAAGTCAGACAAAACGATGATTCTGAGGTTCCGCTTTTAATCAAGACCGTATTTCCGCCGATGAAGGAAGATTCGTCGGACATTTAAGGATCGATCCCACTTACGTAATTTAAGGGCTGAACTAAGTTCAACTCACAGGTTATCCAACCGCTAAAAGGATTGAACTAATTAATTAACTAAGTAATTAAGTCGCGTTAAATGAAGCTGGTGAAGTTATTCATTTGTTCAAAATGATAGTAATATTTCGGCAAAGCTTATAATAACTGTGACATTATTTATGCATGACATTCGATATATAATAGACACGTCAAGAAAAAAAAATTGCATCATTTTTCATTTAAAAAGGGGTTAATAATCATGCATGTCAAAGTTAGAAGAATATAAGAATTTGAGTGAAGTTCTGTTAAATCGCAAAATATATGTAATATATAAAGAATTATTTGAAAATCAATAACTTGAATAAAACAGCTATTTATTTTTTTATCATTAGTTATTTCCTTTCCATATAGCCTTGTCTTTATTGGCTCTTGTAAAAAAGAAAATTAATTAATCAAAGACATCTATATTATACGAAACGTTGGAAAAAAATTGATTTTTAAAGATTTAAAAAGATCTCGAAGAAATATAAATATAAGATGTACATTTTTGAAATATGCAAGAGATTGAGAGATAGAAATGAAGAACTCGAGAATCCATTCGACACGTTTGAAAATGGATTCCCGACAGGGCAAAAGTGTGTCACCAAAAATTGATCGGAGAGGCGTTATAAAAGAGCGTTTCAGATCACTCGACTTTACTCTTTGAAATCGGTGGATCGATACCGTTCACTTCCAATTGCAATTGTGTTGCAACTTGTTTATTCATACATGACGTCGAAAAGTTGTGATTGGTCACGCTATAAACGAAGCTGTGGCTACGGATCGACCCCCATTTTCGAATTAAACGATCGATACGGTCCGCTTGGGGCTGGGCACGGCCGAATACGTCATTGTTAATTCATGTCGTTTTATAGAGACGTCTGGCACCGCAACGTTCACCTAGTGAGATACGATGAATTAAAACTCTTGCCCTTTTTCGAGCAAACACATTCAATCCTATGAATATTTTCTCTTCCTCTGTCCTGCAAGCGTATATATCAGAAAATCTTTCGCATTTACGCTTTTAATAGATGAAGGTGAATCTTTTTATAGAATTGTTGAGGAACAACAGAGAGCGAGAGAGAGAGAGAGAGAGAGAGAGATTTGAGTTGAATAGTCGAGTTTTTAATTTTCTACCTCTGGGAGAAGAGTTTTTAAGTGTTTTTGAAATTTATTTGCATTGATTTATTTAACAGAATTTTCAAGACTTTTTCATTTCTTGAATCTTTAAACCGTTTAATTTCTTTTTATGTAAACACTGAAAACTTTAAATTTCTTGAACTACTTAATACGTCGTGTATTTCTTTCTTTACACATATACAAACACACATAGAGTAAGATGGTACAATTTCGAACATAGTACAATTTTGAATGAAATAAAATAATCCAATTTTCGAGGTTCAAGTTTGATAAACATAATCTCATTGTATGGAGGATATTGGAAGGAATCAAATAGAGGAAAAAAAAGTTAAACTTTGGAATTGGATTCAAATTTTATTTTGTTCATAATTTTATCATATTCGAAATTATATCACCTTATTCTATACATAATATATTTTAAATTATATTACGAAATGTTTTTTTATGTATAATGGAATATATTATTTTTATTTAACATATTGAATATTTTTGATATTATAATTTTTTTTACGTTCAAAAATCTTTACAATATTAATACGTCGTGAAAAAATATTGTCGTAAGATTTAGGTTGTTTTATTTTCATATTTACATCGCTCCGCCTTGAATCTATTCTTGCTATGTAAATACGTTTTATTCATAAAATCTCTGTTTGTTCCTGCGAGATTTCTTTCAGACATAACAAAACTCAATCTATCTATATTTCTATATCTTGTGCTTCCCTTATTATACCTTTCTTTTCTTGGCCGTGTGTGTACCTTTTCGTCGACCGAGAGCTTTGAATAAATCGTGAAAGAGCGCTTTTCAGCACAGTCACGTCCTAATGAGGTACGCAAATTACTCAATGGCAATGTCGTCTCTTCAGCTTCACGCGGACACTCTTCATGTGGTAACAAGACAAATGTAGGTTGTCCTTTCATCCTCGTTTGGACTCTCGACCGAGTCTTTTTCAAACTATCACAACGTGACTTATTGAGAACCGGTATTAAAAAATTCGTTAGAAATGATCTTCGACTTTTGGTTTTGAATCCTCATGTCTTTCGACAATTGCGAAAGTTTATAATTCGATTTTAGATCTACTTCAAATATAGATACATTCAAAATTTATATGAATTTTTTACAATATCTTTGAACATACATTGAGTAATATTAATAATTATAGCTTAAAAATGATGCAATTTTCTTTCTTGTATATATATTATTAAGAATGTCTGTTATATATGTTTAGTGGCATAATTAAAGAATTATTGTGTTCCAAAAAGAATTAAATTTTATCTGGTCTCACATATTGATGACATGCGATTTAATTATAAAAACATCGTCTCGTTGCAGTTAGGATTTCTTACGTATCATGAATTGTCCTAATCGCTTGCATCAATTTTTCAGGGATCAAAGAGACAAGAAAACGGCCAACCTTAAGATTGACATCAATGGCATGTAAAAAGGCAGAGTATCGGGCAGCCCGAGGAGATGACAGAACGCGCTTTAGGACAGGATATCCACCGGAAAACAAGACACGAGGAAGAACCATACAAGAAGTCGCACTGTCGGAGCAGTTAAAAGATTCGTCGGCGAGAGATCGCGGGAAGCGAAAGGACGCAGGAGCAGTAACACACATACATATATATACAAGAAAGAAGGGAAGAGAAGAGATGCAAAAAATTGCGAGCGTGGGTGGAAGGGCAAGATTTCGCTCTTCAGCCCGAAAGGGACACAGCGAACACATCGGCAAATTCTTGTAAATTCTTCAACGTTGCAGAACAGAGGCGTGTTGGTTCGCGCGACTCTAGCGGGGGGCCCAATATAATCACATAATAATTCCTAGGTATATATATTTTTTAACGAACTTAACTTATCGATTCGCGTACCTACCTTTACCTACTATTTATTTTCACCGTGTCTTTGATCGCGATCGACGACGACGAAGCGAGAGACAGGGGCGGGGGTGATAGAAATGTGACTGGTGGAGCATCGAGGAAAAGGCAACAGAAGAATGAAGCAAGCGAGGAAACGGATTTTATTTCTTGTATGTGTATACATATGTAAAGAAGAATGGCACTCTTCGCAGTTACACGCGCACGTCATATCGCGATATTTGGTTACACGTACATGTATATGTACCATGCATACACACACCCATACAAACAAATACATTTATATGCGGCAATCGCGAAGATTTTTTCAAACATACCATGCCACCCTGGGATACATCCGCACGTACCATGAAATTTACATTCAACGATAAATCTATTGGATGTTTTTGGAAACAAATTTCTGACAAATTTCTTAAATAAGTCACATTGAGCTCGAATTTTCCAAATTGTTCATATTGTTGAAAAAGTAATAGTCATAAGTATCGAGCCTCGCAAAAATTAAGCTCATTAGCGCGTGATTAAAATACACAATAATGCACAATGCGAATCCTGGTGGTGGCTTTAACACGAAATTGCATATTCTACATACTGAAACGAAACAAGCGAGGCGAAGATGAGTACATCAAGCTTAATACCAAAGGTGCCCTAAGAAGTGTGTATTTATGTTTTATCATCGGCGCGTCGCGCGCGTAAAATGAACGCGCGTACATTTAACTATTGTATCTTGTTAAAAAGAGTCTAGTGTGAAGTCCTAGGTGAAGATGTAGTGCGTGTGCGTGTGCGTGTGTGCGTGCGTGTATGTGCCTGTATATGTGTGCGTGCGTGCGTGCGTGTGGTGTGTGTGTGTGTGTGTGTGAGAGAGAGAGGGGGGGGGGGGACGAAAAGAACATGAAAGAAAGGAAAAGTGATTAAATTGAGAGAATGATAGGTGAGAGAGTGTTTGTAAGTAATAATCTTATACATATATATACATAACGAACGCGAACATATCATAGGGTTAAGCCTGTAGAAGAAAATTCAAGTACGGCGAGAAGAGAATTTGAATCGTCCGCTTCTCCATAAAGTAAAAAAATCGCGCGAGAGCGGATGGAAGAAAAGAGAGTAGTAGTGAAGGTGATGTGCCCCGCGTGTTAGAAACGGCGGCCAACTCGGCACGTAATTTGCCCAAGTGCCTTTCTGTTGGTCGAGTCACAAGCTGTAATCGATAGCGTGTTACACACATAGATCTTGTCCCGATTTTTCGAACTCCCAAAGAGAAAATTCCCGGCGCTTCTCTAAACATGCAACCGTATCCGAAATACGTCCCATTCGCCTCTATTTCGCCCTATTGTACTTCCCTTTCCCTCCCGCATTCTCCTTATTTTCTCGGTGGCGGAAAGCTGCAATGAGGACGCATTAAAGATCTCATAATAATTCAAAGGCCAGAAGCGAGTTTTTAGTAAGTATTCGAACAAAATTCATTTCCCGAAATAGCTTAATAAATTCATTAATAGCTATCTTGATAATTTCTTTTTGATATGATTTTTCTTTGACTCTGTGCCGAATGCTTTCATAAATATTCTTAAATAGTAGAATGCTTTCATAAATAATCTCATGCAACTATGCGTACGTACTAAAGAAAATTATAATGATATTTGCATTTTATATTTGATGTATGATTTTAATAAGTTTACATTTTTAATAAGATTACATGACGAGTATTTTTATTGATTATAACATGAGATTATAAATCAATCTTGATAAATAGTCGTAACAACGATCATTAAAGTATCTTTCCGTAATTTAACGCAGCTTCCGTCGAATCCTAGAGTTACATGACCAACCTTTGTATCTCCCGTTATATCACTGGGCATTTATTACATGTATCCGCAATTAACGAAAATGGAAGTTACTTAAGAAATAAAAAAGCCGCCGATTAAACAGTGGATTATATTGGTAAAGGTGATTATCCACCGGCGTGCTCGGGCGAATCGATCGATCATCCACTGATCTCCCATCATCGTCGTCATCGATCGTCAAGTCATGATCGCGTCAGTATGTTCTTTATTTTTCTACGGAAAGCGACTGGAGAGCACTACGTTAGAATCACTCCGCGATATTGGGACTTGACGAATACACGATACATCTAAATATACGCGTGAGAAATAGAAGAAGAGATAATGGAAAGTAAAAGGATACTGTTATCAGGCAAAATATTCGAATTTCCACTTAACTCTTTGTGCTCTTACGTTCGAGTTCTACTTTACATATCAATGTAGGTTATCGAAAGGGATAAAAAATTGATATTTTGTAATGCTACAAATTTTGGATTTAACGCTACAACTAACTAACAAACCACTGCGATAAAAAAATGTAATTTACGAAACTTTAGGAGGTATAATCTAAGTTATAATCGAATCGAGGCCTTACAATTCGAGGAGCAGTAAAATGGACTAAAATTCTCATACACAAGAGTATCCATCTCAGATATTCAAAAACAAATGATTGCGTTAACGTGTAATTGAGTGATGAAAAAAAAAACTTGATTAGCATATCATTGCGGATAGAATAACTTTCATGCGCTTGAAACCAGACTTTCACATGGTTGGCCTTCTCTTAAAAAGAAGTATTATAATGTTCTCAATGCATATCTTTTGCAATTAAGAAAAATAGAATAAATAACATTTGAGTGCAAAGGGTTAATGGAATATGTCAGTGTCCACAGATAAAAATCTATGAATTTTTGAATCACGAATAAGATAAATATCTAGCAAAAAAGAAGATGAGAGAAATATAGCGAAGATAGGCTAATGAAAAATGTAAACAGACGAGTTTGGATAACGCGACCGTGATCGCTCGAGTATCGCGATCGCGAGGGATGATCATCGATCTTGGAAAGATGCGAGGATGCAGCGCGGCAAAAGCATTATTCGGTGTATTCAACAGTTCGTTATTTTGTAATTAGCCGTTAAGAGGCGGATTCGTCGTTATTCACGATTGCAATCGATGAATCGTTAGATTGAATTTTAAAGTGCTTTACAAGTGAACTAACACATATCAGTAGGCAGTACGCTATTATTACATTAACATAGAGTGGTATTCGCGTAAGGATATATTAGAGGTTAATATAAAATATGAAAAAGTATATATATATATATATATATATACATATATCTACAGATAGATATATATATATGAAGAAGAAATATATATAAACCACACTTTTAAAGTACAGGGGCGAGAAGTACATGTCAATCAGATATTTTGTACCGTCTCTAGAAAATTACTCTAGCAAGTCCGTTTTATTTCTTTTTTATATACGTATATAAATATACACGTGTATAGGCATAAATACAGTATCGTGAAAGCGAATCCTGCGCAACGCACTGCGAGATGAATCATGCGAAATGTGAGCGTGACCGGGACCCTATAGCGCTCTTTTATTCTGAAAGAAAAATAGCGAAAAGTATCGTTTATTGAGCGGAAAACTCGGGAAAAAATCGTACATTTGACAAATAAAATATAAATGAACAATTATTAATTAATAACAATATAGGGGATTGAAAACAAATGTTATCTATATAAATACACTGGAATCTTTCTTTTCTACATGAATATAACAATTTACGAAATCAATTAATTAACAAATATATATATAAAAGATATGTGTGAAATGTTCAAATATTTTGAAAATTAAGAAATCTGCAGCATTAAACTGATTTCATCGATTGTACGATTTTTCCTTCGAGAAGACACGTTCCTGCTTTGATATCATTTATTCGCATGATTGATCCACTGTACACTTCGGCAAATTACAACTCGAATGGTTTGCATACTAAAAAATATCTTATAAAATTTGATCTACAATAACAATTTCGCGTGAAACTCACTGAAAGAGGGAAGAAAGCGAGATCGAAGAACGCGAGATCACCAAAGATGGCAATGTATCGATCCAAAGACTACCAATAGACCTCACAAAGACTATATCACGCTGTGAAAAAAACCGTTAATATGCACCACCTGATGCTAGACTGCACCAATCTACCATAATAATAGCGCGATGAAAAATCAAGGCAGATATTTGAATTGCACGGAAATATTATAATTTGCCTTTGCTTTTTGAATTTCTCTCGTAGATCCCGATTCCGTCCTCGTAGAACATCCTATTATAGGATCGATTCTCGAGATTCTAAAGCTTCTACACATCTACAAAATTATACGAAAACCATAATCCAAAATTATATTAATTTGAAGTTTTACGTTTGATTAATATCAAGATAAATATTGCATAATCCATTACTTTTTTCAATAAATAACACATGAAAAGTAAAAAGATTGCATTGGCACTGCGGTAGTCAGAGATCGCCGGTAAAAACTTACAATTGATGGCGATGAATTGTCATTAGACTTTTTAACGATTAAAAAAATCGGGCAAAAAATAATAGAATGATTGAATTTTATATTTTTTTGTTTAAAATTGGTTATGAAAATCACGTTTCAAATTTGCCAGCGTCGAAAAAAGGCTACGTACCTTATCATAATATAAATATGAGCATATAGGGCAACCAGGATTAAGTGCTCCTTCGAGCCTGACCACACTTCGAAAGTAATGACCATAGTAGTATTGCCGAGACACCAAAAATGAAAGTGAAAGTGAGAGGGCACGATAAGATATGCGTAGACAAAATACATATCAATTTTCTAAAGCGCGCGAAATGCGAAGCGGATTTGCCGCGGCGATATATATCGGATAAATAGACAGAGCTTCGCACCGATATCAGTGATAAGTGTCAAGGATGGAAGGGAGTTTATACATTCCGGACGAATGATCTATAGAAAGGAGGGAGTGAATAAGAGGGTGAAGGTAGAGAGAAGTATGATAGTCTAAAAAACAGCTTTCTTATTATTTGAATACGATTTTGTTAATTGACTTAAGCAACCGCGAGAACTCGTTCTAGCGGCGGATTATAATACGTCACGATGTTTTTCGGAGTTTTATAACAATTGCGAGTAGATAGTTAAGTAATCGTAGACTGTTCTACATAGCTGTTAATCGTAGTATCACACGCGCTTTCTGTGGTATTTAGTTGATTCTGTCATTGATGTTACATCCGTCTGACGACGCGCGACGTAAGTAAAGACGAAACTAGACGAATATATATATATGTATATGTACCGTGGACTTCGATATCTTAGAATATAACTGCGATCAGACATCTGTATTTTTTTTTTCACTTTAAAGTACTCGTACGTTGCAATTTTGTTTATACGGAAACTATCATAATTGTCATGATATTTTTATTAGTAATGGATTTACATTAAAAATATCTATGAATAGTTGCGCGGCAAAAAATATGATGTCTGTTCGAAGCCATTAAAGATCGAAGTAATCCGTGGTATTTTAATTGAAAGTAATTGAAATAATTAAGCAACTCGGCGACGCACGTACGTGTGAAATCGAGAGTGTAGTCAATTTGTATATTGCAATTGTCGCAGCCTGGTGGCGAGTTTGATTCGTTATGTAGCAAAAATATAGACGGCTTGCGAGTTCTTATTGAAGCCGGTCGTGCTCAGGTAATCCACGTATATTATATTTATACGATTATGTCGCGCGTATCGTGTAATCGATTAACGTGGGTATCCTTTGCTCGGGCACATCGGTATCGCTTAAGCGAAATATTGATACCATTTCTGAACGACGCGTTGGAATGGTTGTAAAAAAGATATTAACAATTGGAATTCTAAAATTGAAATGAAATTAAATCTGAAGTTAAATGTGAGTGTGGTGAACAAACATGCTTTTTAAAACTACGTAAAAAGAATTGTGAGTTAATGTGAGAGATTGAAAGAAAGTTAAATATTTAATAAAAATTCCGCATGAATTAAGTCAAATAAGTAATATAATTAATTAATTAATTAATTAATTTTTTAATAGGGCATTCATTGATTTCTTATGTTATGACTGGTTATTGTGTTTAATTTATGAGACTGTTAAAGGGGAATCGATATGATTATTAGATCGCTTTGTAATTTTTGCCTTAACTGAGCTTTAGTATAAATTCGATTAATTTCTTTTAAAAGCTCTCGAATTTTCCCGAACAAGTTGAAGAACAATCTCACACGATCGTTCGGCATCCTCGCGTTGATCCTCTAAATTCGGAAATCCGCGCAGTATTTCAATGCATTCCCTTGAGACAAATATTTTTTGAGGTATAAGTACCTGAGGCTATTCGACTATTTATTATTTACGCGACTCGTGCAAGTAATCCCAAAGAGTTAAAAATGCTACTATGCGCCTTCATACGAAAGTATTCTCGCGTATGATTATCCTAATTATCGTCCAAGAGAGTCGAGAATCGGCAACTAGTTGGCTCATGCCATTTATCGCCAATTACTTCTTTAACTTCAATTATATCTTTCTTCTCTCGTGCATCTTGTTACACGAATAGTAGCGATTATTGCATGAGCTCTATATAATACATTGTTGTAATATTTATCAGTATGAGTGAAATTTGATTTTAAATCCCATAAGCTAATTACCAATTAAAAGAAAAGATTATTTATTAAAAAAAAAAAAATAAAATTTTGACATTTAAACATCGATTCTCGGAAAAAGAATTTACATCAGTCATTTTGTCACAGAATATATTTTGATGTATATTGCTGTAGAAAAATGGCTAAATTTATTTGTGCAATTATAACGATATGCTATATCTGACATGCGTTAAACACTTTTTATTAAGACTATTTTGAAATTTCAAAGGCAATGATTGGATGATTGTCACAGTGAACTACGCAACTATTATTTAACTCCATCCGTCTACATATCATTGTAGCCAAATTTATGATGTTAACATTTCTATTTGTCCTTCTTTAAAAATAAACTAAATTAATATTCCTTGCAAATTTCATAGCGTAATACTGTATCATTTTTTTTATTATCTAAAGGGATTCGATTTTTGCGAATATTATTCACTATGACGTATTCCTATTCAATCATCGATGGCAGCCTTTATACCCGTCCAAGCCACGATCGCAAGATCGATTCACAACGACGATTACGTATTGAGATCACAAATTTGGGGGGAGGTTGTGCACAAGTGAGCAAGTAAGGAGGGCGCCTAGAAAAGAGATTTTTCAATGTTTGGATATCGAAGTATGTACTTATCTAGAGGATCGTTCGAGATGAGAAGAGTCGGGACTTATAGTTGCTTAATTAATTATTTGTGCGTCTGTATATGTATGAGAGAATGCATGCGTGCATGTACGTGTGTGTTTGGATGGGTATGTGTGGGGCAAACCCGTTCATGAGATGAAAATATTAGTAGATGATGATATGAACGGATG
>NW_011626981.1:261672-390468 GCF_000204515.1 Acromyrmex echinatior
TACACGACGAACTGTGGTAGTATATACCAAACGTTCACAATTTCCGGATGCGAAACCGGAATCCTTGACAAAATAATTAGGTGAATGAAATATATGTGAGAAGAGTTTTTCATTTTTATCCTGATTTTAGAATAACGTGATAAGTAATACCCATTAAGCGTCATAAAGTCAAAGTAAACGTGAAGAATTCTTCTTATAAATTCTTACGAATCGATGAATTATAATTTAACCATCTGTCAACGAAAATTAATACTAATATTCTTGGTGATCCTATAAATTGAGACGGATGGAGCAGTTTATACGAGGCATGCGAGAATTCTTAGGATTATAAGCTTATTCTAGCGTGTTCATAGTGTGTTCCGTGGAAGTCTCATGCTGTTATAGACCTCGCCGATTCCGCTTTCTGAATACGTGAGTGTGCCGATATATACATATGTACGTGGATTAGTATGAAATTGTGAATATCAGTACATTTTCGGATCTTTGAAGACCTGAATTTATAAAATTCCCTCTTTATGGATCCGTAAACTGGGAACTTTTCTTATTTTACAGAGAGATACGTTCGTTGATTTGTGAATATTTGATCGTATGGATCTGTAGATACAGAATTCAGCTTCATAAATCTGAGCTCAGGTGGACACTGCACACACGCACACACATACACACACACACATACTGTATCGCGTCCAATATACATCGGCCACGCGTGATTGAAATCTGCGTTTTCGCAGACATTTAAAAAGCATGTTGTGGATGTGTAAGTTAGCGTTGTGTAACTAGCAATTCTTTGACAGGGTCAATATATATTGGAGTATCGAGCTATCATAATTCATACATTTGGAACAAAATAACAAAATTTCAATGATATATCTTCTGGCGACAACCGATTTTGTGTTTTGATATACATTCCACGAGCCGAGGGAATAGAATCAGTTGACCATTAAATGCACATTGCGAATATTGAGAGAATATTTAATTTGTATAAGATTTCGTGATAACTACTTTGTGAATATTTCAAAGGCAAATTCGCGTTGTCAATGCTGCGACATGCGTAATCTCAGTTAAAAAAAAAAAGACAGAATATGACAATCACACGTGTCACGAGATCAAACAGTAACTCGAGATACTAGGATCGTTCGGCATCGCTCAATTTGCAATGAGAATTCCTGAGGGAAAACACGTAACTGCTTTTGATACTTATACATTGTACAGTGACGTACGATATTTTGAAAGTGATAAAAAAACACGCCCTTACATTCTTAACATATCAGAAATAGCGAAATCGATCGATCATTCATAATATATGCTGGGCCCATCTCCATTTCATAAAAGAACCCATATTAGAGTATCTTGTTTTGTTTTATTATTTATGTTATTGCTTATCTCAGGGTATTTCAAAGAATGATATCTATGAGTGAAAGATGAAGAAGATAATACAAATCTATCTAGTCTAAAAGAATTACGTTTTCAGCAGTCGATATATTATAATACAATGTATTAGTATTTATTGAGGAGAAAAGAAGATCTGTAAGTTCTACAAACTTACAACTCACTAGTATCTGCACTACACTTAATTTCCTCACATTGCAAATCATATATTTATGTAATATTAAGTAGTTTAAATTAGTTTTTTTTTAGGAAAATAGATTTGTTTTAATCGAACGCAATAAATGAGTTATTTTTTCGTAATACGGGGCTATGATTTTAATAACGTCAGCTTAAAAGATGACCTATAAATTATTTCCAGGCAATTAGATAAATACGTCCGGCATAGTAAATGATCGAGCGTTTCGCCGAAGTAATCTTGCTATAACTAAGGGCACGCACTGGACCACATTCGTCGTTCGTAGACAACCGCGAGCGTTCTGTGGCGTTTATTAATCGATAGATACACCCGTGTCTTACATTTGTATCCGTCTGTATGTATGTAAGGACGTGTCTCTTTGTGTAGCTACGTTGTCCGTGTATTTATTTGCGTGTTGTTTCTAGATTCACATCGCGCGCGTATTGCATGCGTGAATGCGCGTATGCACGCGACTTCGGTTTGCGCCCGGTGTCTGGGTGGAAGATAAGCGGGAGATATAATTGAAAGAGAGAGATGTGTAATTATGCATATAACATCGATGGAAGCGTTCAAGGAAAATGGGAATGTCCCTATCACGTGAATCTCGTATGCGTGTATATATGTACATGTAATATGTGCATTTAAACATGTAATTATTTATTGATCTGCATAGACATTTATTAGGATTGGCTCCAATGCATCGTGAAGACTCTTTGCCTTAATGTATATTTAAAACGTACATTTTGTTTATCTTTTAAAGTTTTTACATCCTCATAGATAAATACTTTTTTAATTTAAATCTAGTAGAAAAAAATTACTATTAAAATTACTATTACTATTTGGAAAAAATTCTAAAGTTTGAGAATAGAAGCAGACTTCTTTTTAAATCTTTTCAGAAGTTCGTTTTACATTCTCAGATATATATAAATGTGTTGAATGTATAAAATTTCGCGATTTCACGATGCATATACAAATGACATTTTGGGAGCAAACCATGAAATTGAATTGTGATTCAATTCAGGAAAACAAAAATTGAGAGTTATGATGATGTGTATATAAAAACGAATTCGCGAGTGATATTTCTATAGAAGGGAGAAATTTTGTCTGGTTACGTGGAGATTGATGGCGTGTTTCCTTGACAATCTTTTTGGCATCAGAGTCCCATGCTGAGCTCTGCACTTGCCGTTTCTTGTTCTTTACACTTGGTTATCGTACACTCGTTAGCCGCACGGATGAATAATCGTCAGAAACGCGCCTGCAGATCTCGCGAATCCTTACAAATCGGGAGCGTAATCGATTAATGATTATTATAATAATCGCTTCTGCTCTCGTAATCGACGTTGTTTATGGGAATTCTACGATCATTTGGATTACTCGAACGCGAAACAGTGTGATTTTTCTCTATTAAATATGTATGATGTTGC
This sequence comes from Acromyrmex echinatior, assembly GCF_000204515.1. Next base: position 264,661 of record NW_011626981.1, read on the forward strand.
GTAGCAGACGGTTTCCTCCCACACAGCAAGAGATTTATGTGAACACCTGCGATGCGTTTACATAGAGGCAATTTATTTGTAAAAATGATTGATATTGCAAAGATTATTTACGGAATAGCAGGTGTCATTGCAAAAGAAAGATTAGTGAAGTGTTGTGGAAATATAAAATTTTTCACATTTGATTGATTGGTCGACAGACTTGACGCTCGAGTGAATTTAACGCTTTGCGGACGGAAGTGTGTGAGAATTGACGTCCTATACTTGGTCCGCTTTGGAAGAATACGGTGCGACAAATACAAATGTTATTTTTGCGATTGAATACGATCACACATTCGCTTAGGTATAATCGCTACCTTTGAGATTATAATTTTATATTTAATCTCTCATATATATCATGTGCATACAGCTGCAGAAACTAGTCCGTCCCCTGCGCTCGCTACAGAACAGCACAGTCAGTCCGCAAAGTGTTGAAAACTCGAATCTACATATTTATAATTGTGATAATAATAGTGAACCCATTTTATAGATTATTGTCTTACATATTGCAAATTTCACAATCCAAAAAATTATTTATTAATTTTTCTCTTTTTTTCACGAATGCGGCAAGATGGTTATTATAATCGAATAATAAATTTTATTACAATGCAATTTGTAGTCTAAATTGAAATAAATTATTTTAAATTGTTTAGATTATTAAATTTTACGTGAACAATTACATTTAGTGAAATTAATATTTATTATTATATGTATCTTTTTACTTATTTAAATTACTTATCATGCAATTTATGAATAAAAATCTCGACCATTTGTAGTGTCTTTTTATGTTATTCAATAGATGTTTTTTTCCATGTTACTCAATAAACTCGGGGTTCACTACGTATACATGTATTGTATAACAGAATATAAGCTGGCGGTTATGTAATTAACGATTCTGTGTCAATATTGTTCAATAATAATTGAATAGTACGGGAAACGTACACTATATTGGCAACATACAATTTTTGTTCATCAATTACACATACGAGAGCAATCACACACGCTAATCATCGAAAGTGACCCAGTACACAGGCAGCAAAATCGAGTTCACGCAAGCGTGCGTCGCTTGACACGACGACGATTACCCTAAAGTTTGTGCGTGCATAATAATAACTGCAACACTAAATAAAAATAGTAGTAAAAATAACGGTAATACTTTCGTATTCGTTACAAAAAGAGGGGGATACAATACATCTGACATATTTATGAGATAAAGTTCGCGCGTAAATTCGTAGATAATAACAATACCGATACCGATAGTAATAATAATGGATAATGATGAATAGTAATAATAACTATTATTATGATAAAATTAGCTGCAGCTTTCTGTGTAAGGTTATTGTGATATTTAAAGAATAATAACTTTACCGTAGCGACATTAAACTATGTTCAGAGATAAGAGTATGATATTTAGTGAGCGAATAATAATATTAATAATAATAATGTAATAGTAATAATACTAATAATTAATCAGTATGTCGACGGGGCTTGAGTGGACACGCCTCTCCGAAAATCGATCTACGGCGAGGTACAAAATCATAGCCGTGGGCGATCGCGACTCTCTCTCTCTCTCTCTCTCTCTCTCATTTCTTCTTCTTCATTTTCTTGTTTTTCTTTAATATTATATGTATGTACATCTATATAAATGTTTTCTCGTTTTATCAACATATATCACGGACGAGGTTTGAAACGACAATCTGAGGCCTCGTCAAATACTGCCGGATGCGTGACGGATATTTCGATGGTCGATCGGAATATGATAAAGAGAGTATATCGCAAAGAGTAAGAAAAATTGATTATTCTCTCATCGGAACTTATCAGTAGATATTGTGGGTCGGTGACCGTTCGACAATTCGGAACGTCCATGACGTGATCTGGATCAATCCGTCCATAACATGTCTCACGCCGGAGACATTTGCACAAACGCGTGCATATTAATCATTGGGACTACAAAAACATATCATCATATATGTAATAATACTATATATATATATATTATATATATTAACAAGAAAATATTAAGCAATAAGAATTTATTTATATGCCCGCGTAAAGAAAAAAAAATGAAATAGGACGAATGAAACAAGGAAGAAAACAAGTAAACATTAAACATTGCATATCAATTCGTGTGTCTGGGCAAGGATTAGCTTATATATATATAAATATAAATATATATATATCTATAATCTTTACTTCGTCGTTGTCAGGCGTTAATGTTAAACTTAATTATCATTAATTAATTATTAGATTGTGAAAGAATTTCTTCAGGTTCTAAGCAAGATTTGGAAATAATAAAACGAGCAAAATACATGAGCTGGATATTATTTTGCCTGTCAAAATCCTTTTATCCAAATAAGATCTACTTTTTTATCTTCCAAATTCTAAGATGAGGAGAAAAAGTTCTTACTTCTTTCAACTCTTTATTCCTGAATTATTATAAACAAAAAAAGCAATATTTTTTAAAAATAAAATTTAATAACAGTTTTAACTTCTCAAAAATTTATAAATTATCAATTTTATTAATTTTAAAATAATATAATACTTTACTGTTAATCTACTGCCGTTTTATTTTAGTAATTGAGCAATTTATATTATATTAAACCAAATGAAATAAACAAAAGGTTGAATGAATTAAACATTCGTCGATAATTTGGACGTGGATAATTGTATATGACTTCACGTTTATTTATGCATTATAACTTCTATCTTTATCCTATATTGACCTTTATGTACATGCACTTAAGACCGTTTACGCAGGCTACGTCAACATGACATACCACTTATGTTTCTAATACGCATGATAGTGCATCTCTGTGTGTCAACGTTATCAATAGCTCTTGTAGAACCGCATTCGATGCGACATCAGGTATATTCGTTTACCTTGCAATCAAATGCTCCCTTTGTTAAGTGTACGTCAGGTTAAAATACAAGATGCACTTGACAATAAATTTAGATGTATTGTTAAAATGAATACATAATTTATTATAAAACGTATTTCATTTATCTTAATCCTTATTTATAATAAGGAAATCTTAATCAAACGATAGTTAATCTAAAAAAGTTAAAAGTAGTTTATTATTATTGCAAAAGATAAGAAAAAATGATAAAAGAGAAAGGTGTTTATAATTAATGCAGTACATGGAAAAAAACAGCTGAAAACTTCACTAATTTAGCAAATCTACAATCGTAATATACAGATAGTCAATTTTCTATATTAAAGTAGCAAAGTTGACTGAATAATATTAATAATCGCTAAAATAATGATTTGTTAAACCATCCCATCTTCTTAATTATAGATGTTGAATTTGCTCAGTAAGTTACAGGTTTGCTGAATCATCCAATTAATTTTTTTTCCGTATATAAAAATCTATAGTTATATGTTTAAAAATAAATTTAATGTGTGCGTTCCGTAAATTTCGTAGATCAATTCCATGACTTGCCATTTTTAGGTTCACAAAATTACTTTAAAATTACATTTTGATGGACGATCAACTTCGAATGTTTTATTTCTTGTTTTAGCATGATTACAATAAGATCTCTCAGAGAAGATACACACGTAGATATCGGCAAGGCGCGTCTTTTTTGATTGACAGACGTACTATGGGAAAGTCATTTGACACAAAGCGTCGGATTGTGGTAATGATAAATGAGATTTCTGACACAGCAATATTTTCGGCTTTGCTGGAACGTGCTACTGTCATTTTTTTTAGAGGAAATATAAATACGTGCGAATAATAATTGTGGCTAACAAAAAGTCAACGATAAATTTAATGCGATTTTTGCAGCGGTATTAATTCATTACTCAACTTCAATAATTGATTTTTTATTTTTTAAAAATTGATTTTTTATTTTTATGCGCGATAAAAGTATATCTGCAGTATCAGTAAATGAGAAGTTGGCACCGTTTTATTCATATGTCAATATTCGATTCGTCGCATTCATTCACTGATCGGTTTTAATTGGACTCGATTCATGATAATGTCTATCTTACAATTAACAGGGAATCAAGTATGTTTGCCGCAGATGCTCGGATCTGGTGAATTAATGAAGTAAGCAATTCTCTGAACACACACATATACAAATACATACACATTCCCATAGCAACTATCCGCAACGGATGGCATTTGCAATTAGGACTAGCTAATTTCGAATGTGGCGCACCACGATTAGATTGTGCGTGTTGAATCATCATATAGATTATCCCGCTGACCCGTAAGGAATTATTGTTTAAGCCATTTTGTATACGTGCTTTAGTAATTTGTATGATTAAATATGAAAATATTTGAAATGTAAAATAATATAACATAATTTTTACAAAAATAATTTTGAATAGATTATATAAAAAGCAAGTTAATTACAAATAGTTTAAAGAATTTATTAATCAACTTAAAAAATTTATTACTAGAGAATGGAAATTCTGCAATGGTTTGCAGAAATCAAATTTGATTACTGAGCAAATGGGATCTCGGTTGTAAACTCAATTGCAAACTCAGTTAAACTCGTCTTTTAATACAATAAAGGAGGATTGCAATGAACATTGAGAAGTTTCGCCATGAACCATGTTGAATAAATTTTACTGACAATTCGCAGTTACGCAAGCCAGAAATTATTCAAAATTAATAATCACATTTAGCTGTGTCAGTTTAATCATACTGAACGATTTTTTTCTTATTCTTCCAGTGGCTATGTATGAATTCACTCGACTGTTTATAAGCCATTTAGATAATCTACACAAATGCGATCTTTTCTTTCTTTAACATTTTATATGTACTTATATACATATATTTTTGGCTGGACAGCTCGACAGAATATCCTTGAGAGAAAAAGTGTTTTCAGGGACAAAAAAGGGAGGATGTCAGGGCCCACAAAGAGGCCAGAGAAGAAAGTGGGAGCAAAGAATCGTATTGGTGTAGAAGGTTGATTCGGCTTCGTCTTGAAATAGCTTTAGACCACTACAAGTCAAAAATATACTGTACGGCGTTGAGTCTAATGCTGGACGAACGAGACGAAATAGGATGAAGAGAAAAATGCATGTCGATGAATAATGCGTTCCTTGTTAGGAACAAATCTTGAGCTCGATTCCCTATTAATTGTAAAATAGACATTTTTATGAATTAGGTCCAATTAAAACAATCATTGAATGAACAAAACGATTTATATTATGCGAATATTTTTTTAAGTTATGTAGATTGTAGAATAAATAGTGCTATTATTCTTTCTTCATGGTATCGATTAACAATATCGTTGACAAAAACTAGAAAGAAAGAGATTTAATGATAATTCTGGATGAACTTTATGATTCTAAAATGTGTTTCGTCAGCAAGTCAGAAACCTATCACAAACACTTTTGGATGTACGATACCCAGATTTAGCCTATCAACTTTTAAACTACATTCTGTGATTATTATTTAGTATTTATTACAAATCCGATAACATACAAATAGATGTAAGAATTTACTAAATTAAAAAATTTTAGATGCTTGTAAGAGATTTTTAGATATTTGTAAGTATATTAAAATAAAATCTAGGCATTTAGAATTTTCTTAAATTCTTAGAATTATAAATATATAACAACAATCGTTGAATTGATGAAATATATTTTCAATGGAAAAATATATTTATCCCAAAACTGAAGACTTGTTATCTCTGCCGACGAAAATCCTCATTTCTTAAACTAATAATCAACGTCATAGTTTAGAATTCTATTCTCGTTTATTGAAGCGCATATCTTCTTAGAATTTTCTTTCTGCTTGACACATGATGCATTGTGAAATTATATGAGCGATGAAACTTAAAATATGTAACTATTTTGTATAAATTTTTTAAGAGTTATATGTTCTGTTTCTTTGGTTGCTTTATATCGGCTTTATATTAAATAATTTATATTAAATAATTTATATTAAATAATATTTATATTAAATAATCGTAGAGAATTATCAACTTATTAGATAATTAATGATTAAACAAAAGAAACCTAAATAATAATACATTTTCTCTCTCTCTTTTTTAAGAAAGTTACTTCTATTTTATTAGAATACTGACTCATTTTATTGGAATGGTGACACAGTATATTTCGTAATTAAATACGCTGACTATGTAAACTAAACTCTGAATAAGATTTAAGCAAATAGTTTGTTTATATGTATAAAGCAAAGTAGATAGATTTTCTTGAACAAGACACAGTGCCAACGTGTGGGGTAATGGTGCCAGAGCGATGACTTTCCTCTGAACCGATTTAAAACTGTACTTCGCAGTAATTTTCATGAAGCTGACATGAGCCAGCTTTCGTGGATCTCGTCATCTATCGCCGGAATTTAAACAGGTTGGTGTTTAGAACGAACACGTCATGCTACGTCATCGGATCAATTTAGAGACAGTGATATAGAAAATCTGATAATCATGTTATATTTGCCGTCTAAGAAAATTTATTAATTTATAAATATATGAACAAAATTATTTTACATGTATACAAAAATGTCCACCGATTTAATCGATAATGCTGTGTTGAGATAATATTAAAAGTTTAAATTTTAATAATATAATAATTTAAAGTAATACAACAAATCAAATTTAGTAATAAAATAAAATGTTTTTTATTTATGCATGCTTTGATTACAAGTTATAATTAACTACTAATTGAAAACCTTATTTAATTTATAAAAATTGCAGTATGAAGAATAATACATATAGTAAATTATTTTATTATTCGATAAATCGTAATGTTTTTATTAATCGATGTTAATAACAATTTATTAACTTTTATTTTCTTCAGAAATGTACTCCGCATATATTCTAAATTATTCAAAGTTAAAAAGAAATTTTAGCACTTTATTTTTAAGTTAATAGTTAGCAGATATTATTCTAGATATATTTTCTAAAGCTCTAACAGCAAAGAAATTTTATGGCAAAACAAAATAATTTTTTGGTGAGAAAGTAAGTCACGCAAAGTTAGTGCTGCCGATCTAATGAAGATGAAGTTTTTATTGAGTTATAGCGCATGTCATTTGTAAGGAGTTAAAGAGTGAAACTTTCTTAGACTAGCAAACATTTCTGCTTTCTAAAAGCATTCATTTCCTTTGGTTGATTTTCATTAAATTTAAATAATTAACGTACAAGTGTTTTTTTGATGAATGCAGATTCCGTGTAATTTCTGGTGATTCTTCGGAAAGCATCTCACGCATTCAACGAATCGCTAAAAAGACAGATAATTGGACACGCACCAACTTTACCGTCATCTCTTCATCATAGTCCTCATCGTGATTTTCGTTGTGGTCGGCGCTGAGGGCGTGCAAGAGAGCCGACGCCGACGCCTAGCGTCGGTTCTCGCCCTGGGAGCCGCCACGACGCCGGGTTGCCAGTGTGCCGCGCATCGTCGGACGTGCATCGTGTCGGTCGTGTTGTGCTCATGAGTGAGCAGTCGAGACATGTGATTCGAGTCCGTCATAATCGCGAAAAAGAATGAAGTAGAAAATGATAAGGAGATATCTCACAGTCGTAGACGGCCTAAAGTGGTAAGGATCGATTGTTGCGCGCGACATATCGATCCGGAGAGATCCCTGAATTCGGAGGAGATAAGAGTAGGCATCGGTAACGTCTTAAGGCAATATCTTGAGACAGAGAGGCATGCGAATATAATTACTCTCAATATAATTACAGTTAAAGGGCAGAGGTTACCGAGTTTATCGAAAAAGAGGGATAATTACGGACGTGGCGAGCTCTTGAAGGAGTGAGATACGGAGATGAATATATGGGGGGACAGATCGGCGGAGATGTTTATGCTTCTCCATAGAAGATTTATGCGAAACATTATCTATAATTAGTCGTCGGAAAAAATAAGTCTATCAGGAGACCGGAGTGATTATCGTACGGAAGAAAAAATCCGATACTCCGACTTTGAAATTCTCGAAGGGCGCCCGGTCTCTCTCTCTTTGTTTTGCCCTTAACCCTTCCGTGGTGAGTTAAATAACATTAAATAGTTAAATAAAAAAGTGTACTGTTAGTATTTTAACGGATAAATAATTATTACTTCATAGCTTCTATTATAATAAAGTATTATATATTTTAGATATTTGAGAGTCATGAATTAAAATTGTATTACTATGACAGAAAAGTTAAAAATATGATATATTTGAATATTTATTAGGAATATTAACAAACTAATTAAATTAAATTGTCATTACGTCAATTAATGCAATGTATTAATATAAAAATATTTTATGTTATATTTAAGCGAATTTAATTTCGCATCTTATTTCAATGAATATTAAGAGAAATAATATTGCTTATTTGAATATGTAAGTACATATAGTTTCAACAGTGTTATTTAAATGAATATATCATATTCTATTCACACAAGTTGGTGATGTTTCAAATTTTATCTTTCTGTCTCTTTATCTTTGAAATAAGATATTATTCCTCAGAAAAGAGATTTGATATTTGGAAAGGGAAACAAAGATATTTGAGCAAAAAGAGCTTTATACGCATACACGAAAGGGTAGAAAACATAGAGAGAGGTTACATTCCATATTTTATAAATATTTTTAAATATTATTTACGTGTACGATATTCATTCCATTTTCTGTAATTTAGATTAAATCTAAATGTCCAATAATTGAAGAAATTGTATAGTTGAATAGAGATTGTTAAAAATTCTGACAGATTCAATTAATACCTCATGTTGGGTACAAGAGACATATGATTAAATAATGTAAAAGTGATTACGTTGTTGCACGTGTAAGAAATAGGAAAGTCATGATTATTTAAATTATTTATACATTTATACATAATAGACAAATTAATATAACGAAGATGACTTATCTTTTTAGTATATCTACGTCATAAACTTTAAAACTTTATTCATTATAACAATAATACAATAGTATAAAAATAATAAGACATGAAGAAAGAGTATCAAAGATTTTAAAAAGGTCAAAGATTTTAACATATAACTTTTATGATAATTCGCAATTTCGATATCATAATGTGAAGTTATGTATGAAGTTATGTTACGTGAACACATAAAGTACTTATGCAGACTATCGATTTTAACGCATAATGTCGATGAGGAGCTCGTAAGACCTTTTCTCACTCCTGTCAGAGGAAAGCTTCAGTTTCTCTACTTAATCCTGTAGTCTATCTATGGTAAACGCGTCCTCGCGTGATGTATTATTTCACAAAGGAAACACCTTACGACAGAAGTGCTTTAAATAAAGTCCGTTGCAACATTGCATTCGTTGAAGATATTTCCTTGTCATTGTTGTTTTATGCCCCTTTTATAAATAGGAACTCGCGACACTTGTATTGTGATAATAGCAGATGTAAAATAATCCTTTATGTGGACTCATTTTTTTAAATATAATTCAAGAAAGAGTAGTTTGACAAATTAGAGCAAAATAATGATATAATATCTTAATAATATATATTAATTTTTTTTATCTGTAATTTGTTTTTACAAAAAATAATTAGTTATTTAAATATTAAGGATATTTAAAGACATTTTGATTAAAAGAAAATCAAATAAAAAATGAAAAAATTCATACAAATAAAAAATGAAAAAATTCATACTTAAATAACTAATAAAACAAAGATAAAATAATATGTATTACTAAAATTACTTGTGTGGATATAAAAAAAATTATCTTCAAATCAAGTTACTTAATTTCCTCAGCATTTTCTTGTAGTTTTAAACAAAATACATGACAAGCATAAACTTGATCAAAGAGAGTATATTGATAAGGTAACGCAAAGTTGTACTTGTGAGTTGGACTGAGCTTACCTTTGTCGATACTCGATTATAGTTGCCAGAACATCTTCACGCAGCGATATCTTCCCGATATATCACTGTTCACTCTTCACTAACTTCGACAGCTTCGACAATCAACAGAATTGTCTTTCAACTATGTCAAGTCTGAAACTTCGGATGCTGCCAACTACGTTCTTGATATTGATCTTTATCCTATTTAATTATAAATAGGCAAGACACTTTTAATTTTGTTTAAACTTTATAATTGGATTTGTTTAAATTAGCTTTAAATTCATCAAGTTAGTTTTAAAAAGTGAATTTATATTAAGAAGGAAATATTAAATACAATATCTAATACTTAGCATTTTTAATTTTTTTGTTTTTTTTTTAATTTTTATAGTTTTCACAAGTTTTTTTAACATCTAGACTTTTTATTCTTCTTTTTTAAATTTGTTATCTTTGATTTCTATTTTTTTTCAATTCTCATTGTATTTACACATAAATATGTATATGTGTATGTACAGTATGTAGTGTATGTAGACGTGTATAAGTATTTATAGTTGTGTTGAATTTGGATCCATAGGTTTACTAATTGTAGACCAAATGATCGTTTGGCTCAGTCATTTCGGCGGAATATAATTTTTAATGAAACCTTTAATGAAGTATTTAATTAATATAAATTTGTTTTTTTTATTAATAATTGTATTTATGGGAGAAATAATATTGTAATTACTTGAATTTTAGACGTACTTAATTTCTGAATTACTAAAAATGAATTTTTTATAAATTAACTTTGATTAACTGAAACTGCTGTAAGCATAATAAAATTTTTAGGAACACATTTTTATTTATAATGAAGTATTTATTAAATTCAGATTTAAATAAACATTCATTTTATAATCTTATTTAACAAATTTATAATTGAAGTATAAGCCAAATTATTTAGAAATAATGTTTTTTAATGTATAATAAAAGTGCTAAAACCTTCTAAAGTTTAATATAATTTAAAAAAATGATTATTTAATGTCTTCTGTGAGTGTGAATATTTAAGAAATAAATATCCACAATTTAGAACATTGTATAATTTTTGTATTTATACAAGCTTTCACAGTTTTCGCGATCGTGTATGGAATAATTGAGGCAATAATCAACGGAGTGGATCTAATTAGCTTGCAAGTTCACCTCCAGTAGAATAACGACGGGGGGAGATACAGCACAAAAAGAAAACATAGATGTCAGTTATGTTACCGAGAGTTTAGGAGAGACGTAATTTGCCACGGCCGTAATTACTCTAATTATATCATTCGCGTGTACGAAGCCAAAAGAAAATCTCATATTTTATTTGTAGAGTTAAAAAGAACGTGTGGGTTCTCTTCGGAACGAGATAAGATCGATCGTTATAACACTGGATCTATGACATCCCTACCTGGATATCCTGTAGAAATTTTTTCCGAATTGATATTTTTTCCGGTAATTGAATTCCACGAATGGAAGGTTTGCGACATTCGAAAAGACATTCCGGAAATCAAACACGGCGAGACATTTCCTGCGAAGAACATCAAGTCGGAAAGAAATCGTGCAAAAACTTTTACGAACGTTCGTGTTTAAGTGTGGAAAACTTACGGTAAAAAAGTGCCTGATAAAATCGAGTAATACGAATCAATATAATTTGTGCTTCATTATAAGTGAAATATAAGAACTTTACAAAGTCATAGCAAGATTTGATATTAATCCACGAAGAAGGACACAATTACCGAGAAAATTTGTAAAAGATAATTAATATAAGACAAAAGATCCGAGTGAGGGGGTGATTAGGTTTAAGGAAGGGAGGGATAATAGTGGCTGTGGTAACTTGAAAGAATGGCGGAAAACTCTTTTCGCCGGAAAACCAGATCGGCTTCGATTTGTGCTCCAGGATTTTCCAGCATGGAACAAATGTTGGAAGCTATGCCACCCTCGGGAGCTCGTGAAAGAGAAAGAGGAGAACGAGAAAGAGACAGTGGAAGCGGAACTCCGGATGGCAGTACACCTACGAGAAGACGGAGACCGGCTACAAGATCCCAGAGCGCCCGTGTTTCCGGTGGAAATAAAAGCATCCGACGCCGAGCCGCTGCTCAAGGTAATGATAATAACGGCAGGAATGGGAAATGAATAAGTAATTTATTCGTTGCGCAGGTGGGCTTTTACAACCCGATTGAGACTTGTATTTAATTCCCAGAAGGATTCAAAGACTTGAAAATTTAAAGGAGATTAGATTAAAATGAATAAATTCGCTAATTTCTGCACTCAAATTTAAACAAATTTTAAGATTTGTCGATTCTATTCTCCAAAGGTTCTTACTTTGTACATTTCTTGCTTTATATTTATATTTTAATTCGAGGATATGTAATTATTCATATGTATGAAAATTTAAATTGTCAAACCGGTTTGTGTATCTTCAGTTCTTTCTCAATGATGAATATTATTAGCTGAGATGAAAGATCTCGAGGTACGTAAAAGTCAATTTTGTGCGACAAGATTGCATGGTGTGGTGACGGTTCGATAGTGTCCGATAAGCTCATAGAAACGTCATAGATGACGTACGATCCTTCTTGAAAGAGCAAAGTGTATCGATATCGCACCGGCAAACACGTTCTAGACTCTCTCTCGAGAGTTCTTGAAATCATTGGCGGCCGTTATTCTCGGACGTGGATTTGGCTAGTAGGTCACTGACAGTCCAAACACGTTTCACCATACATTGCAAAGATACGTATCTTTGCAAGCCTAGAAACCAGTTTTATCGCTAAATACGTTAGCGATTTCGCCGTTTTGAACGTTGAAACACTGAAATGTGTATTAACAAAAACAGGAATTAGAGTGATAATTCGTGTTGTTTGTACGGAGAAGTAATACAAGCAAGACTATTAAATTTTAATTAAGGGAGAAAGAGCTAAAATTTCAGTATAATGTGTCAAGAGAGCGGTAGAAATGAGCAAATATTATTTATTTAATAAGTTATTGTTGTTAAAATGTTTATTTATTCAAATAATTAGCATTTTATTTGATATTATATTATAAAAAATTATCTGCATAATACTTGAAAATATATATTTTATATATGAAATTATTTAAAATTATCGAAGATGTTAAAATTATTAGAAATATGTTAATTTAATTGGATCGATATTGCACATAAATTATTAATATAAATTATTATTTATTTACAATAAATAAAATACTGTAAAACTATTTGTTAAATTAAATATAACTTTAGGCATTGGATTAAATACAGGCTATTGGTTTTAATCCATTATTTTAATATTACAGATGTGGAAAAATCAGCTTCAAAGCTTCTTTCTTTGAAAGCTCTAATTGTAATAAAAAATTAGTATGTGAGAGATCCTATTTTCTTGAAATTGATAAAATAGGAAAATTTGTCTGCTCAATAAACTTAGTGATTAAATAGAGTAAATATTCGTAAACGATTCTAAGTTTACTTCTCTTTCCTTTTCCGTGTCGTTTAATTTCATTTTCTGGCTCTTCAGGTTGTATTAAATCACTTGACTTTCCACGCGTCGACTTTGCGATGTAATAGGTGTAGTGCCTTTGAAAAATGCTCTGTTCTTTGCTTTACTCTCAAGCGCTTTGCTGATGAAAAGCTCGGTCAGTATGCGGTCGAAAAAGATGTTTTTTGTTCTGTCCTGTTCATATTGCCAATGATTCCCTTTAAAAATAGTTTCATCGTTCACTAAAATACATTCATATTTTTCCTGTTATAAAATCTATTATTGTGACATTACATTGTAAAATATTGAAAATATATTTCTGGAAAAATTAAATTTTTTTATTGATAAAAGCCAGTGCTCTCGATACGAGTATAGGTATTTCACGTTTTTGTATAAAATGCATGCATATATAATTCGAAAACAGAGATAGCTTTAAAATGATAGGTCAAAATTATTAAAATTTTTTAAATGTTTATTAAGCAATACAATAAATTTTTTTTTGTAAACATTCTTTACAAGTATAATTATATTTTAATATCTGTTATATTATAATAATGATTATTTTACATTTTTTATAACTAAAATCTTGATTCTTTATAATTAAAATCTTACAATAAAATTATATAATGATATTGATATTATACAAAATTATATATTTATGCATGTGAGAGTAATACATAGGTACCGTTATTAGAATTCGTTTTTATATATCTTTGACGAAATCTGTTTATTTATATCTGATATTGAATAGTGCATTAATATCCTATCGCTTTCAGCGGCCGCTCATCATCATCATCATCATCATGAGGGAGCCAGTATGAAGTCAGCTCATTGCAGCAGCGAACCCAGACTGACCGAGAATGACGTCAGTCCGGGGATCAGAAGACGAGGGAGTCGAAGGGGACAAAGCATGCACTATTCGCATCAGAGGAAGAGCAACGCCTTCCTGGATGTGCCTGACGTCTCATCTCAGATGCCACCACGGGAGGAAGGCGAGGATGAGGATAGTTACAGACTTCGTAGCTTCAGTCTCACCAGCAAAGGTCAGAAATAGCTTTCTCCACCTGTTGTAAATGTAAACAATCATAAAAAACGATTTCGTTTCTTATGCAAAATTGCGGGGAAAGTTTTAGTGTCGATCACAACTTGCATGTGATAGATAGGAAATGCAAGTATATTAGATAAATATGAAGTGAGAGAGAGAGAGAGAGAATAAACAGTCTATTATATTTATGGGCTTTTGAAAGGTGAGAGACTTTTGAGAGATCTAAGATGGAACAAAACAATTAAAATAATAATAATAGGTTATAAATTTCTAACAGTATAATCAAAATTTAGAAGTCTTAAGTATTTAATTGAATAAATATTTTACAAAATTAATGCAATAACTACTAATTTTTGTTAAAAATAACTTTGTATATTGTCTTAGTTATTAATGATCCTGCGTCCTACGCGATTCTATAAGAATTTCAAATCTTGAAAAGGTCTTGAATTTATAAGATAAATGTTGAATTCATAGATAATTAAATTTTTAGATTTCCCGAGAGATGTTTTAAGTATCTCTCGAGAAGCATGCTCCAGAATTTTTAACTTTTGAGTAGGTGGATTTGACGATCTATAAAATCTTTTACAAGTTATAACATCTTTGAGAAATATATTAGAGATGCAATATTTGCAATATTTAATATTTGAAATGCTTTTAATGGTTTTTTTATATATTACATTTTGTTTTTTTTTTTAAATATTTTTTAAATTCTTTATTATTCGTTGGTTTTTCGAACATTTCATAAACCATAATTTACAGCAAAAGCGATGTGAAACTTTTTCGGAGTGTGTGTACTTCGCTCTTTTGCGGCGCAAATTATTGACAGCTTCTAGTATTGTACAAACATTCTCAATTTAGTATGAAAGTATCAGTAATGTGAGTAAAGCAATTGTTGAATTTTTCGATAGTTTTATAACAATGCACAGACAAATCGAGTATCGATTAACCTGTTTTACAATATTAAATTAAATTAATAAAATATCGTTTACAATGGATTAATGATTACATGTTTCTATTTATAATTACAATTGTTTATTGGAATTTATTCATGTAATTAATGGAATTTGTTATATTATTTTATAATCAAAAGAGCCAATATCATTTGAACATGTAATTTAAATTTATAGCGAGTAATTTTGCTCAAATAACCAAGTAGTGTGTCTCAGAAAGATTAAGTATTCTTTCAAACTTTAAATTTCAAAACTTTTTTATAAGTTGTAAGAGATTGAAGTATTTTGTGTCTCGTAATTGTTAATAAATTTCTAATTTAGCTACACTTTTTTAAGCTCACGCTTTAAAATCAAATTTGAACAGAATGCTTTGAATATTTTTTGAAGTAAATAAAAGAAAATAATTTTGCTGATGAAAAACTATACATCGAGGAACAACATCCATTTTCTATTTAATCTATTTATTTTCTTACGTTCAGAAAAAGTTGTAAGTCGTGTAAAGTTTTAAGTGCACAATAGCATCGTGGAATTCGCATTTCGATAGTATTTTATTATCACGGTAATGTTTTTCATTATAATTTACATAGGAAAAGAACGAGAACAAAAATAAATTTAATCGAAATATTTCGAACTGTATTTTTTTGCGTTTCTGCTTCACGTGTGTGTATGTGTACTTCACAAGAAGTCTTGTCAGAAATATACGAGTGCGAGAGAGATTCAGTAGGAGAGAAGACCAGTGGAGTCAAGATAAGCAAAAATAGAGCGGCTATAGTTATGACGTCGACATGGCTCTACCATGAGGCTCTAAACTCGAGTTCGATGAGCCAGTATGAGATTGCAAAAGGGAAAATCATTTACACTCATCCGTCTAGACTCGTGTTTTATAATAATGCTTGCTTACACGAATAAAGAATATGTAGCGCTTTTGGTAACATTAGCGGTGAGATTGATATTCGAAATATCTTGATATGTGGAAAAATTTATTGCTGATCGGCATTATCGAATTTCCTTGGTAATTTTATGGTATTATCATGACATCGTTCAATTAATTTAGTTACTAGATGATATCAATTAAGCCTCAATTAATCATGGATGATTACGGCATTAAGAAAATATTGTCATTACATTGATGAGAGCTAGTACAGTAAAACAGTGAAATAATTTTTCTTGATAGGCTATTATACGATCTTGTTGATATTTGTTGCACCGATATAATATCGTTAACAAATATATTAGCATGAAGTTGATGCTCGAAATACATTATCTCTCTGTATGTATTATCTATTTTTAATATATATATTATACATAGACATACTTGATATCTATGTATACATTTACTATATATACATCTATCATAAGTATATCTATAGGTATATTTTATATATTTTATATAGATATACTTAATATTTATTATTACGTTTACTTGATATTTATTATTATAATTCATTCTCTATAAACCTGATATTTTAGTAATAACAACTTTTAAATTAAATAGTTAAAATTCTAAAAAGTTTTACTTCTAAATAATCATATACAAGTTTATAATAAGTTTAAAAATATGCTGAAAAACATTTTTCTTTTCATTTCAAAATTTTATTTAAAACTTGTAATTTTTGTTATTATATATTTTTATACAATATATATATATATATATATATATATGTACATAAATCAAAATCTTTATTAAAATCTTAAATCAAAAGTAACTTCATTTATATTAGGTGTTGGAATTAATTCGTAGCGTTTTACAAGTGATGGGAAGTACTTTCATTAATGTATTTTTTAATGCTCATGTGAAATAAATAACATTCTTTCATTAAAAAACGCTACGAATTAATTCCAATACCTAATATATATATGTATTAAGAACTAAATGTTAAAATGTAATTTTCTTATTAATCTATTTTTATATAAAAACTGATTCCAACTCTACTAAGAATTTATCATCGAAATGTACTACTATCAAAGTTTATAGCACCATGTGTGTATAAACATTTTCGGGATTCTATACATTCTATATATTCTACCCGATCATTTTCGCATCGTATTCGTCATTCTATCCGAATTGCTCTTTCTCTTGTTCTCTTCTCGTCTTTCTTTCTATTTCTCTGTCCTCGGAACGGAATTGAAATGCAGTGCAGTAACAAAGTTAGAGTTTGAATTTATGTTAAAGTGATATAAAGTCCTTCGTTTCTCGCCCAGATCAAATCGTTTGCTTGTTAATCATTTCAGGAAAGTTACTGTTGAAGAGCGGAACGTGCCTTCCGGCAAAGCTGTAGTTTAGGTCAGCGAATATGTACATTAGCAACAAGATTGTCCTAATTCACGAGATAAACCATCCTTCGAAATTCATACTATATCAAGTCGTATTACTATTTATCTTGATACAAACAATTTGCAAAACTATAACCTGATACAAGCAGTTTGCATTAACAACTTTTCGTTTATTACGTAATTAAAAGCAAAAATTGTTAAATTACATCACATGCAAAAATACATTTGTATATAATTTTATTTTTTGTAATTATAAATTAAAATGCAATATAATTTTTATACAATTAATATTAATATTCTTTTATAATACTGTGACGTTTTACGTATATATATTATGAGAGGGGAGAGAGAGAGGGGGGGGGGAATCAAGTCCAATTGATTCGTTCGGTTGACATTATTAATCGAGCTTTCTAATTGAATTTTCAACTTGGCAAAGTAGATTCTATTTTATCAGAAACTAAACATCTTGGTGAGAGAGAATATAAGTGGAGACATTATTTCTGTGTTCTAGCAACTTTCTGAATAATAGAATCCATTTATTATTCTCCACATCTTTCATATACATTTGTCCTTGTCTCAATCAAAACTGTTGCGTTTTCTGTGGTTTAAGCTGGTTCATCATAAATCGAATTCGACCACCTGTTACATTCGTAAACGCTGATTTCTTGATAATAGAATATCCTCGAACTAGAAAGGACGTTCTAAAATTATTATTTATTTTTAACATTAATTGTATAAGGCGATTAAATACATTGTTTTAAAAGAAAATAATAATACGTAAATATTTCTTTGGATTTCCAAAAATTATTAAAAAATTGACAATCGAGATTTTGACATTTTAAAAAAAATTATTATTAAACTCCATTTGCTAAAGTTGTATATTTACAAAAAATTCTATTACATATTTTGAGCCAATTAAACATTTTTATTATTTTGTATATTAAAATAAGTTTCTCTTAATTAATTTATTATTATATATAAAATAATTAAAATAATAGAAATTGTAAACATTGTACGGGCATTTATTTGGATAAATAGTTAAAGGAAAAGAGAAACAAAAAGTACACGATAAAGAAACACATATATGATTATAAGAATTAAAAAGAGAGAGAGAGAGAGAGAGAGAGAGAGAGAGAGAAAGAGAAAGAAACGGCATGCTTGCTAGAATTAGGAACATGGAAAATAAAAGAAAATGGAGGAAAAAAGTCTTGAAAAAATAAGCAAAATGTTTCATTGGTGCATATACTCGAGACTAAGAGGTAATGTAATCTGGCAAGCACTTCTTTGACTTGTTACATTCTTGCCAAAGCTGTCGCTTCCATTTTCATAAGAGTTTTCCTGAACTATTTCTTACAAAGTATTATTTGAAATAAGATCTTATTGTTGTTTGGAAGAGTAGTTTCTTTGATGATAATAAAATGATTCGCAATAATTCGATAAGTAAAAACTTCCCACAAGTAAAATATTTTCTGTTAGCGGTTTAACCGTCTTCTCTAGGAAAATTTTTAGAAAGATATGAAAGAGAAGATTTCCTTGGGAGCACTCCAAGAGTAATTTTTAATACACGATATGTAATACATGATATTTAATACAGTGTGCATATCTATATGAAAAATATATGTCCTTAATCTCATTAATAGTCTTTCAAAGACTTCGATGTGTTCGTTTCAATTAATGGATTAGTGATTTTGTACGTACTTTGGATTTGCAGATCTTCTTCATCCATAAAAGTAGAAATGCACGAAATTGAAGGCAGGTAACGGATTTATGGCTCTATAGATATCTAGAAAGGATACAGATTCATCTGGCCGTATAATTCCGCGCACCTGTTGCCTTGAGCCTCCGTAGAATCAGTTTCTGAATTTCAACATTTATCGATTTAATGCTTCATTACATAGTGCGCTGAGAGAAATTATCTTGTTACAGAAACAAAAAATAGGATGACAAATGTGATGATTTGGTAGGAAAATCGGATCGATCAGGATTGTTGCGAATAATTTCTCATTATTCGTTACTGTAACAAATAACACACGATTTACGATATAAATCAAAATAATCAGTATTGCTAGCACATAAAAATCTAACAGAAAAGTAGGTTAATAGGTTTAACATAAATTGCTTTTACTACTAATAATTCGTTGAAATAGTAATCTAGCATCAATCAAAACAAATTAAAACAATAATTTATTTCACTATATTTACAAATCATTTGTTAAAAGTATTCTTAGTAGAGTTTCTATAATACATATTTATTTTAAACATTATATTTAAATGCATTTTTAGGTAAGGTTTGAATCACATATAAACCGAGATGTAAATCTAATATTACGGTTACTTTTTTTTCTTGTATGCAGTGCAATAAGCATAGTATTAGTGTGATGGAAATAGGTCAAGGAAGCTGCAAATTTTATAAAACTGGAATATTTCATTTTCACTAAAAAATTCGTAAGTATATGTACATTAGTTTCTATAATAGAAGTTAATTGAAATAAATCTCTTAGAATATTAAAATATTCATCAGCATTTTTCTTTGTATATTTCTAGAGAAATATTTTTTCTCCTACTTACGTGCTTCACATGTTCTATGCGCATGTATCGATTAATTTTCTCGTACTATGTCTTTTATTTGTATTTATTATGTTTCCATTTTTTAAATGTGTTTATTTTTAGAAAAGGAATAAATTCACTTATAATAAATTTATATTGCTCGAATTTCGGATCGATATATTCGCTACATCCATTTCTTTTCGATAATTCGCGTTCATATCCTTGTCGACAGTCTTCCATGACAGAATAACAATAAAGTAAGCATGAGGCATTACAGATCTGATTTAGCGTGATCTGATTTAGTGCAAAGAACAAATACGTCAGCCACGTTTTGGATCGTGCGCTGATAAACCGCAAGCGCATTAATATCGCCGTCAATATAAATTAAGCCATTATCTCATTATTCTTGTTTATCTTATCCCTCTTTCCTAAGTCTTCTTACTTCTAGTTATATATCAACTTTACCAGCTGAGGGAAGTTGATGAGCATTGGCGGGAGGAAAATATTAGCGAGAAGACCAGTAGACGTAAGAATACATATTAAATTATTGCATAATATCAGGGTTGAAATCTAAGGTCGTAGGAGTTTGCGCACTTATGTACTCTTAATAATTCGTTCTTCATTTTAAAATGTACGAAGAATGGTTGTATCATACATTTTGGAATTTGTTCTTGTTGGGATAATAAAAGAAGTTCCTAAAGATATAAACATTCGGAAAAATGTCTTTCATATATATATCCAACATTTTCTGTGAAAGATAGTTGTATAAATTACGTTTAATGCAAACACATGCACTTTTGCATTTCTAATACTAATACTATTTTCAAATCTTGAAGCAGCTCCAAAAAACAATAATTATAAGAAAAATAAATCGTTTATTAACTTTGCAAAAAATATTTAATATAATAATTATAATTATAATTATAATTTTTATTATAATTATATTATAATTAGAATTTTGCAGAAGATGTTTGCTGTGAAGATTTTAAATTGCTTAATTAAATTGTTTAATTAAGTTCTTCATTTTCATTCGTTTGCTGTTTATTGTTAATGGAGAAGCAGTACTGATCATAAAAATAATAAAGATCGACGATGGCTACGATGCGTATTGACATATTACTTACTTCTCTTTGAATTACTTATCTACCTTTTGTTCAAGTTTTCTATCTTATTTAACTCTCGACATTTCGGCGACATCAATGACCTCATATATAATGCCATAATTTTTCTTCGAAGTATTCTTTCCACGTTCTTACTCTTTCCGCCTACTCGCAAGTTAAGTTTATATAACTTCTCGTGAACTTATTACAGTATTTTACACAGAAAAGTGTTAGCGTGGTATTTAAAAATATTAATAAAAATACGCATTCAACATACATGTGTTTAAATTTGCTACTATCTCTTACTTGATTTAAACAAAATTATAAAAAATACATCTGAGTAAATACTACACTTGAGCGTAAAAATAAGTTTATCAGTATATACACATCTTGATATTCTACAGAGATGTGTCAATATTCCTTTCAGCAAGAATTCGAAAATATTTTTTAAAATTGCGTTAGATTTTTTTTGATGATGCATCTAATAATTAAAAAAGCGTTAGCATTAAAAATATTTTTATTTAAAATAAAAAAGAATTTGTTTTATTTTGCATATATTTTATATAATTTTGAATATAATTTTACATAATTAATCAGAGTTACACATAAATAGTAAAACATTTTATTTTAAAATGTGTAATACTTCATTCTAAATTTAATAGCAACATTTTACTATTTTTGTAACATTATATTGTAGTTACCATTTGGATTTTTAACGTTATTATTACACAAAGTGTGCGCAATTATAGCATTATAAAATTCTTTGATATAATCCTTTTTTAAAGAGTCTTGCAAAGGGTAATTTCGACTATTCTGAGTTAATAGTGGTAGCTTACAAAGGGCGGCTGCCTTACGATAAACACATCGGCGGTACAGCTGCTGCGATTATTTATAAGCGCCTCGGATACTGCTTTCGCTGCTATAAATAATCCTATCGGCGTTCCACCTTTCCGCAATATTAGGCGCGTCGTATCTCGCCTCGCTGAAGGGGGAAAGGTTTGTTGTGCTCTTGTTGCAGACCTTAACCCTATGTGTTAACAATTTTCTCTGTTATTCGTCGAGCCATGATTGCCTTTTTTCAATGAGGAATCTGTGCCAATTTTCCTACTGAGTTAGAATTCGAAATATAAGTGAACGATTAATCTGTATAAATAGTTTACTTTACCAATTGGTACATATATCATTTTAACACCATTCTTTTAAATGATCCACTTAAAGTACTGATATCTCATATTATTTTATTTATTCAATTTATAATCAGAATTATTTGCATACATTTATTTTATTTTTTTCTTTCCTGGCATACATATGTGCATTGTACATTTATGTATGCTCATCCTTTTATTATAATTGTAGCGGCTGTAACTGTTGCATGTTAGTCTAATGAAAGTAATTTTTGTAAACGTTTCAAAAGCCCAGAGAAACAAGTATGCAAAATTTATTTCTACCTTCTCTCTGAAATAAAAAAAAATTTTTTCTTTTATTCTTTCGTTCTTTACAATGAGAATTAAAAACTGTGATAATTTGTCAAGAGTTTAATGAGCAGAAAAAAATGATCGATGCGGGGTATTGTATTGGAGCATTCGATCAATCAAATTATCAAAAAATAAATTTTGACTGATAAAATAAGATATTACATAGTGCTCTTTACGACATCATTATCGATTACTTCCAATAACTTTAACATCGTAACCATTTTCACCCACGTCATTACGTCAACTTTACCCTATGTTTGATTTAACATTATGATATCACACTTTATTACCACCTTAGTTGTACCATGCGTAATAAATACGTCACTGTTACTACCTCTATATTAGGTACATTACTCTCTGAATCTGAATCAGTGAATAATCACTAATTAACCACTAGTTAACCAGTGGCATACTTGACACTGATAATTAGTGAAGTTCAATTAAAAAAGGAAGAAGCACATTATATAACTATTTGAGCATTATATAACTAAAATACTGATATTTGCATGTTAATTTCAATATATTCAATCATATTCATTGAATTTAAGCACAAAACAAGGTTAATTAGATCATATAATAAAGATTAACTGGGTTAGATTCTCACATTTAATTCAGATTATCAGTGGCATACTTGGTACTGATCTCAGTGATTATCTACTGATTCAGATTTAAAGAGTAATGACCGTTTTTATTATCGAATCGGAGTTGAAGTATCGAAATCAATTTCGCAATGTCGCGTGTAGGACTTAAACGGACAATTTTGTGTCAGAAAAAATGTCATTTATTTTAAGGCGTTTTTTTTTTTGAGAAAATCTCTTAGAAAGTTTGTTCTTTAAATATTTTCATCTATCATATAATAATGAAAAACAGACGCTCTTTGGTAACACTCTTCGGCACAGAAAGTTATTAATTACAAGCTTGATCGAATATGCCCGAGGTCCAATAAAAATTTCTTTCAAGGTTCAACAAACATTTTGCGCGACGAACGAAGCCTCGATGCGTAGGCGTTTTTGCGCATATGTATGCATGAAAATTGCGTTCCATCTCCATTTGTTATTATCTGCATTTGCCATCTCCTTCATCAAACGAAATATTCATTGTTCGTTTAGAGATATAATATAATACCGTGGGCGTACGACAATAATAACTATCGTTTACAATTGGTTGTAATTAAAATTAAAATCTACGAGTTGACGTAGGAGTCTAAATATTGTTGACAAGAATTTAATCGACATACACTTTGCAATGTTGGCGTAAATATATATATTTTTGCTGCCATTTGCATTAGCTCTATTTTTATCGCTGTTCCCCTTTTTATTATACGCTTGGCTACATTAAAAAATTTCAATGCTCCACATAACATCGGGTGAGGGAGCAAATATTATCGAGGGTTTGTCTTCTTCGGCCCTGCTACTATTCAATTCCGCCATACTTCTGTCATTGTTTTATCAAGGACCGCCCGCGTTCTCGCAGTAGATATAAGCAACGCTGGGCAGGCATTCCATTGTGCCGCTTCATCGGTGCACATGCTGGCTCATACCACTTGCAATTTAAAGGACAGCATAAGTAAAAGTAAAAGGTCACTTTTAAACAAAAGCTTTATTTTTCGTGCTTTTCTTTATACGAGAATGTCAATTTTTCAATAAAAATAAAAAAAATTGTTGATTGATATGAATAAAGTTAGAAATAATAATTTACAACTTCATATATTTAATGTTTTAAAATGCACTGCAAAAGCTTTTAGTTCGAGGACTGAAGAACTTGAGAACTTTTTGTATATTGGAAGAATAAAAAAATTACAAGATTTTAAATCTAAAAATATCGAAAACGTAACATATTCATTACCAAAAATTTATAAATACAAAGAAACTGGGTAATTTTAAATATTAAAAAATTTTTGGATTCAATTATTTAAATATTCAAAGCTATTTAAATGAAATTATGCATTACTTAGAAAATAGCTTTATCGAGTAGTTCGGGAGAAATACAGTAAATGTGAAATGACTTACGACGATCTTGTGTCAACACGGTCCGTAAAATCGAGGAACACGTTCTCCCTGATTGTCTCGGACTCGTTTTGAAAATCGATTTTGCTTTTCCTGGGTGCTCGTAAAATGGCTCGTGGGAACCGGCATGCGTGAACAACGATGGTGACGACGGCTCGTAACGTTTTATGATTTCCCGCTTCGTCTCGCTTTATCGCGTATACGCGAGACGGGTCTTTGCCGTGTTCAATTTTGCATAAATACATATCAATCTTTTGTATGACGTGTGCAGAGATGATGCGCACGAGCGAGCTAGTCAATCTACGTCGGAATTTACAGTCGACTTGATCCTTCGTCTTCGATGTAATCCTCTTTCCAACGCTGATATTTAGCAACTCGACTATTATTCGCTGAGCTTGCAATTTCTTTCAGCCAGTATATAACTCGGTGTAACCGTTTGCCGTTATCTAATATAAATATGTTTATAAAAAGGAAAGGATACAAAAAAAAAAGAAAGAAAGTACGACGACGTATTTATTACATTCTATATATATGCAGTTATCTTTCTTTTAAGAATGCCCACATATGTATGCTTTTAACATTTATGAGTTTAATAATCACATTTTTAATAATATCATTTTTAATATTATGTCATATTACAATTAAGAATTTAATTAAAAATTTTATGAAGCAGTGAAACTTTAAAATCGATCACTAATAGTAAATAAATTTGTTTTAAAAGGTAGATATAATAAGTGCTTTTAAAATTCTTTTAAAAGTCTATCTTTTTATACTATGCAGTTGAGACGGAAATTTAAAAAATTTCAGAAAATTCACGTTCTCATTTTTATTTAGTATAAAAAGAAATGTTGACACTAAGAATTCTTGTATAGTCTTTCCAAGAAACAACTTGGCACATAACCGTGATAAAATTTGCGAGAGCCGTGTCGTGTAATTGCATACTAACACGAATTCTGCGCTGAATGCTTCAATTAGTCATTTTTCAATCTCTTCTTTTTTGCCACGAAACAAACGAGCCATTGATTGGCGTTAAGCTGACCAAATCACGACAAGAATCACAAATGATAAATTAGTCGATTGAAACTGCAAGTCTACTTCGAGTGAAGGATAAGACCTGTTTTCAGCGCTTCGACTTTAATGAAAAGAGTAATACTCGATATTGAAATATTAAACGGACTTAACGGAGTTAGCGGCCGCACTAGCTTGGTAGCTATTTACCGTACTGGTAACCACTACGTTATCTCGGAATGATTTGATTGCGTACATCGATCGATACGCAGACGTTCCACGCGACTACTGGTAACGCGTGCGGTAGGTCCAACTCCAGTGCTTTCAGCTCTCTCTCATCTATGCATATATGATTCCGCATAGCCGACGCGCCGCGGGCAAATCTGCATCGGGTCGTATATGCAACGGTGTGCCACGTGTATGTATGCATATGCGTGCGGGATATATCTACACGCAGCCACGCTTCTCATATAATGACAACCGTGCGCAGCTGATAGACGGTAGATTGGTCTCTATAGAGCGACACCGCGGCTATATCACTGCCGGTGCTTTCAAATGTGCTTCCCTGGTTGCTTAATGGAGTTTAACCACGACGTCGATATAGAAATTTCGCATCATGCCAGTGCAATGGGAATGATGACTTCATACTGCGCGGATTTGCCTAAGTCGATGTAACTGACATATAAATTAGAATTCCTTTATTTTACAAATTAACTTGTCATTTATTTATCCCGATAATGAGACTTTCAAATTGATAACTTGATTAAAGTTACTTTACTGTTATTTACCTTAAATACGATAATAATCCGCGTTTTTTTCTTCTTTTACAATAAGATGTAAGAAAGAACGAGCACTTTGCCAACGAAGCAGGTTTAGAGTGTCTAGAAAGCTTTCAGGCTTATGGGAAACGGAGAGTCTCTATTTCTACAGAGAACAAAATCAAGATCATCAGAGTGCAGTGTGTGTGTTACAGAATCTCATTACTAAAAACTGCTTGCGATGAAATATTTTTATAGCAATGGGAAACTACCATTAGACCGTCTGGATATTTAAGAACATAATTTAAGAACACATTCGCAATCTTTAACATTTTTATTATTTGGAAAATGTTAAAAAAATTATCCTTTATATTAAATATTAAATAGAAGATAACTTTTCCGTTTATTCAACATTTAAATATAAACAACAATTCTTTATCAATATTTAACATAATAACATATAATAAAATATTTCATTTACTGAGCTCTTTGTCCATTTCCCTTTGGCAGTGTGTATGAAGAAAACATCAATATTCTGTCTTTTGTTATTATTATTTCATATTTCATTGCACGATATTTCATGTTATAGAACTTATTGCTGCGCAAAAAATATTGAATACGCCCTAGACTAAATATAATACGTCAAAATAAATATACGTGTACACAAATGCGCGCATTATTAGTTTCTGAAAAGGATGGAATATTCTGAGAGTACTCTGAGAGTATTCTGAGAATACGGAATATCGGTACTTCGCACTTTAAGTGAATAATATTTGTCGTTCAAGAGAGGTGACCGATAATTTTGTCTGATTGCTGACGATATATCCGTCTTCTCTGCCATCCAATTTCTCCAAAGGTAGATGTCGGAGACAAATGAAATAAGTAGTTTTCAATCAAACGAGATTATAGAAAAGAAGCTGGTTACCTTTCTTATTGTTTCGGCATTTTTATCGTAGCTTCTGCAATTAGCTATGCTTAGAATTGTAAAAACTTTCAATTATCTAATTTTCTCTGTCTTCCTTTTTTTCTGAAATACCATTGTACTTTGCGTTAGAGCTCAATTTTGAGAAAATAATATCAGCATTTTAATAAAATAAATTTAATGTATAATTATATATGCATGTATATATATTTGTAAATGATTACAAATGTATTTATTGTGTAAATATATTTTTATTAAGTATTAATTTATTCATAATAATAACTATTTCAATAGGTAATACAAAAGCTGTTTAATTTAATAACTTCGAATCCCGATTTAAAATAATATTTCATGTAATCTACGATCTTATTGAATAATAATTTTACGTGAAGCAGGAACGCTATGCTCTGCATTTTTATTTTAATCTTTTGGTTATGATGTTTAAACGAAAAATAGCGATATATATAAAAAAAGGTGGGAACAATATCTTCATTCTTTCTTTCTATTGACTTTACTGTATATCGATCGGAATATAATTCGATTTTGTGAGCACGGGAGTGTGTAAAAGTACAACGGTGCGCTTTCCATAACACGCTTCACCTGCCGTAAAACTGACTTTCAGGCCGATAACCCATCAGATAGCCGACATCAGAGGAAAAAATGAGTAGGCGACGGCAGAGATGACGACAACGAGATGGTCAGTGTCTCGATTATCATCTCTGATGACTGCCAAATATGTGTCATCAGAAGTTTATAGAACGTATCACATGATGTTTAAATATAGCCGAAATATCAAAGTAGATTTTTATAATATAAATAAAACTGTACTGATTATATATTACTATTTTATCATTTCTCATTTACATTATCCTTGAATTTCTAAAGAATTTCTCTCGCAAAGTTTTGTTTCTAGTTTTTCTGAATATATTTGATTCAGACGCTGATATCTTGAAATATAAAAAAAATTTACATGAAAGTGGAAGTCATTCTAAATCAAAAGATTTTAAAATATAAAAATTCATGCTATTTATATATTGTGTGTATATATATATGTATATATATATAAACTGCGAAGCTATTTTAAATGTATACATTATGAGCTAATAAATGTAGCAATATATTTAGTAGTGATATTAGTCTATATAGTTATTCTATTTCCAAAATCTAAGAAAACAGAGTTTTCTACTTAATTTATCATAAAATTATTTAATAAAAACAACATCAAAGAGATGCTTCTGAGAGATGCCTTTACACATCTTGGATCAATGAACGTCAGTTCAAAAACAGGTTGCAGCACACGTGCACATTTACATCCACATAAAAACTTAGCTGTATATTGTAATAACATCAAATGGTAAAATTAAAAGATGATGATTTAATCGTATCGTGAAATCTCTTCGTAAATCATTTCTACTGCGGAAATATCACGTCTAAGTACACGCAAAACGATTTGGCAGCCAATACGTCGAACGTTTAAACTTTTATTAATAGAATTTACCTCACCTATTCGATGGTCAAATCGGTGCACCTGTATCGTGTTTGTCGTGCTAGATATTTGTTCGTCAGAAAACCAAGCAGCACGAACGAACGCACAGTTAAAGCAGGACGGTTTCCCATTTTTCATTGGGAAATAACTTACTTTTGCAAAAGCTTGCACCGATATATCGTAGCAACTCAGTCGAGCGCTGCGTGATATTTTTATCAAAAGCACGTGGAAAATAACGGTCTCGCAGCGACCCGCAGCACGTTCCTGTCAGCTGACATTACCTTGTAGTAATCAATGGTGTATTGCAATCGACACCTATTTTCAATCCGATTATATATCACATAAATAACGATATACGTTTATCAAAGCTACGTATGCAGTAAAATATTTCATACATTTCTATAATTGGATCACGGAAAATCATGTTACAGTTAATAAATGGCATTTTACTTGGAAATCATATTTTTAAAATCTTTTCGGATAACATTTATCATGATAAATGACATCAAAAGCCTTTATTATCATTAATAACAGAAAATATTTAGAATAATTTTTCAAAGTTGGCATTTGTTTAAAATATTTTGTTATTTGTATATATGAAAAAGTTTTCATATATTTTATATTTAATAATAATTCAATATCATGTCATACGTATTATATACTATGAGTTCTTTCATCCAAATCGTACTACTGCCATCGATAAAAATAGTTAATGATGCCTATACTGTTGTCGCATCATCTAACGTTCGACTATCGTTCAACTATCGTTCGAATGTGATACGAAATTTTTCCGGATTTAACGAAGTTGGAACGGAAATCGGATTGTCCTTACGAGTTATCTGACGCTGTCCAATTTTCTCTCCGTTTCTCTTCTCTCTCTCTCTCTCTCTCTCTAACACGATCGATTCTCTCTCTTTCATTCATTCATACATACAAGTACATACGCCACAAGTAGCACATATGTCGGACTAAACTTTGCGCTAACAAAGGTATGAGACAAAGGGAAGGAACGGACAGACGAACGGACGGGATATCGGTGTTCTGAGTCGCTGAACAGGACGTGCGTTGTTCTCCTAACGGTTGACAGCCGCACGTTGACATCGGCGTATACACGTGCACGCGAATACATATGTTATCAAGTAGGAGTTTTACACGCGTGCATTGTGATCTTTATAACAGATGCCTTTATAACAGATTTTTTGGCAAGATCAATTTGATAATTTAATTTGTTTCTTAAAGGTACAAAGGCAAAAGTAATTCTTATTGATATTTATTAAGTTTTAATAGCAATAAAACGAGTTTAATATGAAACATATTTATTTGCTGAGAAAATTTATTTGTTGCAAAAAATTCTTTTCAAGGATTCAAAAAAGTACAAAAAGGATAAAAAAAATTTTTTTTAAGGATTGAGAGAGAGAAAGAGAATGGATTTTAAAAAAAATATATATAATTGTGTTACTTTTAATAATTGATCTTAATGTTAGACTTAATAAAAAAATATTATTACGCATAACTAATGAAAATAAAAAATTTCTATGAATTTTAATTCAGTGTTAATTATATATATGTATAGAAGTAAAATAATATTAAAAATTTAATTAAACACGAAAACAAGATAAATTAAAATGACTTTAACATAGAAACAGCAATCAGAATTTTAAAATATTTCGCTTCAATCAACACGTAATTTCGTCAGACGCGAGACTTGGATTTGAGTCATCTCGAACATATGATACAAAACTGATGTATGAATCACCTCACAGATAAAATGGATTCATGAATCATCTGAGGTCTATGAACTTTTGAATATTTATTTCTGAAATTTTCGTTAGATCTGTGCTTCTTTATTCTTAAATCTTTTATTTTATAAAAATGAAATATTTACAAAATCTAATAAAATTAGATTCAATAAAAATAAATAACTTTTTGTACTGTTTTATGTATATATGTGCTTTCATTTATTATTCTCTTTATCTTTTTTATATTTTTAATTTTTTAAATATTTAAATCTAATTCCTCAGAGAATAAGTAGCATTTTATTTAAAATAAATCAATGCCTTATGTGTATATGTTCATGTTTAATGTATAGAAAACAACTACTGTACACAGGTATGCAACTTTTGCTTTGTTAGCTAGTTCAACCTGACGTGCAATTACTAATGCAAAGCAAATGCGTTAGCACGAAGCGTGTTCAATAGCCAAAGTTTACTTTTGCCTAAGGATTATTTACAAATTCAAATACATATCGATTTAATTTTCATGTTAAATCACATTTATCGATAATAGCTTTAAGAATGATCCTGTGAATTCATTACTCAAATGACGTTGCCATTCATTTTCACGCAAATGTACAAACTATAAATTACTTAGAAACAGTTGATCTTTGTATAAGTTCGGAACTTTGCGTGTGTTACATTAAACTTCTAAATGCATTTAATTATCAAGAGAGAGATTTTCAGAAAAGCTAATTTCCAGAAAATATAAAAATAATCAATAAATTCTTTCTATTTTTTAACTACTTTATTTATTAAACAGCAAATCATTTTTACCAATAAAAATATTAAATTATTAATTTTTATTTATTGTGTCCAATAATAGGCTTACATGATAAATTTAAATATTTCAAGATAGATTTCAATGAATTGTAAACGTAAATCTGTTTTTAACAATAGACATGAATCATATTAAATATGCTTTCTAGTATGTTTTATAAATATGTTTTATAAATACTCTGCAAATAATATATATATGATGTATAATAATAATAAACAATACAAATTATAATTTCTTTAATTTTTATTTGTTTTTTGTTGTGTCGAATACATTTAAACAAAAAGTATATCCAATAATATATAAGTCAAGTAATATACGTGTAGCTATTATCCTTTCAAAAGTCATGAAATTTATTTTATATTTCACAAGAATTAATTGTGAGATTAACGTTATTAATTGTGAGATGAAATTCTCTGTCGAGAATTTCGATCATTCCACCTATGCTCATTTCTTCCATCAATCCCAAGCATATATTAGAATGATACCCACGTAGAGTGTGGAATTAGTGAGATTAACCGGGGTCAACGCGCTGTAAAGGGCGCGTTGGTGTTTAGAATATATAATGTGTTTTGAACACCGGAAACCACGTGAATATGCAAAGGCACATGTATTCGATCAATACATAAACGAATTGAATATCAACATAAATATTAAAGTAAAAGAGGATTAGAAATATAGAGAAAGGAAAACACAATGAGTTAGAATTTATGTAAAAAAAAGAAGTTGATGAATTATAATGGCTGTCTTTCATAACAGTAAAATATATTTGAAATAAACGAAATAAAGTATATATACTCTCTTGTAAAAAAATTCTTGTTGTCCTTTATTTTAATCAACATAAAAGTAATTAAGAACAAATAATTATGATTATATAATTATATATTATTTTATTTCTTTTATTAACAATTATTAATTAATTTTTATGTAAATCTTTGTATTAAGTTATTGTATGATAATTATTTGGAGCTTTACTTTTTCTCTATGTATAAACGTAAAATTTTAATTTTACAATTGCATATTTTTTTTATCTATATAATGTTTAACGATTGCTTTATGTTTGGTAGGTGTTGTCAATAGAGGAGATTCTTTCAGAAGAAGAAGATCGAGATCGAATTCTTTAGCGCCTGCCGATCAACAAAATGAGGAACGGCGACTGCCGCCCAAGGAAGTAGCTTCGCACAACGTTGCTATGTTAGGTACAAGAGGAGTTGGAAAAACCGCCCTAATCAGTCAGTTTATGACCAGCGAGTGTATAAATGCCTACGATAGACAAAGAGGTGAGTCTCCTACAATTATGATACATAGTATAAGACATTATAGTATAATTTTACAATAAGGTTTATTGTAAAAATCATAGAGAAAACGCGATTTTAAGCCTAAAAGAGGAACAACTTTACTATTGTCATTATTCTTTTATTATTAGAATTAAATAAATTTTATTTTGATATGAGTATCTAAACGTTTGTTACTAGAAAATTTAAAATTAATCATTAAAAATATATAAAAGGAATTATTAAAAAATATAAAAGATATTTTATATTTTTCTTTAACAAAATGTTTGATAAGGAAAAATCGAGGTACAAATGAAAAAAGTTATGAAGTAAACATATGGCGTATTCAATGATGATCAGACTTCTGACAAATACATATGAGCCTTTAATGAGTAAAAGCACAATACAGTAAGAAATTTATAAACATAATCTTGTTTGGGAAGATAAAACTTCTCGGTGGAATGTTTTTATTACTATGTTATATTATATAAACGAAATCCACATAGAAACAATTATAGAAAGGAAATCATTGGACATTTCTTAATTGATTTTGTAGCAAATAATCTTTACGGCAATTTTCAATAGTTTACATTTCGGTTCTCCCGTTATATCACGTGAGTTTATACGACGGTCTCTAGTGTGTATTTCGATTGTACACTCGGTGAAAGACGGCGTCAGACTCCGCCTGAGCAACGTAATTTCCGGTTTCCTAAATTCTATAAGCTCTCTTTGGGATACGCACAATTCTTTGAATAAATTGATTACAATTGAGTGATGCTTAAGTAGATATCTTGGAATGAGATCAAATAAAATAATATTAACCTGCTTGACAGAAAAAGGAATTAATACTCCGTGTCTGATTATAATATCTTTTCTCTTTTCCATTTCATATAATAACTTTGATTTTTTTATCCACGATTATAAAATATATAGAAAATTTAATGAATATAAATCGGTTATTATTTTAATATTAACATAATTTAAAATTAAATATGGAACAGAAAGAATGACAGAAAAAATGAGAATATATGTATAATACAAAATAAAAAAAAAAAAGAAAATATAACATGTTTGAATAAAATATGTTTGCTAGCATTAAATAAAATAATATTCATTATTGTACAATTTAAAAGTTAAACTATTATAACATGTAAAACGAATATAATTTGAATGAAATAGATAAAAAAACAATATAATTAAATTTTTTAATAGCATAAGTTTTTAATGTAATTTGCTGTAATTCAACATCGATGTCAAAGATAAATTTTTTTTAAATATCTTAAATCTAATATACGGGGCACTATTGAATTGCTTGGTAAATATTTTAAAGCCGAATCTTTGTACAAATTAATATAAATATTTCCTCAGCAAATATTTCATTGCTCTACTTCATTTTTTGCATTCTTTTTTATAATATCAAATAGTTTAATAACTCAGTTATAAAATAAACTTCCAAAAATTAAACATTAATTCAGATATTTTATCTGAAATTAAATTTTGATTTTATAGATTATATTTTTTTATAAAAAAATTTTATTAATCACTTCATACATCTTCATTATTTTTTGTAAAACTTTGGATCTTTCATCACGTAAAAACTTTGAAGCGTGCGTATTGTTTTATAAAAACATCATTTGATATTGATTATTGAAGTAATATCTCGTGTAATACAAAATTCGTACAAATCTGGATTGACGACAGTATACTGTCTCGATAACAATGCGAATGATCGTTGTTCTGCCAATTGTCTGTTCTTACGCTCACTTGTTAAAACGGATGCGAGATAACTTTCTTATTTTTTACATGTCATTGATTTTAATTATCATATTTTTTTTTATCCGCAATTATAAAATATAGAAAATATAATGAAATATAATAAATATAAATCGGTTATTATTTTAATAACATTAATTTCATTAATTTTACTACAATGTAATTATATTTTCGATCTTTATTAAATAATCGTTGATCAAAGAAACAAATTTTGCTTATTAAATTGTAATTATGTATTATCTCTTACATATATAATATATCTCATGTCTTACATCAAATAATTGAAGTAGGTGTAGATAATATTACTCAAACTTTAATCAACTTTTATGCTTATCTTTTTCATGAAAAATGTTTGATTGTTGCAAATACTGTTTAATTTTTGCTTTATAAATCATAATTAATTATGCAAAATTTCTCGAGCTGATATCTTCTCGCAGCATCTCATTGAAAAATTTCATCGCGAGTCTTTCATTGGTGTTAAAGTATGATAAGCGAGACGGGCGAGGCTTTGTTCCAGTTTGACACATTCAATCCTCGTTCGGCGACGTCATCCGGCGCTATTACGATCGATATTCGTGCGAGCTATCAAACAATGGGATATGCTCGCGTGGTAGAAAAAATCCGCGCCCTCTATTCTTTCTTTTCCTTCCTTCTCTCTCTTTCTCTCTCGTGCTTTTTTTATGTCCCAATGTAATGGAATTTTCTATTTATGTCTAGTGCGTGCAGGCAAGTGGCTTTCGCGGAGATAGTGGTTTCAAAATGATAGCGTGATGAGTCCTGATGTAACTCTCGTAATACTTCCTGCGAGAAACTTTTTACATATTGTAGTCAAATGTATGATGTTAGAATATAAAACACGCGGCGAAAATACTCTATTACGACGGTAATATAACTTTACTTTAACATTAGGAAAAAAATGATGGAATTTTTAATGTTTATTAAATTGTACAATTCTGTTTGCGAATTAACGGAATGTAAAAGTGGACAATATTTCTCCTCATCGTGAAGAGTAGGTTCTGAAAACAAGACACAGTGATCCGCTAAATGCTAAGGAACTAAGAATAAATGTTGATTTTTCTGACGTGCCCCAATTTAAATGCTAACAATTTTAATCGTTTTTTTGCACGTTTCCTTTTGCAACGCGGTGATTCTTTTTATTGCATTATATTTTTTTCTCGTTTTGATTTTTTGCAATCACGATTGATGTGTCGATTAGAAACAAGAGAGAAACTAAGATTTATTTACTTTGCAATCATTTTTTATGTAAACTATAAGCAAGATTTTTCTAAAAAAAAAAAATAAATAAATAAAATGTATATAATTTGATCTCGTATTCGCAAATAATCCCTGTACAATTACAAGTGCAACAATAAATTAAAATTTTTAACCCTAACTAATGAGTTGAAATTTCTTTAATTAATATTAACGGATTACTAGTGCTTTAAATTAATATATCTTTGCTTAAAGTTAATATAATTAAACAATTTTGTTTATTTTAAGAATTAAAATGCAAAGCATAAAATTATATGATTTAAAATTATGTAAAGTTGTAAAAAATTATTTACAACAAATATTTTTTACGTAATTGAAAAAATTTATTGGACCGAATACCAATTAGTATTAAGAAAGATAAATAAAACGGAGGCTAAATTGACGGGTTGGCTTTTGGCTATGTTTCTGGTAAGCGTCTCTTCAACTTCTGATTTTTCTCTTTTAGAAGTTCTCCCTTTAGAATAATTATTCAGCTTTTCAGATATACGCAATTTCTCTCGCAATCAGTAAGAGAAAGAATTTTTTTCTTAAAATAAAATGTGTTGTTTCAAGAAAAACAATTTGCTTTCAATTCATTATTTATTGTACGTACGGAAATGCATTTTATTAATATTCTCCAGTTGATTACCTTTATTATTAACGCTTCCGTAATTTAATTAATAATTTAATCATGGCACTCACACACAATTATTTTCTCTATGTGATAGTGTACATTTATCGAATTCTGTTATAGCTAGCACGTCGATGAATCTGTTCTCGCTTATCACCGTATATATATATATAATTTGATCACCATTCTTTCGTCAATTGTCGATATAAATTATTCTATGATTGATATAAATTATTCTATGATGAGAATACGATTTATAATAAGAGAACACATACACACACACATGTTGTGTTCCTGCATTTTCAAGTACATTTGCGAATAAATTTTAAACTCGAATTATAATTGTGTTTAGAGTGATAAACTGTGCATGCATATGAATTACGTTCACATTATAGCTCGGATATATAATGACATTATAATAGCTTATTATGTCCATTAACTATGCATAGTATATGGTTGTATGATATTCTGTAATTTATCTCAATCTAAGACACTATTTATTACATTACTATTTATTACATTATCTCTGTTTTGTAATTAGATATCTAAGATTTATAAAAGTATTTATTTTAATTATGTATTAATTAATGAATGTCATTAGCAACTATAATAATCCATACTGATTATATTAATATATTGTACTAACACGTTGTAATATTGATACATCAATATTGTACATTATGAATTATATCTTAATTTGAATTACTATTTATGGTTTTGCAATTGTACTATGTATCTAGTAATTATAGATTTCAAAATTAAGTAGCTCATAATTTGTGGACTCCTCTTGACAATGTTTAATGCTGTTTCAAAAAAAGTTTTTAATTTACAATCCAATGGTTTTGTAAATATTATTTTTTATATTTACAAATGTTTTTCTGCATTATATGTTTACTTTTATAAACACAGTAGAGGTTTGGATAAAAAGAGATGATTTGCGAAAGTGAGTTTAAGCAAAATAAAGCGGAAATCAGTTCCACAATCAATTACGCAAAAAGTTCTATGACAAACTTTATGCGGAA
Organism: Acromyrmex echinatior; assembly: GCF_000204515.1. The sequence continues at coordinate 301,996 of NW_011626981.1, forward strand.
GATTTATCACGACGAAAAAGATCACTTAAATCGTTATGCGATAATGTCAAATCGTTATGAATAATGATTGCCATAATTATGTCCAGATCATTTGATAGGCAGATGGAAAAGGATATTATACCTTTGATGGAACAAATTTCTCAAACTTTAATGAAGAAGTAAAATTAATATTCAAATGTCATTAAAGTGATTAAAAAATTTATGGTCTTTCTTAAAATATAATACAACTTTAAAAATGTCAAAAATATGAAATTATTCGAATAAGATTTAATTATTTGAATTATGAAAAAAATTTTTTAATTTGTGTTTAAATAATTGAATTTAAAATTGTATTTTTCAGTGAATTTATTTATCATTTTAGATAATTTTCATAATTTCATAATTTTTACATATGTAAATTTGTTTGCTTATGAAAATTAATAAAACGGATTAAATGCAGAAAGATATTTTCTTATTTCTTTGAATAATGTTTGGAGTGTCACAGAACAAATGTCTAAATATGTAGTCATGTTTTTGATAAATTACCAAATAAAGTATCTTAAATTTTATAATATTAAAAATATTCTGACATTTTGAATAAACTTATTTTTTATTATATATTAACTAATGCTGAAGTTTCCATGAGAATTATTTAATATTCTCTTATGTGAGATGATTTTACAAACGACAAAGCTATTTTTTTAATATGATGTACAGTCATTTTAAAGCTGCATATAATCTGATATGACAGTGTAAGTTTTTAAATGAATAATATACCTGACATTTTTATCAAAACAGTGCTAAAAATTCACATTCTTCTAAAATGAAATGAGCAAAAGGGAACGTATAATTAAAAAGACAAGCAACGAGAAAATAGAGACAAAAATAGTTTTAGTCTGACTACAGTATAGCTCAAAATTCCCGAATATACGATTCTATTTCAGTTGCACTCCATTCCATTGTTGCATTTCATATGAATTAAGATTATCCAAGATCGACATTGAATCAATAGACTATCGATTGATGCAAGTAAAAAGAATTTAGGCTGATGTCAAGTTTCACGCGATAATTTTGCTGCAAATCGGGATTGAGGTCAATATGCGACTCGCTGCGCAAACGAGAGAGGAGAGAACGAGTGCTTATTATAATCTAAAATGTGAATCTAATTGAATCACCTTTTATTTTTTATTAAACATTTTTCTTCCGCGTTTCAATTAATTGTTTACGAAGATTGTGATATATGATATTATAATAAAACTATTTTCTCATAAGATAAGTGTGAATTACATTCATTAGAATAAGATGTTACAAATTATTATAATTTCTTATTTGCTCTATCAATTTTTATTATAATGTTTAGAATTGATCAAATTTAAATAAAAAGTTATGAAAATCTAAGTTCTTTTGTTACTTAGACAGTATCGATAATATCATTCTGAATAAAATTAATATTGCATAAGAAAAATACGTCACGCATGTTGATATAACGCAGTTTTCTATTTTAATTAATTTTGTAATCAATGTAAAATAGTATAGTAACAACTCTTAATATGCATTATTTCACAATCAACTTGGTGCAAGTTATTTTCTCAAACAAAGAAAATAAGCTACAGAATTTTTCAAGTTAGTCTGATACATTTTCTTCACGCAAAATTGTCAATTTTCTAAATTTCTACAATTTAAATTTTCGTCCTTTAAAGTTTTAAGGTTCTACTATATCATTCGAATACATATTTTATTTCAAATGTGCGCGAAGCATTTTGTACAGTCAGATATGCAGCAACCGTGACGAGCTTCGTGACTTTGCATGGAAAAGGGATCAACGACGTTCGTGTCGAGTGTGTGCGAGTCGATGGAATACGTCCGCCTCGAAAAGCAAACGAAACGATTTCCACGAAGGTATAAAAAGAAAAACGCAGGAACAAGCCGCTCGGAAATAGCCGCGGTTAATTTTGCGTCTGCTCCGTGCTATAAGTGTACATCATAGAGAGTTCGCGTCTGTTCATCGTCTGTTCTCCTTCTCACTCTTCGTTTGAGTCCCTTTATTTCTTCCCATTTTTTTCTGTCTTTTTCGTTTTTTTTAGCTCACTATCTCTTTAAAAATACATTGCTGTGTTTCCGGTGAACTGTGGCGGAAATTGCAAGTGTTATAATATTGATAGATTCAATGAGTGTGTTGATGATAGGTGCTCGTGATACTCTCGAATTATAACTATCTATATAATTTTGCATATATATCACTGCGTGATATTTCTATATTTGCATTTTAATAGTTTTTAAATTTGCAAATTAGCGTTATCTGTAATAGATTTACTGTGTAATAATCACCGTTTACTTATAATTACGCCAGATATTTTAATAGGTATTAATAAATAACATAAATTAACATGTTGAAACTCGAAATGGTACTAAAAATGTTTTAACGAAGTAGCAACAATTAAAATAGACAATACTACTACAGTAAATTAAATTATTTGAAGCCTCGTGTAACAGTGATCTTTATTGATAAAATCTGTTGTCAAAGTTAATAGTTTTAAAAATGTGAACTTGTTATAAATAAACCTTGATTACTTTCCAGTAATATAGTTTTTATTAAATTTTATGTGTAAATGAAACATGACTACACATTCGATATCAAACAGTTATTATCCGTAAAAATTGAATAGAGATAAGAGAGAATTTTTCATTGGTGAAATACAAGTGAGTTTTTTATACGGTTAAAGGTAATTAAAAACGTAAATGTGTAAATTCTTTTGAGTGTCTGAAAGATCAATAATTTGTACACACGAACGAAAATTGCGGTGCGCGCTTGCGCTAACGAATGCGTTTCACCAATTTCTGCGATATTTATTCATATTTCAGTGATTTTGCAAGCTCAAAATGTCAGTTCTCTCTTGCATTCATGATATTCCCGTCACGGCTATCAATCGAACTTGTTCCTGTCCGACAATCACGTATGCGCGATTTTATTGAGATAATTATCTCGTGAAAAATATGTCTTTATCCGAAAGCGATACAGCGTTTAGGTCATGACTATTGTGTATCCCGAAAAAATATTATTCATTAAAATATGTATAACTACTACGTTTTACGTCAAATATTCCGTAGAAGTCGTCGCAATCTGTTAATATTTGCCTCACAATTTTATAATCCTTTTTGCAATGTGACGTTGAATTTACATATTTGCAAGCGTCAGTTTGCTTTCGTAGTTCCGTAATGTTGCAACTTTTTAACTTTATAACAATGTTTGCTTTTTTCCGGACTTTCTATGATCGAATAAGATAAAAGACACAACTAGTGTGTTGCGGATAGCGTCTTTCACTGACTTACCCCATACTTCATCGTCTTTAAACGGTTGAGAGATGGATTATCTATCTTTTCTTTTTTTTCTTTTCTCATGTTTTTTCACGAAACTGGGTACATATCCCTTAATTCTACCGTGCCTGACAGTTAACCTTCATTTTCTGGCAACAGCTGAATATGTGAAATGCAACGTTGCTAATTTACGGTTACATTTTAAAGAACATCTTACGACTTTTAAAATTTATTATGGAATGCTGGGAAAACAACTGTTGAAGACCAAAGTTGCAATAGCGTTGGAAGCATATAAAAATTTCAGTCACTTGTCCCTGACAGTAGTAGATGAGAGATTGTTAAAAAAAACTAATTAAAACATCATTTAATTATTAAAACCGTTTTCCTTTATCATGTGTTTTCTTCTGTCACCTTTCTCTCCGTATTTTCTTCTACTTTTTATTTAAAAAATCGACATTTATTAATTATGAATAGAATATGTTCTTTTCATCTATGCATTGACTTCCAAAAAAAGTAAGTTTAAAAGTTGCTAATTTATTAACTATTATTGAATTATTTCTGTTTTATTTACAAAATAATAACATATTGTTTCGAATGTATGTAAACATATACAACGTGTCGGCAATAAAGAAGAAAAAAGAGAATAGAATTCGCTGGAAATGGCGAAATGCATATTTCATATGCAAACTGACGCGAATTAGAGATATTTCATATTCGTCGGAGTATAATTAAAGTTGTCTGTTTTTGTTTTAAATACAATCTTTATCATATCAAACACGGTGCAATGCTGTAATAACATATCTCAATTTATCTGATGAAAATGAATTATTTAAAATTCTTTTAACTCCGAACAAACAAAATATACGTATTTTTTACATTTTAATATGTCACGTATATACGTATATACTGTTCGTATATACGGTGAAAGCAAAGAGTTTTGTACAAGGAAATTTGTTAGAAAAAAAGTCTTATTTGTAGAAAATAAACATTAATTAGCAATTTTATACAATGAATACATTCTGTTTTAACATAAACAAATAAGCTTCGCATGTATTCTTGATTTTAGGAGCTAAATTTCTCGTCTATACGAATACTTTTTGAGCATTCAAACAATATAGTTTTTAATTTTATTTTACTTATTTTTCAGATGATATATTTTGTAATTTTAATTAATACACATTTTTTTGGTATATAATTTTAAGAAACATACAGTTTATTTTATTTTTTATGAATAAATTGTTAATTATCCGACAAGAGATCATTAATTAAACAAATTGACATCAAATTGATGTTGAAATCATTGTATTTATATTGATTCGACATCAATGACTCATTTCTTGCTGAATAATACTTACTTTTTAAAAATAAAATTTTGTCAAAAAATATTTTCTCTACGAATACTTTTTGCACTCACTGTATGTATATTACACAGTTAGTGTTTAAAATAGAAAGGAAAATGAATCAGAATTATTGAGTGTAGAAAAGAAACAATAGCTGAGATATTATATTTTATATGTAAAATGTGTATGAGAATAATTGTAAAATAGCACAAAATATTTGATTATATAAAAACGTGTTCAACATAATTAAATTATTAACTTATTTATTTGATTATGAAGTATTTTACAACTTGAATCGCATTTTCGTATTATATGTATATAGAATATAAAAAAAGAGGATATCTTTACTTATAATAATATATCAAACTTTTTCTTTTTGCTGTTATGTACAATATATTTTTTTTACACAAATGAAAGAAGATCTACTTCTACTAATTTTTATTATTTAATTTCATAGATAGTTTTATTTTAATTGCAATTTAACTTTTCTAATTTTCAAATAAGAAGATGAATGAATATAAGTTTGCATATAGATTTGTACAATTAGATTTATTTGTAGTATTTACTGTTCCTTACTCTTCCTATTCTTCTTCCGCTGGCAGAAACGTTCGTTATTTATGACTTCCGTCGGCATTTATAGAATTGCATCTCTAGAGAAGCGAGAATCGTTCAGCCGAAAAAAATTGGTTAGGACACTCGAACGATTCTCTGACGTCACGGATGATATTTCGTTAGCAAGCTAAAATCAATCGGTATTGCTCTTGACAGGTGGCCTGTAGACGCATTTAGAGCCATAAGATTATGTCGGTTCTCTCTCGCATCAATTATGAGAACGTTTCCTTGCTCTAGTAGTTTCTCGCACGCAGGCGAAACAGATTTATTTACAGATTGTTTTTTCATTATATTTATAAACTAGAAGAAAAAATGAATTGGCGAATTGTAACAATATTCTATCTCTTTTTTATTGTTTTTCTTGATGATTGGAAAGAATATGAAGCGTTTCAGGATATAAAGTATTTAGTAGCGTACAATAATGTTGTAATATTATTACATTATTAATATTATTACTATATTAATAGATATTATTACATTATAACTATAATATTATTACATTATTACTACATTAATAACATAGTAAAGCCATAAATAAAATCAAAATTAATTTAATTATTTATTTAAAGATTTAATAGGAATTAAGGGAGAGAATTTCTATTATTTATTAAAAAAGGATATAACGATTCATTTAATATAACATTTTCCTCAAAAATATACTATAATTATAGTTTGTCTGCGATTTTAAAGGAACATTTTTTTATAACAATATTATATCTATTATATCTCTCTGTATGATATGTATTTATCGTTTTATTTTCGAACACGTTTTAAAATGTTGAATTTAAAAATTCTTTGTAAAAGCTTCGAGAATCTTTATCTTTTACTTTTTATTCTCGTTGCAGATGTGCCAAGTGAGCAATCCGTTTTCGTGATGCTGAATGGTGAAGAAAGCGAGCTTAAATTCTTAAACATCATTAATCTTAAAGTAAGAAGAGAGAATAGTCGTTTTACTTTTTATATAAAGCTATAAAGCGTGATATTAAATAAATCTTTATTTATTTATCTATTTTTTTCAAAATATATAAGTAAATAAAATTTTTATTTTATTAAATAAATTTGATTTGTGTAGATCGAATTGGAAAAAATGCCATTGCCAGACGCCTTTGTCGTAATGTATTCAGTAATCGACAAGGCATCCTTTCAAAGGGCTGAAGAATATCTCGCTCGACTTCATGATCAAGATCTTCTTCGTGGTAAACCGGCTATTCTGGTCGGGAACAAGGTCGATTTGGTTCGTTCCAGAGTGGTTTCGCCCCAGGGTAAGAGGCGGAACATCTTTCTTTTTTGCACATATATTTTTTTCATGGATAGACGGTTTTGTGACACTTTATAAAATTAAACGTTCAGTTAACATGATATTGTATATCAGGCAAATTCTAAAATAAAAATAGGATCATCGAATCTGTGTATACGTACACGTGCACTGAAAAAAATTCACGAGATTTGAATAAATATTTGTTTAAATAGTACCAATGGAACTATTACATTTACGATAAATAAATATTTGTTCAATTAAAAAAAATACACTTAATTTAAGTATCATTATTTTAAATCGAATAAATATTTATTTTTCTGTAAGCAAATGGTCCTATTGCTTATATACTATTTAAACATTTATTTAAATTTCGTAATTTTTTTTTCAGTGTGTATGTATCGCGTATGATGTCTATTTCAGATAATTAATCTTTTTATGGTTGTAAAATTTACATGAAAGTATTATTATAAAATGTTTTATATTATTATTATATATTATTATATATTTATATTATTATTATTAAAAAGTGACAAATTCTAGACTGAAGGAACATGTTTATACTTAATAAAATTTTATTTTTTGACTCTTCTATTTAAAAAAAGAGCAAAAATTTTTTTAAGTTCTTTATTATTATACTTCTATTAAAGATATAGCAATAGAGAAGTTAAACAATAATAATTTAAAAACTCCTCTATTTTAATTGTAACCCTTTATTTCGAATTTTCGGACTATACATTGTAGATGGGAAATGCTTGGCATGTACCTACCGTGCGAAGTTCATCGAAGTATCAGTGGGCATCAATCACAACGTCGACGAGCTCCTTGTTGGAATACTCAACCAGATCCGTTTAAAGGTGATCCAGAGTAACCAAGAGAATCGAAACAGCGGTGGCAGTGAGGGTAGTGCTCATTGGTACAAATCTAGAGGCGTCGTGCGCGCTAGTATGAAAGCCAGACAGATGCTAACTTGGCTTTTCGGCAAAGAAGATAGCAAATTTAAGAATTGCGAGAACCTCCACGTACTTTAAAGTCACTGCAAAAAAGATCGCAATCAAGCTACTCGACTACTGTTTTATTAGTCACGTAAGTATGGCATGATTTGAGAAACTTCTTTCTCGACAGGAACTTTATTAGAATTCCAGAATTGAAGGAATTTCCGTCGGGAAAGGATCGTGAGAATGTGAGAATGTGCTGAATGGATGCATCTTCGAGTCAACAATATGTATGTACCTTAATGTTTAGAATTGAACGTCAAGTCTTCGCTACTGATAATGTTTGTGAGAGTATTTTGTAATCCTAGAACGGGCGAGTTGGTCCGTGGACCAATGGATACTATTAGCATCGGGTTAACAAAGTGCCAATTAGTGAAAATTGACGCGCACTGAGTTTGGGGAGAAAATCCTTCGATTCCATACTCGTTTAACTAGAATTACCTTCTGAGAAATGTGAGTAATTAATCCTTTCAGTCCCAGATGTGACTGAGCGTTACTTCTCAGTAATTTTCACGACACAAACTTCGTCCTCCTTGTTCTTTGAAAGATTAAGTATTATCTATTAAATTACATTCAAGTCTTTATTCAAGCATTGCTGGATATTTAGACTATTTCGTGTCAATTTATATGCAGTCTTATTTTGACAATAATTTGAGATTAATGAAATTAATATTCTGACAAATTTTGTTACATTTATCGTTGCTTATTTTGTACTGATCGAACATTTTTCATTAATATTCTACTTGTTAAAGAAAAATAAAATGGGCATTTACATATATATCGCGCATTTCAGCTTTATGTAATTACAAATGATGTTGAATCTAATGGCCCATAATAGCGCAATCAAAAGTTCAAATCAATTCGTGTGACGATAAGAAAAGAATTTAAACCGGACCATGGTGCGAATTAGTCGCCTTAAATTTACGACTTTACTGTATGATAAGACCAATTATTAATCTTTTTATTTAGTACATGTATATACAAAACTTACATACATGATATAAGCGTATATTTGCGTAATGTTCTATACAAATATACCCAACGTGTATGTACAACATCCCTTAATCCCTCCGTTGACGGATGTCGATTTTACCATACATAACAGCGTTACATCGTTGTGTAAACAGAATATACCGCCACTATTCTCGCGTCGCTAAATTCGCTTGTGCCATTAATTTCTCGCGTTCCAATGGGCTTTCGCAGTCCGGTATTGTATATATAAAGCCAACTTGGTGCAATACGCTAATGTTACTTGACATTAAATTGTATATAAAAGTCATGAGGTTACTTTAATACCTAACAGGTGTTTATTATAATTAGAAAAAATATAGTGTAAAGCTGCCTATATATGTTGCTAAAATGTTTCCTACGCTTATATTGAGCGAATCTATATATATCGCGCCCATGCGTGCATAATTTTTATCATCTAAATTTCAAAGTAGATAATTAATCGATGCGTATTTTAATTCCAGATACCTATGTTAAAAGTTATTATACGATCGCGCATCAAGTAACTTTTAATTAGCACTTTGAGGTCTGACTCCGTCATTTTATTAATTGGATATTCTATTAATTATTTTGCAATCTGTTTTATACGATTTTATGTGTGATACCGATATTGATATAGTACATAGTTCATGCGGCATTTTGTGTGCAGTATTCTGCCCCAATGGAAATGAAATCTATCCTATTGCGTGTTTTCTTCGTGAGCGTCGCGAGAGAATGGGTATAGCGGTGATGTATACCCGAAACTATAGTCTTCTGAAGAGAGATATTCTTTTCGAATCTTTAAGAAGAGTGTCTATAAAAAGCTGTCTATTTTCTGCGATCTCTATGCCTGTGTATCCGAATTATACGAATGTTGCGTAAAATCTGAGTGCGTAATACTGTACATCTACATGACGGGAACAATGCGCGAATGACGTGCAACTTTGCCCTTCTCGTGTGAATATTTCATTGTCTCTAAACTATGTATACGAGAAATTAACGTTTCGGATTACAGTAGTAAATTACGGACTTCCTTTCTCTCGTTGCATGAACATTTTGAAAAGTATTTATAATTTTTGATGATCCAAATAAAACTAAAGAAGTTTCTTTCGGCATTCTTCGTTATCGTTGTTACCATCGTCGTGCAATTAATTCGATCGTAGCATCAAATGAGAGTTGTGACGATATGTAAACTTTGAGTTTAAGGATTTATCCCAAAATGTTTCTCAGCCGAGGAACTGAAGATTTTTACCAAGTGCCTTTGCGTATTTTTGTAATTTAAGCTAACTCAGTGTAAGCCCCATGAGTATCACACTGTATAATCTATTATTATACATATATTACTGATATATTTATTTGTTATTAATTCATCATGTTTCCTGTGAGATCGCTGCGTTGTGTAATCTCGATGGCGTAACTTTCTTTCCTAAAAATATATGTGATTTAATTAAATATAAATATCAAGTATCTGAAAACTAATCAAAATGCCAAAGTAATGAGATACTTCCATCTAAAGACATATTTAAAGTTACGTCACCGATGAATCTCCTTGTTCATTTGTGCCATTAGCATTTCCCTAAAACTATGAATGTAACTTAGTTATTAAAGTGTCATTGTGTCTGCTCGTTGTAATATGTGACGTGACAATACTGCCAGTCCTTGGTTAATAAAATGCTGAGAAAAACTTCTGCTTTAATCCTACATTATCATATAAGCAGTTTTTTGTTTGTTTGATATATATGTATAAATTTTTACATGATGCATGAACATATCATATCCTTTACAAATTCAATAATACATGCGTTTGTCCTACAAATTAATTTAAATTTATGTGTATATAATATAAAATTTAAAGTTTAGACACTCTAGTACATAAAATATTAAATATTACTACTTAATATTGTTTATTGTTACATAATAGAAATTTCTAAATTTTGTTCAAAATATATAACAAGAAATTTCTCAAAAAATTAATTAAGTAAATTGATTAAATTATTCGTAAATGTGTATTTTAAGCAGTAGTTTTTGGAATATGAGACCGATTTTAAATATGCGATTAAATATACATTATAGCCATCTGTCCATGAGTTATATGTGCAATAATATTATATTAGTAAACGTGTACTTTAGCTCACAGGCGAAGTGCCATTTAAAAAGTCTGTAGTTGACATATTCATATCTTCAATTATCTCAAAAATTACTGCTTGAGATAACAATTTTCAAATAATTCTTTTACTTATTTTTTTCGAGAACTTTCCCCCTCTTGCTATAATATTATATCTTGTATAAATTTATTTATTATGTGTACATATAAGTTTATCAATGTAAACTTTAAATTAAATTATTAAGTTATTTAATATTAATTTTAAAAAAATTAAAACAAATAATAGCTTTTTGTCTATTTTGAAAAAAAAACAAAAATACATTTATTTATGTGAATCTGTAATATAATCCATTTTTCCAATGTTAAATTTTGTTATAAATGATAAAAAAACCAATCTGTAGATCCAATAATATGCTGCAGTTGCTTTTATTGGTCCAATAATTATTATTAATACTGCTTCCTTAACACGTGTAGGAATTACCGCGCATCATCGCTTATCGATCGCATGCCTGGCATGTTTTTTTTTTTCGGATTGTATTTGCTTCTTTTCCAAGCCAATATCTATCGTAAATCATTAGTATGTAGACACTTGGTTAACAAATATTCGTTCCAGACGCATGCGCTTTGTGCATCGATTATTTTGCTTGGTGCCAGATATTGCAAACCTCTGGCCATGGCAGATTGCCACGCAACCAAGGAAAACAAGTACTCGGTTCTTGTAACCTCGGTTGCACGTGTACTTGACAGTATCGGTACACAGAATGTTACCTGAACCTCTTGGGCTTTAAAGAACCAGCGATGAAGAATGTGAAGTATATCGGATCAACTGTTGATTTTTGCACATATACTCCAATTTTATATACATATTAATGCAAATAAAAAATGTGAAATTGAACATTCTTATTGTCATTGTTGATAGCTTACACCAGGTAGTTATGTACATTTATATACAAGATAAAATAATATGCACATAATACAGAATAGTTGCACGTGCCTACGAGCTCTCTTTATGATCGTCAAATGCAAATTTTTCATTCGTTTATAATATGCTAATGCATAAAAACACATTGTCTATAATTGCGATATATTTAATTTTGCTAATTGATGTAATGAATAGTTGACAATTGGATTCTGAAGAAATTAAGCTCGGATATTGAAATTGTTTAGCGTTAATTAGTGCAATTATTAATTGTTACACTTCTTTAATTAATGGTGTAATTAAGTAATAAAATATTTTACCATGTTATCAATTATGTTTCTGCATTTATACATTAAGCATATCATACTTTCTGTGCTGTTATTTGTATTAAAATTGAAATATTGACACAATGAGACGTATATGTTTCTTTTGACAGATATTTTATAATATTTAAATTGAGTGTAACAAATAAAAAAAAAATTAGATTTTTTGGAAGTCTTTACCAATGTTGAGAAAACGTATTATTGTGATACAACCATGGCATCTGGTAAATCAACCATGGCATCGGCAAAACCAACTACATGCAAAGAAGCTATACGGCGATGGGAGGAAGAGAATCAACAAAATGCAGCTGCGGCGACAGAAGTAATCTTGAGCTTTCAATGGCCGCCAATAGAAAAGATGGACAACGCGCTGGCAACTTTGGTAAATTGTGAAAAACTCTCCCTATCGACAAATATGATTGAAAAGATTGCAGGTAAAGTAAAATTTAATGTATTACGAAATTGTGAAAAAATTCTAAGTTGCGTAAAAATTCTGTATGATGACTTATGGAATGTTACACGAAATTACACGACACGACGCGACGATTTCCTTATTAAAATAATTATTCTCTTTGCTTCTAATAAGTAGTTATATAATATTAATTAATTCTAAAAAGTAATTTCGTCTTACAAATTTTGAAAGCATAAGCATACATATTTTTGCAAAGATAAAGAATTTTTGAAACTATTTTTCCTTGCGAGTGTGATAAAATTAAAAATTAAAATATAAGTCGAATGTAAAGAAAGAAATAACTGAAGCTTCTAGTAAACGAAATTGAGACAGCGAAATGTAAAAGAGACGTTTACGTTTAGAATATTAATATTTATATTCGACTTACGTCCCGATTTTTATTTTTGCTAAGGGTTTTTTTTTATCTTGAATAGATTAATCAGCGATTTTTATCTTGAATAGATTAATCAGCGGTTATTCACGATTTGATCGATTTATGCAAATCACGATACATTTTAGATGTTGCATCAGAATGATGCGTATTCGGACTCGTGACACCATCGGCGATGCATAATGTATGCATATTCAAGCGTGTGACCGCTTAGTAACGCGACACATCACGATGTAAATATGATTACGATTAATGAATTTCATGTCATTACGAAATGGAATGTGCAAGAACACACATTAATGTTTTCAATTGTAGTTATCACTTTATTCGTGATAAGAATCAGTATTATTCATTATATGTTGTGTAATTTCGTAATTTCGTAATTTCGAGACAATTATTCGATTCGTATAAACTTCAAATATTTTGTCGTAGCATATTAAATTTACTTAACGTTTTTTATTACATGATAAGTTTTTATTATAGAATTTTTATTGATAATTATTACGATACAACACGCATGATTTTAATGTTGATAATAAATTGTAGTAATTTTAGCAGTAGCAAAATTATGTGATAGGAAAATATTGTATAGCATGCAAAAAATTAATTTTTAAAAATTGTTTTTTGTAGGCGTTGGAACTCTGAAAAATTTGAAGATCTTATCATTAGGTCGTAATTTAATCAAAGGATTTGCTGGTCTTGAACCTTTAGGCGACACTCTCGAAGAACTATGGATTTCCTATAATTGCATTGAGAAGATGAAGGGCATTCAGGCAATGAGAAATCTTCATGTACTTTACATATCTAATAATTTGGTGCGAGAATGGAACGAATTTGCAAGGCTACAAGAACTTGTAAATCTTCGAGATCTAGTTTTTGTCGGTAATCCGTTGTATGAAAGTCTCGAGGTATCTATCACATCAATGTATTTGTTAATAATTATTATAAGACATAATATTTTTATAATTTTTTTGTTATATAAAAATCTTCTTTATATAAAAAAGAAGATCTAAAATATTAGATAATATTATATAATAACATTACAATATTTTAAATATTATGCACTCAAAAAGAGGGTATTTACAAATAACAAAATAATAAAATAAATGATACAATTAGACGTATTTTATGTTATAATAAATATAAATAATTGAAATATTATTAAAGATATTATTATAGATTTTCTATAAATGTGTCAAATTTGTATTGATGTATTTTATCATTTCCATATATATAATCATATTTTGCAGGTAGAGCAATGGAGACTTGAAGTTGCACGACGTTTGTCAAGTTTGGAGAAACTCGATGGTGAACCTATAATACGTACAGAAGAAAATCCAATTCAGCTAGTCAAAACTGACAGTCCGTCGCACGATTTACTTGATCAAGAACCTGTCTAATATTTGAAATAGTTTATTTTCTTACATATTCAGTTTGATATATATTTTTATAATAAAATTTATAAAATTTAATTGTTTAGTAAATCTAACTTATTTTTGGGAAATAAAGATAAAATCTCTTTAATCAAACAGATATTTTCAAATTAGATTAATACTAATAATTCGAATTTTTTAAGAGACTCAGTAATTTTGAATTATAAGGGATACAAATGTTCTTGAATGTTTAGTTTATTAAATTTGTAAATAAAATGAATACTATTATATTATCTGTATATTAAAACAAAGAAGCAATGTAATCTTTCCGTATGAATTTATATGAAATTTAGCTATACGAATAAGTACAGACAATATGAATGATATTAACTGTAGGATAAGATATTTTTAATAAAGCAATAAACATTTTTTGACTGTTATATTTAATTGTAAGTACTATTTATCTATACCATTGAACTTTCTTAATTAAAAATATGAACGTAAATTTGTTGTCAACTAAAGAAAATTATTAATTACTCAAACAAACATTTATATTAATTTATTTGTCACGATACAAGATAGATCTTACATTCCTTTTAGGTGATTGAAAAAAGTTGGAAAAGCAAATAGTACAGTTTAGTTGGACTTAATGCACGAAATATATTGAGAATCAAACAGACGAATCTCGTTCTTCGTAATTGTTTTCCTTTTTTCGGTTCCTTTTTATTATACAAGTGTGCAAAATATTAAGGTGTGTTACGCGGAATGTTGTATAATTATCTTTTTTTTGTATAATTACATAACAAAGTGATACGTGCATTAGAAAAATTTACATATGTGCGTTTGACAATGAATTCTTTCTCTTTTGTCGTCATCCTTTATTACGTTCTCATTCTTTGCACGTTCAATTTGTTTGCATTCAATTTCTTTATATCAATAATTATATAATGACGAACATAAAACGAAATGCGACTATTTTCATAGTGACGTATTATCTGCTCATGTATTTTAAATTAGTTATATAAATTACTAGAACAAAAACGAATATTATTAAATTTTTTTTACATATATTTGATAAAGTGTATATACTATCCTTATCACAATCTGCTATTTCGTTCTCCAAAAAATTAAAAGACTTGGAGTAAGTTAAAAAAGATTGCATTTTGAAAAATTAATAATTACTAATTTTGTTTTCAATTTCATGGTCAATTTTTTATTCGATTATGAGTGTTTTAACATATGCTTTAAACGTTAATCACGAAGAATTCATCAACGTCGCATCGGAAAGTTAGAAAAGCTACATAGAATTACATGTTCTGTACTAGCAAAATAAATTCAATAGAAAAATCTAGTACTGAGAGCGATGCATACAGAGAACGCTTTTCAAGCGAAACATACATTCAATTTAATAATAGTTATGTTTGAAAGTGAAATTTGTATCTCTGATACATTCTCAAATTTTGTTTTTTCTTCCGATGCTGAAGAAATCACAGAGTAAAACATTTTGACAGAAGCGTCTCTGTTGTCGCGTAAGCGGATCAGCGAGAAAAGCGGTTGATAATTTAGTTATTAGAAAGATTAGATGCCGAAAAGATAGAAAGAGATTTTAGCCAATAAAGAGTAAGAAAAATATCAACCTTTGCGGCTTGATTCGCGCCGTCGAAGCGACGCTGAAGCGGCGCGGCTGCTCTTCGGGGAGGAAAAAATCTTATTCGGATTATTAGAAATGTATTAGAATAATTTGATCTTAATTTAGCTAAAAAATATGTTAAAAAAAATTTTAAAAAAGTATTAGTTAATACTCCACATACTTTTGATGTTATACATTCATTTTGACAATATATTTTATTTTTGTTCAACAATTATTAATGTAATTTCATTATCTATATAAGTTAATCATTAATATATATTATTATTCGTTGTGTTTTGCCTTGTCTGCAGAGAAGAGAAATTTGTACAACTTAAGCATTTTGTATAATTTTTATAAGAAATAGTAATTTTAGAAGTGTTAATAAAAAAAACTTGCATTTTCCTCCCAATTTTGTCGTGAATCAATTCTGCGCAATCAAGGCGGAAGTTTCCATGAACAGCCTCGATGACTTCCTCTCTTATGGAAGCTGTGAAAATAATTCGATTTAAAGAAAGTCATCATGTGTCGTATATATTATTTATGTTCTTATCATGGAAATCCCGATACCTATCTATCTACAGTTGATACTCGACAGACGAAAACCAGATCACGCGACCGCGAGAAAGTCTCGTTTTTTTTTTACTTTATTCAAAAACATGAACACTCGTGTTTTTCTTAGGAAAATCCTTAAACTCTCGGAAGCGCGCGCGAGATATTTAAATATCTGGGCCTCCCTGTATAAAAAATGTAGAATAAAGAACTTTACGGTCGCTCCGGTGTCGCTTCGAGCTTGACAAGACGGCATTTAAACATTTATCCTTAGCTACGACGTGTTTTACTGTTTCCTGTATGTGCTGCGTCGTTCTGCTCTACACATCTCTTCTTCGACACAAAAATAGTTCTGTTATATTTCTCTCGAGCCTCTTTCATCGCGCCTTCCCTTTTTTTCTCTTTTTTTTTTGATCCAACACCGATTATATTCAACACGATTTACACTGAAATAGATCTGACGAATCTTTGGAATGAAGGCTGGTAGAAAGATAGGCAGAAAGGTAGAGTGCGTGAAAGAGAGAGAAAGAGAAAGTGAGAATCGACGACATATCGCAGGGATGGACTTTCTCCTCTTCCTTTTTCTTCTCGATTTTTTTCATTGACTCTTAAGATTAGTGTACAAGTCTTGATAGCAATTGCAATGCAATCACCATGGTTTTCTTCTACTCTTTCTTCAGCGCTTAAAGCGCTTACGTCGTGGCAAATCGTTGTTTCTGCTTTTTCACAAAGTCAAGGGCCATTTTGTCACCGATTCGAGTTTCCAGTATTTGGAGGATTGGATGATCTAGAACAAAAGCATACATTTAATTTGCAAGCAAAATGAGCATCAAGAAGTAGAAACATAAGATAAAGACTACTTATATGAAATTTATAATATTATAGTATTAAATATATATTATTTAATTTCTTATGTAAAAAATACTTTTAAATAGAATATCTTAAAACAAGATAAAAATTTGTGATTTATAATATTCCTTATTTATATAATTTTCCTTATATCATTAATTCATGTAATCTCACAAATATTTCAAGATAGTTTTAGGGGTTCCTGGATTTATAAACTTAGTAATGAATTTATTTTGAAATCTTAAATAGACTTTAGAAATTTAAATTAAGAAACATATTTTGTAAATTCTATTATTTACGAAGTTTGATTAAAAATCACTCACGTCGATTTTTTTGGTGCATAAGCGGTAATTCTTGATGCTTGAGGCCATGGAAATTGTCTATGCTGGTGTTTGTGTCGGCGACGCCAGGAATGGTACTGAGTCCTAAGAAAGCTTCGCCTGCGAAATCATTTGCTGTGAGAACGTCATGATCCATTACCGTAAAAAGGACCATCGCATTGGGGTCACGACATTGCTCCACACTAACCGAACTGGAAGAAAGTAAACGCGTATACATTCATTCAAAGTAAAAATGTTTTTTCGATTGTTTTTTTAACATTTAAATTGAAATAATATCTTATAATATAAATCTGGCAGAAGTATATCACAAGATATCATTACATGATGTAAAGTAAATATTAAGTTAAGTAATAAATTTCTTGAATTTCATTTTTGATGTGTGAATATTATTTTGTTTTATAGAATTAAAAAGCATGACATATAATAAACTTACAATTCAAAACACTCATCAAACATAGGATTTAGAGTTTTCTTTTTGACGTTAGTCTGCTGCTCGGCGCAATGTTCGAACATTCGTCGCGGTAATAATTCGATTATCACGAAAGGATCACTGAATCCATTTGGATCTAATGGTATGACATCTCTGGCATTTATTACCTCGAGGCAAAGAGAATCATGATTTAAATAAGCTCGTATCGTTAGAACTCCATATTCGTAACTGGTTGTGCTAAGTTGGTCCTAAAAATTAATATATAAATATATATAATATTATATATTATATATAATATTATAATTAATTATATATTATATAAAAACACATTCAGTAATTAAATGTCGTACTAAACATTATATAAACTTTATTACAATACAAAACATTTTTATACAATAGTTTTTACATGCAAATTTACATAACAAAAAATAAAAAAAAATATTTTTAAGAATAAGAATATTTTTAAACATATTTGTACAAGATATTATTATTTGTATTTATTTAATAGGACAATTTAAAATGAAAAATAACAATAATATTTACAAAATAAAAATAATAATTTGGATGCTGCATATTACATACCAGAAGCCGTTGTTGATAATAACGATCAATCAAGAAAGTTGTGTCCATTTTATGATACTGGAGGCGTTCTTCTGCGTTCATGAAACTCTGACGACGTAATATTTCTAGAGGCAAGCCTTTATCGTCAGCGTTGAAAAATCTCACTAATAAATCAAGTGCTTCGTGTAATCTCTCGTAAAACATCACTGGTTTATCCTGCAAGTAATAATTTTTTTGTTATTCTGTCGTGTAATTTAAATTATTTATAAATATATAAATTTATATGTATTCTAATACATTAAATCAATTTACAAATATAGTCGAAATAATTTTATTATGTAATATGAAGGATAATCATTTTATGACCAGAGAGAAGATCAATATTCATGCAATTACCTCGGCATTTCCATCCATTTGACTGCCTAATTCACTAAGGACTACCTCCCAAATGTCTTGCAGAACGCGATTGAAATTTGCGACTAGCAGAGCCGAGTTAAGTGTTACCAGATGAACATCTAGATATTCCACAAGAGGTGCAATCGCTTCTGTAGTCGGCAAACTGTCAGGAGACCAAGCCAAGTGAAACATCGCTTTTTTCAGAGGTGGTCTCATCTATATAAAACAGATACAAAAAACAAATGTAGCTATTTTTGAACTTTTCATTAAGATAAATTCATTTTTGCCATGTTTAATACACTATAACATGACTAATTTGACTAGGATAAAAATTGTATGTATAGTTAACAGTTTTTTTAGTACGCGTTTGTTAATATAGTCTCCGATAGTTACAGCGATATTATCACGACATGTAATTATGTTTGCAAACTAATAAAAGCACCAATGGTGTTTTAAAACTGGAATGTAAATTACTCTGCAATGACTTGATGACCTTTTAAAAAGAGCAGTGAGATATTCATCTAGAGATTGTGATAATGAAGAAATTATGCATAGAATATATATATTACGTGGTTGTAATTTATAAAACGAGAAAAATTAAGTTGCATTAGTTAAAAAATCCAATTTAAAACTTAAGCAAACAATTTTGATTTCTTTTTTTTTATATCAACATTTAATCTTCAAGTACCTTTGCTCCAATTCTCGAAACTATTTGATTTATAAAGAGTAACATTTGCCCAGGAGTTTGTTCCAGCGGTGTTATCATAGTATTTCGCCACTGCATTCGAACGGATTCGCCTGCTTGATTCTCCAAAGCAGTTAGAATCTGTTCCACGCGAAGTTCCTCGCCCAGATCCAATAACCATCTTCTCACGTACTCAAGACCATTAATAGCAACGCACATCTGAAAATAGCATAAATTATTAATTAATTGTCGAGTGTCAAATTAATAATTACCACGTTGCCCTTCTGCATATTTCATTCGCGCGATGCAAAAGGGCATTTGTACCGTTCCATAAATTTTGTAGTACTCTCAAAGATGGAAGGAAAGTATTTAAATTCTACGATAAATTATAATTTATAAATTTAATAATATATCATGTATTTCTTAAAATGTGTATCTATATTAATGAAATACATATATAATTCTAAAATTTATGAATTGGATATATTATGATATAACATTTTAAAATATGTTTTAATTAAATGTTTATTCGTAACTTTGATTATAGCTTCCTTGTTTATAATATTCTCTTCACATAAATATCTTATTATGCATTGAGATATTTATAATGTTAAGCGCTGAAAACTTACCTTTTTTTACACATATGCATAATTGCCTTATATGTATAAAAATTAGTCATATTTTCGATCCATATTTATATATTAGCCTCTAAGCTTTGATACGCTTTTTACATTAATTATTGCGTTAATAGAATTTGCGCTACATATCGCGTCATGCTCCGCTTGTCGTGCAAAGTTGTAATCGCATCTCATATTCTCATAGTTTAGTGAAACTACTTTGCGAAGCAGGAAGTGTACTACTGTTTGTATACTAAAGCGAAGCAATCTCTACCTGAGCGATTACCTCATCTGTGGTCTTATATGGTATATGCTCTTCATAATATCCGCTATCCGCTAGTTTCTGATGTGTTATCTCTGCGTAGTAAGCCGCGGAGCTGCATATTGCCTACAGCAAATAGTGTTGACATTAGTGTATTTTAAGAAAATAATTATAGGTATTTTTTAATTATTTTCATATTAAGAGCACGGTCGGCGCCGAATGTGAAAATTATCGATTAACAAATATATTTCTACAATAAGAAATTACTGTGAATAAAAATTTCAATATTTTAAATCATGGACGTGGAATCACAAATTCTACATCAATGATTTAAATTTAAAGCATTGAAAATTTAATCTACAATAATTTTTTATTAGAGATATAAACGATTTTAAATATTAAAATTGTTAAAAAAATAATTATGATATATACTTACATCGATGACTTTCAACACGAAGTTATAAGATCCAACTAGATCCGGCCACGCTAGTTTCTTCCAGAATTCTTTAATCTGTGATCAGAAAAAATATAATTATTGACAGTTTTTTTATAACAAAATTGTGACTATTGCAGTATCGCGATGGGCACATAAATCAGAAAAATAAAAAAACTTAAGTACTTGATAAAAACACGCAGTAGCATCGATTGCCGATGTGCAATGTTTGACGAAATATTCCCCAGTACAGATTCGATCGAGTTCCGCAGCTCTTCGTACTCTTTGAATTGCCTTGAGTTTCGCCAGATCTAGCCATTTGTCGATTGCTGGTCTAAACCACTCGTAATACTTGCAGATCGCCAAAGTTTTATGGTCCGATTGTGGTAAATTCTCTTTCATACTAAAACAAATTTTGTGTTCAATCACAATATTGCATAATATATTTATCCGTTTTCCTTAATGTAAAATAAATATGAAAAATAACCTTTCAGTAATATAAAATAAATATGAAATAAATAAAAAAGGAATCTTTCAGTTATATAAAAATATGTAAATTAAAAGGTACTATTTTATATATATATATCTGTACACATATATATTTAATTTTAATACTTTTGTGATATAAATATTATGTTCAAAATAATTCAGACTATATTTGTGTTAATGTTGAAAAGGTAAGACAATTATAAGCCATAAAAATTATTTTTCAGCATATTTTAAAAATCTATTTTAAAAGATGATTTTATTGATATAAAAATTAATAAGTATAATAGACATTTACTTTACAAAATCTTGGAGAGCCAAGTAAAGTTCGAATATCGGTGTTCCTATCTCAGCACCGGGTGGTAGAACATACTCTTCGTCTCGGTTTTGACCATGTAACTGCAAACAGGCGGTGGTGACCCTTGCGCCAAGTTCGTTATGCATCTGTGAAAGTGATTGTTTTAATTACGCGCAATCTATTCGATCGTGTAGCCACAGACGCGCAAGCACAGTGATAATATTACTTTTAATTACTTCGTTTGAACTATTATACTATTGTACAATGCTATTGCATTTTTTAGGCTTAATATCTTTGAAGCATTGTGTCAGAATTCGCCAACATTTTTAAAATCTCAATTAACTAATTAAGTAGCTATTACAAACTTTTTTCACTAAGAAAGTGGGATAAAGCCCTGTCAACGAGAAAGTTTGATACATGCCTTCTTTGTGAAATATATGTGTATATTAATTGTTCGCAAAGTAATTCATACACGATCCAACATTTTGTATAAATGTTAGTTACAAAACAATACATTATGGAATACAGTACTTTTACTTTTTATTCGAAATATTTTGTTGTAAGTTTATTTTTGTATTAATACATATTTTTCATATTTTCATATATGTGTAATTATATTTAACAAGCAATGGATTGTAACTTTTTCCTACAAATTATATCCACATGTTCTAATATTTGACATTCTTTATACTTTTTAAATATTATATATATTTAAATAATTCATAAAAATGAGAAGTTACGATGTCTATTGATAGATCGTATAATAATCTTTTTTTTGTCAAAAAATATTTAACGTGTAATCCATATAAAATTGAATTTTGTTGAAGTCGATTTTACGCGCTACTACGTATCGTATACTTCATACGACGCAACAATTTGTTGGATTATATATGCATCGTTTAAACGTGGCAAGCTCTAGTGAATTTGCATATTCGGCGAAATTTATATGTAAAGCTATTAAAATTCAATTTCGCGTGTTTGTAGCAAATTATTGTGTTGCACGCTGACGTGCGATCCTCTGTGACTTTGTTTAAAAGAGATGTCGATTCTCGAGAGAGGTGCCGGATGCTAGTCTCGGCGATGTAGTTAATAGGGATATCACGGGAGTTGTGCTTGTACAACACAACAGATGGTCAGCATTACAAAACTTTTCAAGCATCTTTATGTAAACTGTTTAGAGAACTCGCTTAAAATATACATATATATGCATTATGTTCTGGAAGTTTTAAGTACTCCCTCTAGTCCTGCGATATTTTTGTACAGAATTTACTCGGAAATAAATGTACATACAATATACGGAAAAGAACGACCTTATTAAAAATTTGTAAAAGTTGACAATTAATTAAATTTGTTTTAATCTAACGTAATTGAATTCTTTTACGACATGAAAAAAATGTGGTTAGATCGATAACAAATTGGGACTCGAGCTTTCTGTTCGAAATTTTTCGCGGTAGATCTGAACAACTGAACAAATTCAACACTAGTAGTTGTAAAACTTTTACAGAAGTTTTATGGCTACGGAAGAAATTTAATCAGAACTCGCGAGGTGTCGGATGTCGAACTCGAGGATGCGCGAGAGCATTCCTGAAAGTGTAAAAAATGTAAATTACGCGTCTTTTGTATTTTTGTTTGTTCCGCAAAAAATAAATTTCTTTAAAAAGAATTTCCAAGTAACAATTATAATTCTATAATTCATAGAAAGTAGAAAATAACAACTATTCGAAATTTTTAACTTAAATTTAAGATTAAATTGAGATTGTCCATATAAACATTAAAATTCGTTTTATCTCTTTACGTTTTTTCTATTTAAACAACTTTTTATAACAAATAATTTAACAATTAAATTATCTCATTTATCAAAATATAGCAAAATAATTTCTACATTTGATTATTTTAACTATATTAAATATTCTATTAAATATTTTAATATTTGACATACTATATAATTATATTGCTAAGTACGAGTAATATTAATAGGTAACATAAAACAATTTTAAATAATTTAACGTATGGGTCACCGGTGAACCAAGACATTTTTATTTGCGCTTGTTATATTTATCAAATAACATATATTTCATGATTAAAAAACAAAAACTTATCAATATTGTATCATATAATTATGTATCCATGTATGATATGAAAAATTATTTTGTAATTATGTTTCTTTTTAAAATTAAAATATTAATTATTATATATTTATTGGCATGAACGGAAAGTTCTGCGTGATTATCGATAATCCACGAGGTATGAAACGTGTGCTAATATAATCAGTATTAAAAATGTAATTATTTTTTAAACAAAGAGTATTTAATCTTAAAAAGTACATTATTTGCTAAAAACGTATTTTTGTAATTTATTTTAACACATTTATTTTTTGCTGAATGATGAGCAAGTACAAATGTATTTCTCGAGGAGTGTATATTAAATAAAACATATAAAAACATAGGATTAAAATATAGGAATCAGTTGATGTATGATAACAAGTCTGATATAAAAAATTGATACAAATATTTGAACACACACCACTAAGAATAGTATAATATTAAAAAGTCTTTACTTCTAATAATCTTATCTTAATGCAAAAAATTAAAAAATTTTGCGTCTGAATACTTTAAGCTTTATGAATGTCAAAATAATCTATATACAAATTTAAGCGAATTTCGAAGAACTATTACAGTTGTAAAAAGCAATAATCGCGCAAACGTGCTTTCTGAAATAATACATTGTACATCGATTTCAGTTATTTTTGTAACTGGGCAGTTATATGTAACGAGAAATACACCTGCACCGCGACTAAAAATAAGGACACAGGGATAAATGAGTGGTGTATCATTTGCTAAATTGGCGAGCGCATGCAATCAGTACGCGTCAAATGCAGCTGTGTTTCGCTAACGATTCGGATGGCCGCATGCAATATCCAATAGTTTTTACTCACGAGGACTACGCTATGTGAGGGTGTGTGAAGAATATGCACTAACGGTGGGAAATAAAGATTTAACAAATGCCAAATAGTACAGTATAGTCGTTATAGTTTTTTCTTTGATATCAAGAGAGCTCATAAAACAAGCTAACTTCATAGAAAAAAAGACAAAAAATTCAATTATTATATTGCCGATGATAAAGTAATACTAAAATACGCATTTTTTTTCATCGGTATGTTAAAATTGATGGAACAGATTTTTGTGAAATAATATAAAAAATTAATATATTTTTATTATTTATAGTATATACAGTAATAATTGGAGTTGTTCTAGTTGGCACACTATTGCCTGCTTCGTGCATTTTGCGAGTATTCTTTTTGTATTTATGTGTGTAGAAGTTGAAAGTGTGTGCTCTCCTCGTGTTAAAAAAATCATATGGAACTTTAAATATATTAATCGGTTAGATTGCTAATTAAAATATAGATTAATTTTCTCGAAACTAATGTATATATAACAGTATATACATACGATAAAATATTCAGTAATTACTAAGTTAACAACGTCTATTTCTTTAACTGCATACTCATACAATCTTGTTTACATTTATTATTTATTTTGCATAAAAAGCGCATATTATAAGCATTATACATACAACTATACTATACGTAATTATTAATTTCATAATACTTCTTGTCATTAATTATTAATCATTGATTATTAATGTAATAAATAATTTACACATTTTTAATGGGTATGCAGATAAAAATGCGACGATTTCACAGTTTTACATTATGCAAGAAATTCGAAGTAACAGAAAGAAAGAAAGAAAGAGTAAGAGAACAAGAGAGAGAATTATAGACAAGGGTAAAAAAGAGTAATAGAAGAGAAAGAGAAAGAAAGTTTAATATTTTGTGGTGGCGATGAAAAAAGTACCTCGGAAGTGTTCTCCATGTGTTTCGCCACGTGTTCCGCCAGCTATGGACAAATATCTCGTGTACAGTAAAATCGCGCTGACCTGATGGACATTTATAATTCGTCGTCACGCTTTTTCCCAACCTGGCCCCTTCAGGTCACTGCGACTTGTTTATTTACAGCGTGTCCGATGTAACCTTATCATAATTATGATTATTTTACAACTTACTTTTTATCTTTAATCGCGCTTGTTATTTACAATATAACATATTTTAAACACTATCCATATCACCATAAAGCAATATCACCGTAAATTTGGGACACTCTATATATAAACAGTAATATGTATTGTTATTTCAATGCAAGGACGTCGACCGAATATTTTTCTAAGTAACTTGAAATTTTGTCGAATTAAATATAGTAATTTAAGAAATTCAATTGAATTTCTCTTTGCTACATTCTAATTAATGTGGTTTTGTTCTTAAATTTAAGTGTGACTTGGAAAAGAATAATCAAAGTAATCTTCTTTCCTCATGAGATCATTTACTCTCGTAGACACGATCGACGTCTCGAATAAAGCGTTTAAGCCAAACATAGCACACCCAGCTTGACGACACAGTGAATAAAAAATAATGATGTGTTATGTGACAGTGTGTCTTTGACGCAATTGTTGCAAAATTACAAGTAAAAAAATCTATTTATATAAATATCTTTTATGGTTTGTTCAGGAGAAACATTTCTGTCACTTGCATTCTTACCAGTTTTTCTAATTGTTTGTAAACTGCTGAGAAATATGGCACACCATTCGTGCTAAAACATAAGATTAATATAATGATTAGACAATTTTCATTATGTCAAGATAATAATAGTTTTTTAAGCTCTACAAATTTATGGAAAAACCTTGTTAATTACAAAACATTGCCTTATATATACATATATATATATATATATATATAGAGAGAGAGAGAGAGAGAGAGAGAGAGAGAAAGAGAGAGAGAGAGAGAGTCAAAGATAAATTATAATAGACAAAATAATCAAGTGGTTTAGTACTTTTGTATTTAATGATAGAGAAAATTGTTCGCATTAATTATTTTTTAATTATACTTTTTATTTGCAATTTTATATTACCTTCTAAAACAGATTTCAAAGATATTTACCTTTCAAAGAGACTGTTGTAATATAAAAGCCCTTGTTCCAGATCAACTAATAATGCAGTCACTAAGTTCGTAAAATCTTGCAAAACTCTATCGATGTCCTGATCAGGTTCCTGATCATGGCACATTGTTTGTTGTCTAGTATCCTCGTACCTGCAAAATTAAAATCAAAATTAAATAAAATTTCAAGTTTTATCTTTTTATAGCTTCATTATTATCATTTTGTTATTACGTCATTATTTTAGTATGTATAATTAATACAAACAAAAGCATTAATAAAAAAAAATAATAATAAAATAAAAAATTATTTTATTTTACTTCAATATTTTTGTTTATGCATTAATAATCTTATATACTAAAATAAAACTCGAAACTTATTATACATTATTTGAAAAGATATTGTTAGTTTATGACAAGATATCTTTACCATTCAAGAGTTCCTTTTCTAAGAGCGGTAATGATCTCACCACGAATTTCCTTGTTGAAAGGACAACAAGTTCGAAAAGCCTTCATATTTGAAAGAAGTCCCAGGCATCTGTAATAGTAATTGTTAACATAATTTTATACATCAATTATTATTAAGCTTAATAAAAATTATTTTTTATATCCAGCTTTATACATATATTTAATATATTACAATTAACTTTTTAATGTTTGCAATTGTACGTTTTATTATAAAGATATATGGATTTACCTAAGCAGATAATCTAACTTCGATATAGTCGGTCTATATAGAGGTGGATACAGTATCCGGTGCTGTCTAACTTTTTTCAAAGACACTTCCAGGAAATCGTTAAAGGAATCCGCCAGACACTGTTCTGCGTCGCGCGACAAAGTTTCAGTATGCCATCGATTGTCAAGTTCCTAAGGTTGAGAAATAGTCTAAGTTTATAATTGTTATTTAATAGTTTCGTTAATGTAATATTTGTTGTATATAAGATGACAAGATGCAAGTTGCTCCGGTGACTTAAGTTACCTGTAGAAGACGATGAAGCATTCGTGGATCGACGGCGGGTTGCCGGGAACTTGCCACCCACCTTATCAAGGCCTGCTGCAACTCAGTGACATCACCTTGCACCGCGTGTTGATGTAAGATAGTTAGTGCGGTTTGCGGCAGTTCTCCAGTGAAGTCTTCCTGAAAACCGCGCAAGTTCATATGAAGACATAGTCTGATTAGGAATTTCTAGAAAGATAATAAATATTTTAAAATACTTTATAATTTTTATGTGAACGAATCAGAATTTAATTTAACATTGAAGAGAATATCAAAAAGAAATTTTAAAAATATTAGGAAAAAATGTATATTCGCAAACTTATCTATTTATCTATCTTTTTCACTCGTTTTAGAAACTTTTTATGATTATTGTTTGAAATTTTATGATAATACGTACAAAATGCAACACACAATTTTGTATTATATTCCATAAGTCTGAAAATATACGATATACTTTATTACGAGAAATTTACGTCGCTATCGGATTCAATCTTTGAGTCCGCGCCTCAAGTTTGTACCATTGATCTACTCCAGTACTCGGAATATCCTGGAAAACAATATATTATTAAATATATATATATATATATTATTTTAACATTTTAATTTTAACATGCTATTATCACAAAACACTAATTATAACTTATATAATGTTTAAAATATATATATAAAACTCAGAACAAATTCTATAAAATTATTTAAAACGAATAAATGTCGGTGCTAGAACCGACAAAGATTTTTTCAATTAAAGAAATCTAAAAATTTAATAATTTTTAGTCAGTTTCTAAATTAAAAATTTCTTCAAATTATTCAACACACATAGAGTACTAAGCTAGTATAATAAATCAATGATAAATTAAACAATCACCACTAAACAGATGTTTACACAACCCAGGAAGTCATCCTGACTTCCGGATCTAGCACTTTGAGCGATTTGCTTAAAAAATCGCCCGAGCCCTTTCACGCCTCGTACTTCATTAAGTTTGATTACCGCATCGAATACCGAGGACTCGTCATCGTGGTCCCTGAAATTATTAGTGCAAGTCTCGAAAAGCTTAATTTAATTTTGAAATTTTGGAAACTTCATGTTTTTACATAGAAATGCTTGATTATATCATCTCAAATAATTATTCTAAGCTTTGTATAATTTTTAAAATATAATTTAATAGTAAATTTTTAAGATAATTTAATAGTAAATATAGTAGAAAATTATTACGCATGCAGTGCAAACTCACCATATGTCCAGATGGAGAATGTCTGTATTGACGTCATCAATGTCGCTGAAACAGGAATCGGAGCATGGTTATGTATGAGTACACGGATTTGCACTAGTTAGACTTAATAAAGGATCGCCATTGCGAGAGCCAATTACGAGGGGGTCAGGCCCCAAAGTTTTCGCTTACAAACGGAACTTCTCGTTCCAACGCGGACTCAACGTATGCGGCTTCACGGAGGTAGCTCGTATAAACTTCGCGGGTAGAGCACCGCTCAAGGACTCGCGGTGTTCCCGCCTGCTGCTGTGCTCCTTGCGCTTAAATGAAAGCCTGAAACTGATTTTGAATGAATAGTTTAGTACCGTCGTTACTAATGCTTCGATAATTTCTAATATCCAACCGTTTAATGATTCCTGATTATTAAACCTTGTTGTGTAATTTTTTTCAGCAAACTTACCTCTTCCGTCTTTAGAAACGGAAGTACTACATAATTAATGATGAAAAATAAAAAAATAAATAAAAATACTTAAATAAAATGAATAATAAAGTATAATCTTATCATAATCTAATATTTGCATTTTTAAAACTTAGATATATCCTATTTGCTTTTTCAATTCTTTTGAAAATGGCTGCGTTCAGTAGAACAGAACAGTTTTACAACCGTTTTATGATTATCTGCTAAGGACCTTTTCTTCCTTTCTCTCTCTCTCTCTCTCTCTCTCTCTCTCTCTCTCTCTCTCTCTCTCTCTCTAAATCTAAAAGTATAATCCAATCAGGACAAAATTGTTAACAGTTGCAAAATAAATGAGAAATAAAAAAATTAATAAAAATACTTACACAAAATGAATAATAAAATATACTTAGAATCTAATATTTGCATCTTTAAAACTTACATCCTAAATGCGGATTTGCTTTTTCAATCCTTTTAAGAATGGCGGCGTTTAGTAGAACACAACAGTTTTACAACCATTTTATGACTATCTGCTATGGATAGAACCATTCTTCTCTCTTTAGATCTAAAAATAATATAATCCAATCAGCGCAAAGAAAACTTAATTTTAACAGTTGCAAAATAAACGTTTTGCTGAACGCAGCCAATAACTTCACATTTTTCATCTCTTTCAAATCTTTCTTTTCTTATAGAATATATTTCAAATTATATTTAAATTATTACGTTTTATTTTATATTTATCTTGTATTAGTTACAGAATACACGAATCCATTTTACATGCAACTGTATGTTATAACACAATGATCTCGTGAGATAGATAAGATTTTGATACTAATTGGCAAGTTATGTCGTTGCTAGGAATAGAGTCTTAAGTTTTCCTCACAAAGCTTCCAAATCTTCAATGCCAATATGCAGCATGACATCCGCTCTCGCAGAATCCGGATGGAATTTCACGCGGTTAACGAAGAGCATATACGACGTATGACACTTCCGTAGACGTCGCGTGTCTCGTTGCAGCTAGTGATGCACTGTACGCTCTAAGCTCTCTTGCCGTTGCATTAATCACTTTACTTACACCACCAGGTGGCGAACGGAACAATATATGAAGATACACAGCAAAATGGGCTTGCTCTCTCAATGCTCTTGCCCGTTCTCCATTCCGGAGAACGATTCGCTCGTTCACAGAACTTGCTGCATCCGGCGCGTCCATTGTACATCGCGTCGTATTGTCGCAAATGTCGTCGGAGTTAGCGTGTAGTAAATGCACATATCATTGTGGATTCGTAACATTCTAGATTGGCACGTGTTGATTTCTTAAGCCGTAATCTTCTATTATGCCAAAAATATAGTCACGTTGCAATATTTTCTCTGTTAGAAGATGGATAAAGAAATTTAGAGTATCGCGCGATATTATTAATTTGTGTGTTTTGTGTGTTTTATAAAAATCGTAAGGAATTATGGAACAATATTTGTCAATTTGTATACATTTCATTCTTTCCAAAAGTAATACCAGTTAAATATTACTTTTTGTGATATTAATTTTTTAAGTTCACTTATCTTAAGTAGTACGCTATCAATTTTTATCGTATCGCTGATAACGATAGATAAGATGCAATTTTTGTGATGAACAATAAATGACATTTTCGCGAGAAAGTACAATCGCATCATTAATATCAATCATGTTGTAATACCAATAATAGCTAATGTTTGTGTGCTGTCAGGGTAGAAGATATTTTAAAAGGGGAAAATTCAATTCTACGTCTACAATATGTTGACATATTTCCTACGAAATAAACAATAGAACTTCCATGAGTAGTAGTTTTATTTAGAATGGTTAACACAATATCTGTCAGACTAGACTAAAAGACTACTAGACATCCTAAAGACTACTAGACGTGATAAGATTTGCTCACATCATCTCGCATTTCTAATTATAATAATCGATTGCCAAACTATAGAAATTATAATAATATTTTTACAAAACGTTTACGTATTTTCGTAATTTTATTATTTGATATGAGAATATAATCATTTCTTCCTCTCAACTTACCTGTGATGCTTTCGAAGCTTCTCATGATGGGAGTTCTCGATGTCGACGCCATCGGAAAGGGCGCGAATTGCTTGCCTCGGGGATGCTGGGGGTGTATGCGGCGAATGCGCCGTTAAATTCGTTTGTGGACTCAACGGTGCACCTGGGTTGCCGGGCTGTATTCCCAGCATGCAGTAAGGATCGCTAAATCCTAAAGAACATGACAATAACTCTTTCAGTAAAAAGAATATTGTGTATAGTCTGTATGTGATTTTTATTTTGTCTATTACATTCCGATAATTTTTGATAATATTTTAGTCAGAAAATTTCTTGCAAGTATATGATAGAAATCTTTTTACAATAACAATATTGAGCAAGAACAACGTCTACTGCAACTAAAATTTTTTCAAGATTAAATATTTTCATATAACTAAGTTTTAATTAAGTGAAAATTTTGTTAAAGTTTTAATTTGCTCTTTAAGTTATTTGTGGAATACGATTTTGTCATTTATTCGTAATCGGGAAGCTTAGTTTTTACCCCGTAATCGGGATAGTTAGTACTTTTACTCATTTATAATTCAAAAGTAATCGGAGCTCAGAATGGAACTGACAATGAATTGACTTACCATTGACGTCCTTTGCCTCGAGTCCATCAGCTTCGATCACCACCACGCTTAGCACAACAATAGGTGGCTACAATAGTAAATAAGTTTTATTTTATTTAGTTTTTACTGCGAATAACGGTACTTTGATGATATATTTTTCGAAGAGAGAAAAGCCAACATATCGTATTTGAGAAGAAAGTTAATAAACGGATATACCTTTTCTTCCGAGGCAATATTGAGATATCGTCGGTGCTGATCCTGTGGGACTCCGAAGGCTTCTTGGGCATATCGATAAAGATCTTCCTTGTAATGCGCGTATTGTCCTGTACTGGCGCCTACAGTGTTTGCAATCGTATAAAGAACCTCTATGTACAATTGCTCCATCTAGAAAGTAATATACCAATTTTTTAATAATATTCAGCATATAATAAGTTGCTTACGCATAATTGATATTTTTAAAAGTAATATATTTTTAAATTTATACAATATTTTTTAAATTCTTCTCAACCATTGCACAGAATACAAAATAAATATTAAAATAACTATGTTATATATTTTTATTTAAAAAATTGATTTATTAAATTCCTAACAATTAATGCCAATGTAAATATATCGTATTGAGTCAAATTATAATTAATTTTCAAAATAAAATGTTTCTTATAATTTTTAATAATAGTACATTTATTATAATAAAGATTACAATCATATTGTTAAAATTATTATTGCAGCAAAAGTTATTTTATTGCACAATTATAATCATTTACTTTACGAAGCAATTTACTTTACGAAACTGTCAAATATAGTAATGTTAAATAATATTAATGCTATAAATTCTTCTCTTAAAATATATGGGAAATTCTATTGCAAGATGATTAAGTTAAAGATTTCCTTTGTCTAGCTAAACGATCGTGTTTCTCTGTTTCTTTTTAGGAATTTAAAGCAATACGATATTCATTATACGGAAAAAAGTACAAACTCGTTTTATAGAAGATAGAATATAAATTCAAAAGGCGTCGAGCTCTCTTAGCCGATATTATGCCATTTAATTCGAACACATATATTATTAATTATTATTTCATTAAAATAATAAAAAATTATCGAATTTAAGAAAATATTAATAAATAAATTTATAGATAAATTTTGGAAAATGTGTTCATTAGTAAATCATACTATTATATATAATCATTTCATATTTTTATCGTATATTAACATTATTGTATGAATTTATATTTAGAGAGAGAAACAAAAGATAATTATGAATAATTCCGTAATGTCATTGTAGCAGACTCTCCATTCCTTGTCATTTTTCGATATTACAAAGAATATTCCTCTCTCGTTTCTTATTAACAAAGTGATGACATCGGCTTTTTGCCAATTAATCTCTTACGAAACATTCATAACAACCTTTATGCTACGAAGATGATGGGGACAATGAATAAAGATTAAAAAGAGTCGGGAGCGACAGGAATATTGTACCTAAGGAGATTGGAAGAGAAAGGTACGTTAAAATGATGAGCAGAGCTTGACATGAGAGTTTCGATGAAAACTCGCGAGCTTTCGTGAAAAAGCTATTTACTTAAAAGTGTTTTTCCACTTGGGTATTTATTTTACGAGAGTCAAGAGCCAGACGACAGTGCGAAAAATTGTACGGTTATCTAGGGACCCACAGCGAGAAAAATACACATACACATATTTCACCGAAAGAGATAGGAAATACATAAGTTTATGATAGTTGTATCCGTATCTATTTATCACAAATCCGGAGACATATAAATGGAGCTCTATAAATTCACAAGGATCCATAGATCCGTACATTTATAAATATAAACAATATTTAGAATTTATTAGAATTTATGTGTATCTTTTTGGAGCACGGCAAATATATGAATGTATAATTTTTAAACAACATATTTATCAACATGGAAAAACTTTCATATTAACATTGCATTTAATATTACATTTCTACATAATATAAATTAATAATTATATTTTTTCTCTGCAAATATATACGATTATATAATGTTGTTTGGCTAATGTATTTTCTATCAATTTTATTGAATAGATAGACGAATTAGTAAGTAATAATGAAGAAATTACAGAGAGAGAGAGAGAGAGCGAATTGAATTTAAAATCGTAGCTTTGAGATTTGAAATCGGAACATCGACTTGGAAATACGGACTTCGTGCGCGCATTATAGTTGGTGACGTCGAAACGACGACGACGTACTCTCATTATGAGTTTTCTACCTGTTAGTTCGATCGGCCAACGAGCGTGCCGTCTGACCCAAACGACTCAACTGACTTTATCTACTTAGAATAATACTTCAAACGGAATGGACGTAACTACTCGTCCGCATGCAAAGCCCGTTACAACCAGAATGACGTGTGTTAAATGTAACAACGTTAGGTCGCACGCGATATAGTCGTAGTGCGAAAATGTGGAAAATTTGCCGCACTTGTACTAACAACTGTAAAAACTTTGCCGGAGTTTATAAAATAATAAAAAGCAGAAAATAAAAAATCACCTGGTTCTTTGAAATTGGCATGAAAAAGTTTAAAATAAAATTTTTATGATAAAACAAACAAAAATCATGCATGTGTTATATAGAAAATAAATGAATTGCAAAATACCTCTTTTTTGCTAAGTCGATATGGTTGCGAAGTCAAATTCGAATCTCTGGACGGCGGTGGCGGTTCCTTCGCTCTTGCTTCCACTTCCTGAAGAACAACGAGTCTCCGATTCTCCTGTTTCCAGGATAATGCGGTAAAACTTTCAAAAAAAGATCCATCTGTTTCTTGAACACTGTAATCAACAGACAATTAAATTAAGTATTAATATCAATAATTTATATTTTTGTATTGTGTTGTAATATAAAAATAGATTAATTTTTTTTATAATAAATAAAGAAACTATATTAAATACATTTAATTGCAACAAATATAATACTATATAGTAAAAGTTCATATTATAATTAATAACATATTTTATTATCTATATTTAATATCTGTCACGAAATATATTTATATTTAAACAAGTATTTCAATGATAGATAAATCCAAATATGCACGTTATATTAATAATAACAAATATTAGTAGATAAAGCAAACACATGCATTTGCCATACTTTTCAAAAACATGAGAACTTTATTCTACAATAAGCGGATTCAGATTTAATTTTATTTTTGATTTGTTATCTTATACATTTATATAAAAAATATTTTTAAATAGGACAGATAACTTTTTATAAATGATTATGACTGAACAATTGATTTACATTGCTTTTGTATCATTATGTACGCATTTATGGCTAAATGCATGTATGCTTTGCCCTTATATTCTAATGCAAGCAAGTTTCGCAATATATCAATGCACATTGCGCAATTTGCATTTGTTAATAAAGTCGTATTTCCGTACTTCGTGTAGTAGCTTATTAGTCTAGCGATTTTTTCACGTTGCGTGTACACCCAGTTTCACAATCTCGCGAAACTATCGATCGCTATCGATGCTCTCCCCCCTCTCTCCCCCTCTTTTCTTCTCCCTCCCCTTTCTCTCCCTCTCTCTTTCTCTATTCTTCTCCCTCTCTCTCTATTTCTTTCTCTTTCTTTCTCTGCGTTAGAATTTTAATATGATGTTTGGGTGTCAAATGTAAAATAATAAAGAAGCTAGTAACTTTTTCGAATCTTAAAGTTTCGACATTTCATATTATGTAATTATTTATTCAACGATTACATTTGATCATCTGATATTCGTAAATAATATTTATACTTTTTAATACTTTGTCTAATTTATGATTTCCCATATATGCATATATAATTATATATAAAGGGTGCCCCAAAAAATTCGCGATTCAAAATACTACAGCAAAAAAGTTATCAAAAAATTAAATAAAAAAATCATTGTATTTTAAGAAACTTTTTATTTTAAGTAAGTTTCTGAAATATAACGATTTACATATGGCCAATTATGTTCAGATAACACTTAGTGAGTGCGAAAAATCATAACGAAAAATCATAATTTATATATATGTGTATATATGACTCAATTTAATATAAGATTGTAATATATAACGACAAAATAAATAGAATCGAAGCATATATTTTATACACAGATTTATTTATATTATATAGATATATAGATATCTATAATTTCTTAAACAAACATGTATATTACATATCCATTAGCGATAATTTTGTAAGTATTGATACATCGAAAATTCCAACGTCAAAGTTCATATAGAAAAATATTGTAATAACTTTTAATTTTAACTATCAGTCACTCTCACTTTTGCTAAGAAATAGCTTTTTTTCTATTAATGCGAGCTCGATTATTGAAATAAGGATGGTCGGGCAGCCATGAAAACACAATACTAATCTAAGAGAGGTCGTTAAGCAACATGATGGCGCAAACCTAGAATTGTTCCAAGATGATAGGAATCTTGGTTGCCTTGATAAGCATCATAGGAACATTCTGTGCATGGTCGCTCGAATTAAACTTGAAGCATACGTGCTTTGCTGTTGACTTCCTCGTATTCTATCTTGCAAAACGTGTAGAGCAGAAACCCACAAATTAGTTCTTCGTACAAATTTTTTACTTGATATAAATTTATATAACACTATCGCTAGAAACATTCAATTTATAGAATAGAATCATTTAAATACATTAGAATTTTTAATTTGACAATTTTTCTATTTTTCCTCTTTAACTTTTCTTTACTTATAACAATAAAAAAATTTTATAGATTTTTTCAATCTTACTAAAAGAAATTCTAATTATCGTAAAGAAAAAAATATCAAATAAAAAATATATTTGTAAAATATATATCTTTATTGCCATCTGTAAGATAGCATGTAAGAAAATCAGCAAAAACGCTTCGTGTATAAAGTAAGCTTGGAACTATATGCGTCATTTACATAATGTATAGCATTGACGATGGTCTCTTTTACGGCTTGCATAATTCGTAAATCAATGTATTAATAATTCAAGCAACTGTTTTACATATTAATGTCTTTGTGATAAAAAAGAAACGACATTATGGATGTTCTTCTGTTAATTTAATTTTTAATTAAGTAAGTAATTCTGTGATGCATTTAGATGACTTGTTTTTAGGTTGCAACTTAATTAGTAAAAAAAGTGTGCAATTTTATTTCCATTTCTATAATTATTACGACGACAAGTGAAAAAGGATTACGTAACTCTCACATGCGAGTAAAACGAAGTAATTCGATTACTCTCGTCAGTCCTACGGCAAATGTTGCTCTCAGAAGTCACACGTGCGTATGATTTCAATCGATAAACAACCGTACACATCAATGAACATCTATTTCCACTAATTGGAAACATCCATGTGTAATTTCTTTGAAATTTTATATTTATGCAATGTTACAAATTTTTTCTTGTAACAACAATTTTATCTATCTTAAAATGTGACATTCAAAGGAGTTTCGGATCTGTATTTTTTTCTAACTAAATTTGTAATCTATTTGCAATTGAGTTTTCTATAACAATTATCAAATAAACAATTATAACTTTTATAAATAATTTTTAAAATAAAATAATTTATACAGCGCTAAACTAAATTTATAAATATTAAAAATATATTAAAGCAAAGTCTATTCGATATCAAGTAATAAATTCATGTTTCACTGTCTTCTTTTTTCAATATCCGATAAGTCTAATTGACATCTTAATATGGTGATAACTATCAATCTCTCAATTGGATTAATATGTATATTAATAATATAATTAATCATTTTTCCAATTTCGGTCAATATGGATTGCTATGTGACTAATATTCTAGCAAACTTGTGTTATTTGCATTTTTTGTAAAAATTTCTTTTCTTTCTAGAATTTCTTTCACTGTTAGAAATATAGGATCATAGTAAAATAGCGAGTGCGGTAGCTAAATCAGAGGTGCAAAGGCATGTCACTGGAAAGAAATAGTGGGGACAATAATGCCGTCGACGTGGCTTTTTACAAGGGACCAGGCAAACGGGCGTGAAAAGAGTTGTTCGAGGAGGAAAAAATGCGGAGGAACACAACCAGCAATGGGCATCCTCGTAATGGAAACCGAAAGCGCGTCGACGACATTCTTCTCATCATCATTCTAATGTCGAGAGGATGTTCGCTACGCTATGAATTGTAATTTGATCATCATCGACTTCCGTCGCATTTTCAGTATTTAACTTTCAAAAGTCCATTTTATAAATTACAATACTTTAATTAAAAAAAAAAACAAGCAATTTTCTTAATTTCCTCACATCACATTGTCTTGAATCTTCATTTATATAAATATTAAATTTATGTATACTTTTTCTTTTTTTATTTCTAGAAAGATTTATTTTTAGAAAATTAATTTATGATCTATATTATCTATAATTAATATTTTTCGTCGTTATTGTATCTGTATAATTACCGATTTTTACTTTTTAGTTTCTTTAAGTATAAAACAATTATTGGAACTGTCAGAACATTTTATTTAACGGCTAATAAAAAAACTTGTTAAATCTTCTATTTTCTTTGTCGAAATAAATTCATGCAATAGAAATCATATGATAATTAGATTTATAATATATCTCATGATATTTTCAAGATTGTATGATTTGATTATGAATTTGTTGCTTAATTGTTTTATAACTTCTCTTTTCGTTGATTATTGCAAAATTACGTTAATTTTTTTCTTAAGATCAATTATGCGAAGTTAAGAAATTGAAGCGATAAGATTCTTAACAGTATACTAAATATTATATTTAAAATAAAATATATTGCACGAATTTCTTATATCCTCAGTGCTATAATTTACTGATCCTAGAAGGAAATAAAGTACTCAGGAAATGAAATAAGTTGGTTAATTACACTGTGTTAAATAATTTTATAAATAGCTTATAATTTGTCAAGCTATAAAATAAGAAATTTTTTTAAATACAAGTTAACAATGAGTTAATATGTTTATCCAGTCAGTTAAAATAACTTCAATACAATATAAGAAGTTAATAATTATTTATATACTCAATACGCAGATTATATACATTTTAGCAAGCGTTAAATTATTAAATAATCAATTGCACAAATCAATTCCAATTTTTAAATTTATATAAATGGGTTTAGGTTTAATGTCTCGCGCTTAAAAAAATATTTTATAACTTAATTTTATAATTTTTGTAGCTCAATTTGCACGGTTTATATAATACTCATATAATATTTGATTATAAAAAGTATACTTAGAAAGTAGATTTATTTAAATATATATATATATATAGTTTAATATATATATATATGTAAAGTAAAAGCATTAATTTTGAAGCTGTTTTTTCCACTACTTTAGCACCTCTATACTAAAGGATTTTCTTAATGAATCCACGCAAAGATATGGCGCTACTTTTGCTTGATATTGTAAAGTGTCGAAATAGTCCACTTAGGAAAAATCTTCTATCCCCTGGGATTCACCTCTAAAGAGAGCGTGAATATTTTACATCTTTTCTCTCTCTACAGGGATTTTCTTAAAGCCTCGGAATCGTAAGTTCGAATGAAATGCGTTGTTCTTGAGTATTAGTTCTTTATCATTGATTCAGATCTCAAGATTCATGTAAGTAAATTATACATATATCATTGTTTAAAAAATTAAATTTTTTAAGTTGTTTGAATATGACTCTTCATTAAGATACATCATCAATAGAGTATTTCGGAGAGAAACGTCAGTTTTAATTTTACTTTCGTCTCTTCGGAGTTCTGTTAATATCTGTAATAAAACACACACACACATACACACGCGCGTGTGCGTTAGAACAATTGCGAGAATTAAAAATAACACACAATTGAAATCCATAACAAAGTTGAATAATTATTAGTTGAGATATCGTATACTTTTAAGTAAAGAATGGCTGATGATTATTCATTTCGTTTATATTTATCAAGAATTAGCATGATAATAGAATTTATCTTAAAACACAATTGCAAAATCTTCAAACTTTATCACGCATTTACTGTTTCAAAAATTCACAGATTTCTAATTTTACAGATTTGAAAGATTTCGAAGATTGACAATTTTATTATCAGATATTTATTAAAATACAATTGAAAATAAAAATAATTATTTTGTTGCAAACAAAAATGAATAAAGATAATAATATTTGTTGTTGCTCTTAAATGTTAATATCTTTGGATTTCATAACATATTGCGATGATACTCAGTAACCGCGCGGAGATACAACGTATTAGATGGGATGTGCCCAAAATGTACAATCTCTCACACTTTTGATGTAGTCTTGACCTTGTCTGTGCGCGCGCCAAGTTGGATCTACGAGAGAGGAAATAAGTGGGCATATGTCCTCGTTATAGTAGACGGTCAGCCCTGATATCGTATTTCAGGAGCGCGCCACCTCGTCCAGAGCTTGTTAAGCGCGCCCCACTGCGCTAATTTATACAAAGCAGTAGAGCCGTATATTCCGACGGATACGATATTAATAAACAGCCCTTGCGTATCACGAGAAGCCATCGGGGGCGGTTTTAAGCTCTTGACATGCATGTGTGCCTTTTGCCATGGATGACGTTCCTTGATATCGTGGGCGGCTCAGAAACTGGATTTAATCCTGGCTGTGTCTCTTTTGTCCTTCAAATTAGCTTTCGCTTCGATCGTCGTAAAAGTGTTATTAATGATACTCCAGACAAACCAGCTGACTGGACTCAAACATTAAGAATTAATTTTCAAGTTCGAAAATTAACTTTAATTTTACAATCTAGAGATTATCTAGAAAATAGAACGAAAGACGAAAAGAGCTGATGATGACTGTAATAAAGGTGATTGTATGTGAAACAAGTGCTTGTAATCTGCGTGTATTCGCTGCGTTATTTTTTTTTACGAGAAATGTAATTTTTCACCTCTCGTGAAGTAATAAACATGGACGAATAACACATAGAACCGGTATAGAAAAACATGATATTCGACAGATTTTTTGTTAAGCAATTAACAGTCTGTGGAAATTCAATAATTTTTAGGAAATAATTTTTAAAAGTATTACGTCCACGTTTACTATAAATACTCTGTAGGGATAATTATATATATCTATATATATATATATATATATATATATATATGTCTCTATCGGCGCAATTTAATTCTTGCAATCTTTTGTAAATTATATATAAAAAATATTATCACTTCGTATCGACGTATTGTATTATTTGACGAGTTAACATGGATCAAAATGGTAAAACAGACATTGGATTATTCTCTTGTACGTGGACGATGAAAAAAGTGTACAGAAAACTGCACGAGGTAACTAGAAATAATAACTGGAACGTGCAAGTTCTTGATTTCTGCTTGATTGTTTACGCAAACATTTACGTTTTGCGAGCAAAACGTAAATATAAAACAGATATACTTCTGCACAAAACATTTACATGAGCGCTGTATTTGATTTATAAGGGTTTTACATTTTATAATGTATTTTATATCACGTTCATAATACTTACAATATTTATTTTATACATTTATAGCATTAAAGTATTGTTAATAAAATATAAGATTCAAAAATTTTTTCAAACAAATATGTCACATGCATACTTTTAATCATGTTGAGTATTTATTGGAGTCTATCTGTTTTCATCGGCGTTATATTCTTTCAAAATCAAATAAGTCTGTAATAGTGACAAACAACCAGTGTTGGATAGCTGATATTCCGTTTCTTTGAATGATGTCGAATGTTGCTTTTCCTTTGATTCAAAGTCTTTTACGGATTCTGAGACACAGATCGTTATCGAGACATTCATGAAAAAGCTTCTCGAGAAAAAAGCATGTGGTGTGAATAAGATTAAAAACTGTAACTGCATCATTTGCATTTTAGTTCTTTCCAGGATTCAGTTTAACAATTCAAGTTATCTTAAGATTAAAACAAAATTATAAAGAGAAGTGTACATTAAATCTTTCACCTTTATGTTGCTAATTTTCGGAAAATTTATTTTTATATAATTAATTTGTACCTTTTATTTTTAATTTTAGTGATAATAAATAAAAGTACATTAACGAGGTGTTATATGATTATATAAATTAATTATAATCTTTTATTAATAAATAATTTTTTGGAAAACTATAACTATTTTCAATATAATATAAATTTGGATCGATGAAAATAAATGTAATTAAATAAAATAAGAGAATTCCTTTATTCGATCAAAGCAAATTATAGTGCTTAAATATTTTGTACGAATTTATACATATCTGATTCTGCAAATTATGCTATAGCTATTTCCAAAATATCAAAATAATAATTTTATTTTCTTATAATTTTTATATTTTTAATAAAAGCACTATAAACAATTTTATTAACTTTATATGTTTTATATTCTAATAACAAAAAATATGTCTAAATAATATTCCTTTTTACAAAAAAATAACTGCTAGATATAAAAATATTACATATAAAAGATCAATTTATTAGAACAATATTAACAACAATTTTTCTTTGAAGTTGGAAGGGAGTTAAAAGAAAAAACTTCGACTGTGATTGACTCTCTTGCACACCGAAAGCTTTATCGCGTACTTCTATCGGTACGTGGAAAACAGCGCTACAGGGGGTTTCTGAAATTCTATTAATAGAACTACCCTGCAGTATCTTTTCTACTTCTGTCAAACAAAATTTTCGATACTCGATATTTTATTCTCAATATATCTTATATGTTCTCTTAATTCGCTTCTTCATTCATTTTTACAGAACTCTCCCGATTGATTAATTCAATATCCGCTCTTGCATTTGCCCGCACTTCCTCTTTGTGCGAGTCCCAATTTTCTACCCCTCGTTCGGCCTTGGAGAAAAAAAAGAAGAGAAATTTCACGCAACCGTGACTATGAGTTTACCCTCGTCGAGATATTAAAAGTATCTTGAGGGACTTCAATCGTTCCACCTGGACAACTTTTAGAAATCGAGGCAAGCTGTCGCGGCGAAACTTCGCACGCGGCCTTTTATCGAATCTAACTACTTATCTTGTCGAGAAAATAGAAGGTCTCATTTTGAAATCGGAGTAAACTTTTTCTCAGAGACGCAATAAAAGTAAAATTTGTTTCTTCACAAATGCAATGTAAAGTTTTATCAGTGATGACCTAGTAATGATTTAGATAGCACAAGGATATCATTTGTCCAAAAAAACTGTTTAGGGACGTTATTGCAATGAAGATTATTTGTGTGATAAAACTAATTTATATTTCTGAGTAAAATAAACATTTTCTCAACACTTTACAATGCAAGCATTAATAAAATTAAACATTTGTTCGTTGAAAGTCTTAGAATCTAATCGTTTATAAAAAATATTTGATTTTGAGAATTGTACAATTTAAAAGCGTAAATTTAAGAACATATACTGAAGCGTCGAGAGGCTTGAAACTGCGAAATGATGCGATTGACTCGCGATCTATAAATCCGGGTTCGATCCCATCTGTGTCAAAATACGTGATTTTTCGCGTTTAAGAAGCCGAAAATAGTTTCATCATTAAGAGAAATCACTAGCGCCATAATAAAGCCAACGAGGGGATAATATGAATACGAAAAGTATTTTTAATATATATTTCGTTGAAAAAAGAGCTGCTCTGTTGAGTTCTGCTGCTAGATTGCAAGCTTAGCTATAGAAATCCTGATGTTATCGTAGCCGTGATCAAATGGCTATATCCGAATGTCAACATCAGTATTGTTGCAAAAAATATTAAGTTGTAGACTGAAAATTGTAATATCAAGGTAATGTATACATGCATAAACGCAAACATCAACGATTTGTAATAAAAGCATAAATTGTGTAAAATTTTCAAGTATCTATTTTTATACATCTCATTACGAGAGACTTTTTCATGATTATCTTGACTTTTTCTTGTTAGGATTTTTTTTTATTTCTAAAAGAATAATTCAAAGGTCATATGAAATTTCAAGAGGTCGAAGGGTCACGTCTCTCGAATGTTGCTACCGTACAGATCCTTTTATCTCAGCAATCGGACGTGCTGCTATATTTCTTAAGACTGTCCTCGTCCACGCACTATTACCTTCCATTAAGATAGCTACATTCTCGTTTTCGTTTCCCGCGGGGTGAACCGCTGGTGGTCAACATTGATCAGGGCACTGTATGTATCACGTCGATGGACAATGATGACTATGTGTAACGTCGTCATCACGTCATATCGGCGCCGACCATTCGCGCCCTGCGGTGAAAGCCATATGATCGACAGTGCTAATGTAACTTCTCGTTGCAATAGTCATTTGTGTTCATAAGATAAAATATTGCGTTTGTATTTTTGTACACAAGTTTGATAACTTAACATTTCTGTATATAGTAAATAATTATAATATAAATATACTTACAAATATGTATATAATAAAAAAAATATTTACATATATAACAATTTTACTTAATTTTTCCAAAGATCGTGAGAATCTATAATAAACGTATAATAAATGTATAATTCTAATAAATCTATAATAATTCTAATAAATCTATAATAAATGTATAATTAAACATCAATCAAGATTTTATAGTTACAATTTATTTAAATATAAAAATAGACATTTTTAAATACAATATGTATATTATAAATAAAAAAATTATTCAAATAATAATAAAAAATTTAAGAGACAAATAAAATTAAAGAAAGGTCGTGTTAAAAAATTCTTTTACGCTAGCAAAAAAATTGTAATCATATTTGTAATAAATTATTACAAATATTATAAAATAAAAATATTTATTATCATAATTTAGACCTTATTCTTTTAAGATATTTTGATTTCCAATAATATCTCATTATCTAAATGTACATAATAGTTAATTTTTTTTATTTGAATATAGTGAAAATATAATCGTGAAACCATAGAAAATTCCTCTTTTTAACAACACGTATATACAAAATGTATGACCATCGAGCAATGTTCTTGTAACTTGAATTTGTGAGGCACGAAAAAGTTGTATTTCGCTGCTCAATTTAAGACATTTTCTCTATTGCGTTCTGTATATCGTAGGATTTTACGAAAGCGCTTCGCGTAAGCAACTGACTATCTTTTATTGATGTACTAGAAACGGTTTATGCTACTTTTGCCGACAAAAGATGCG
Organism: Acromyrmex echinatior; assembly: GCF_000204515.1. The sequence goes on from NW_011626981.1 coordinate 346,931, forward strand.
GTCATAAAAGGAACCGTTTTTACTAGAACGCTGTCAGCGTATTGCTTCGCTTCGATCTCGTTTTATTTTTATTGTGCCCGATTTCTACATTTATCTTATAATTTCTACGGATACTACAATATAATGGAATGATACATGATGACATTAAATGTTTTTGTTGCAAGATATTGATAAAGTAATGCAAGGAAAGATCAGAAAGTGATCAATTTTTAATAAAAAAATCGATTAATATATGGCCTTATTAATCTATTTTCATTTATTAATCTATTATCATTTATTCTAATACACCCAATTATTAAATATAATTGACTATTAGAAAACAATGATTTGTGTTGTTACATTTATTACTTTACCTTTCTAAATATGTAAGCTTTTAATTTAATTAAAATATATAAAGTGATTTTGTATATATTTGCTTATATTTTTTAAACTCAACAATAATTAAAAGATTTTATACAATAATTAATTATGATCCATTTTTTAAATAAATTTTATTACATTTATACAATGTAAACCTTTGTTTTTAGTTTCTTTGCAGAAATCGAATTTTGTTCAATGTATTTATATAAAAAATTAGAAATCACTTAATCTTGAAGTTTTATAAAAATAATACATCAAATAAGTACACACCTGTAAAAAAAAGGGGAGAAAATTATTGTCCAATAATAGCACGGCTATTTGTAATCGTCACAGAGATCTCAAGGATCAAAACTGTAAAAAGCCTCTTGGAGAAAGTTCCACGTGTAACGCAACAAGCGTGAAGCGAAACGCTGTAAAGTATCATATAGGCAGATGCTGCTCTTTTCTCTCCGATATTTTCCTAACACGATATATACGCAGCTACTTTTATGCTCTACCAGGGACACAAGCGCGATACTTGTTGACTCTCTTTTACACGAGGTCGTTCTAAGTGCTTACATAGTCTTATACTACTTCGATCAAGCAATGCAAACTAGCAATGTTGCAAGAAGAATTACAGATTACATTACACTGCAATTATAAATTTTAATTAAAAATAAAGTAATATAAATGCGATTATTATAATAAAGTAATATAGTACAATATACATAATAATTTAATTATTGCAATTAATTTTTTCAGGAAATTCTTGGGAACTTAAATTTTTAGCCATAACGTTAGAGCCATTACGACTTTATTTTAATATTAAATATTTAAGTGATATCTCTCTGTCTCCTCCTAAGGTTTTAAAATTCATTATCATCATTGGCGCGATAGCTCAGAATAAGTTTTGATCTCTCTCTTCCTCAAAGATTTCCTAGAATTTTAATTTTTATAGGTAGAAAATTCTAGTCTTTCTGGGAATAATAATTGTACCCATCCGTAGTACGGACTTTTTTATAAAAGTTATGTGGGATCTACAGTTTCGTGCTGGTCTCGAATGACATAAAATTTTAAAATTAGTATATAAATTATTATATTAATAAGTGTATAAATATGAAATAACATAATGTGATGCTGAATTTTTTGACGACTTCTTAAATTCATAACTTTTTTTCTTAGATCTCTGATTCATAAGATTTTTCGAATTATTTTATTATTTCAAAATCATATTATAGATAAAATACTACACTATAAATATTATTAAAGTTTGTATTTCTTTTTCGTTGATAATGAACTCCGAAAATTCTACAAATGTAAAGAAAATTTAATTAAAATTTAGTCGAACTCCAATTCTCAGCTCTCTTTCTCTCTTTCTTTCTCTCTCTCTCTCTCTCTCTCTCTCTCTCTCTCTCTCTCTCTCAAATAAAAATATTTATTCACGGATATTATGCCTAATTTGTGATTAATTATAAATTTAATCAGAATTAAAATCACAATTTCCTCGCATCGTCGAAATACTTTTTGACGTTCTTACCTTTCATCGGAAGATCATTGAGAATGGCGAGTCTCGACATCTCATAATCTTAATTGCCTGGTGGGGAAATTAGCACGGAATAAAATTAGTATCTCCGCTAATGCTCTTTGAGAAACTCGACTCACTCAGTTAAGATTCCTGCCACGAGATGAGATCGACTAAACTTACTCTCCGAATGGTTCTCTCAAAGAGGGGTTGGACGTTCTGCGAAGCTTCATTCGTGGTAAATCTTTTACGATGGTCGTTGGAAAGTAATGTTTGCATTATACCAGTCGTAATAATTTTTGATGTATAGAACGTCTGTAATTTTTCTACATCACATAGGCTGATATTAATTCTTTACAAAAAATGGAATATGTCGTTTATATACCTAGCTACAGTTGTTGATGACAAGATATAAAAAAATATGTCATTTATAAATATTTACAAAGAATTGTGATAAATTTTTATGAATATATTTTTAAAAGTATGGATTTTTATTAAGAATGCACTTGAGACTTTTATTTATAATTCTTAAAAGAAGTAATAAGAATTTATTTTCTCACACCCTTAAAATATAATAAATACGCTTTTATGTAAAGTAAATTTTACATTTAATTAACAGAATAATTTAATTTTTTGCATCCTTAAGATTTAATTTATTATCTCTTACTTTTTTCATTATTCATTACAAAGGCTTTAAAAGAATAGTGACATTTTGACATCTTTGTTAAAGATGAGCTATTTTTGTTCTTAGTAAATAAAAAAATCTTCTTGTTTATTCAATGTGATCATTATTGAACATCCTATGTAAACACGTATGCTTAAGGAGAATTTGACCCATGTAGCGATCTGTAAATAGTGGTGGCCGTCCATTATGTTGCACTTAGGACCGTCGCTACGCTCCTTGACAGTCTCGAGCACCCTTCATTGGCACGTTACTGGCAACGTAGTTTCCAACACTAATCGCTAACAACAGCTTCGTCTATGAAGAGCCTTTTAACAATAGCAGCTTGACAGCACTTGGACCATTGCTGCAAAAAGTTTGATTGAAAAGTGCTCGAAATTGCTATTAGAATGACACAGTTTAATATCAATATTATGAAAACTTTTAACATTAAAAATATATTTTTGAAATCAAATATGCCACTGTTTTGCGTTAGAACGTAGCTCAAAAATAATAAATTTGAAAAACAAGATATGTAAATATTAAATCGATAAGCATTAAGTTTCGTTGATTCTGCATTATTTTCGCGGGAACGTCACACGAAACTTTTCGAATGGAATAGACATACAGAAATCCGCGACTCAACTTTGAAAATGTAATCTCTACGAACGCGTTATGCATCTGGAAACATTGCAGAACCCAGTTTTCACAATAGCATAAAATAACAACAAATTCGCTCATCTCTGTTGACTTGAAAGTTGCGCTATTGAACATCAAACGTAAAGGTATCGCGTCACGCGAGCGCAATAAGTATGATGTTGTATTTGAGACGAAAAATATCTGCAAAAAGGACTTCGAAAATTTTTATAAAATTTGGGAAATACTTTATAAGATAAATTTGACAAATTCCACATAAGTTTATGATTATAAAATTGAACATATAAAAGAACACACGGGTTAATTATAAAATATTTTGTGTGTATTAATTATTTTTAAAATAAATTTATTAATGGAAATATCTCCTTTTTCATTTACTGAGTATTAATACACACATTATTGTATAATATGAGTATTATTAACGTAGATAAATTTTATAATGAATGATTTTATAATGAATGATTTTATAATGAATGAATTTAAATGTGCCAGTATGTATGTGTACTTTCGATCCTTATAAAATCTGAAATATTTATATGACAGATCCATCTCAATTTTACCGTAAATATATAAGTATGTAAGTATCCTGTTGAAATGATCTATTTACTGAAAAGATTGCCTGGGAAGATGATGAAGTAACAGAACTCATCTTATTTTCGAGTATGCTCCATTTTATGGATAAAACGGATTTTCGTATCGGAGTGTTTTTTTGCTAGAATTACTGTAGCTATATGAGTGTTCTTTGTTTACATAATGCAGAAGATTATCCATAAATTTACGATGAAAGCATGGTGGTCAGCTTAGGAAACCATTTTATAAAGTTTTTTATATGACACTGTTGGTGGTCGCGTCACAAAGTTAATTCGTCATTTCAGGATCGCGATGGTTATTTTCGGTCGTCGCTGTGCGCACGTTACGGAACATTTCCAGGCGTTTTCCACTTTTACGAACGCCCGCTAGCTATTTGCCGTTTTACTTCCCCTTTGTAATTTCATTCGCGACTTTGCTGCGACTCTGCCTCTTTCTATTTACCTTGTCCCATAGTTATATGACGCGAGTTAAAGAGTGACGCTCATATAAACGAATATTGATCGAAAATTGTGGTGCAGAAAATAAGCGACGAGTCCATTAAGAGCTTCGACGCACTTTAATACGTGTAGTAGCTTTCTCTTGCAATAGTTCAAGGTTTTTAACGCCATTGTCAATGATTCTAAATCATAATAGATAAAAAACTTTTAACATAAGAATTTGATGATTAAGTAGCCGAAAAATATATTGTAAACTAAATATATTGTATATAAAGATATAAGTTATGAATATTTAATTTTAATTGAAACTTTAAATATTTATAAGATTTTATCAAATAAAAATTTGAAAAAGAGTTTGAAAATATCAAAATTTAAAAACACGAAGTAAAAATATAGAAAAAAAGATTTAAAAAACTGAAACGTTTAAGTAAAAGAAAATTAATAAATTTTTAATATTTCAAATATTAAATAAATTTATTAAATTAAATCCAACATTTTTTAAAGAATATTCGACATTTTATATAAGAAAGATCTTTTTCTCGAGCTTCTAGTAGATACGATACTCCTACTATACAATTAAACAAGGTGTTGAAACTTTTAATACGTTCGGGAACACGTTCCAGCCATATCTATCTTCATTTTTCTTGGGCGATTTACGAGCAACTCTTCAAATAATTACAGCCGCAACATATCGACAATATTTCTTCGGTTTGTAGTAAATCTTTATTAGCAAAATTTATAACTACTTGCAACGTAGTTTTCTTACGGAACTGTTTCAAACCCGTATATCTTGAACTCATAAAAAAACTAGTAATGTCTGAGTTAGCATTAATTTATTATTTCTTAATAAAAATATGTCTTTAGCAGTTTTCTAATTTTTTTGTGTATCGCTATCGCTTCTTTTCTATTCTATTTTCCTACATCATTATTGAACAATTTATATTTATTTAAACTAATATTTCTTTCATTATTTTACTTTTTAAAATTTTACAATATTTAATATTCCTAAATTTTTTTAAAAGTATTAAAAATGATTTTTAGTTATGCTTTATGTTTATTTACGAGATTAAATAAAAATGTCCGATAAAATTTATTGAAAAGAAATGGAATAAAATGTATCTAATTATTTACGTAAAATAGTATTTTTATTAAAATAAAATAATGAAATATTTACATAATAGCTAATTTTAAAAGTTTTGATGTGAGTTTGAAAAATTGGCTGGGTACCCACGAATTGGATGTAATATGTCGCGTCTAAATTCGCATCACGTCGTGTCCCTAATTGCAAATTAAGAAACTCACCAATATTGCTTTGGCGATTTGTCAGCTTGGAAATACTAAAGTACCATTTGAAAACTTGCACACGATTGCGGTAAAAGCCATTGGATAGCGATAAACGATGTAGTAAATTCAATAAAGATTCTTTTGAGAATTCGATTCAATTGCTTTGTGCAGTACAATACGAATTGACTTGCGCTGCCAATTCGGACAATACATCACTAAGAGCAATACGGTTCCTACATGTCAAAACAGAGATAGAAAACTGGACAACAAAGGCAAACGTAAAACGCACTTAGGGAAACGCGGTCATGCGAGACACAATGTTTTTTACATGATAAAATGTGACATTTCAAAGCGTACGAAAGAGAAGAATATGTAAGAGTATTTCTCGATAGAGAGAGAGAGAGAGAGAGAGAGAGAGATGTTTTTTTGTAGCATTTACATTCCTAGCGTTTCTAGAATACGCTATTGTGCTCGAAATATGTTCACAAAATCTAGAATATATAGTGTTAAATGTTTTTCATAAAAAAAAGAGAATTTCTTTGTTAGAGCATTTGTATAATAAAAGTGATAACGTGCGTCATATTATCAATATTAATATCAAAAGATGTGATGAACAATTTGCGGAGCGATGAGAGTCTTGATGTATTACGATTCGCTTGTTGCGTAACATTTAACAACATTTAATTAATTGCATGTTATTTACATATTGTCGAAAATTAGTTTCAATATGTAGTCATTTGTCATAATTAATTACATCTGTTGATTAAAGATAAAAAGCACTATACAATCTATAGTGCTATTATAATAACGGCATGTAAACGAGCATTTCAATGTGCTCATTTGACATTAAAAATGTAATTAATAAATATTATGTAAATTTTATTTTAAACATTTTCCAGAAGAAAATTATATGTGGTCTCTTTCAAAATTCCTGAAGGATTGAAAAGAAATTTATATTAAACCATAACACATGATTAATTGGTATATCTAACATAATACGAATTGAAATGTTAGACTAATCGAGCACTTGATACAAGAATGTTGATTGAGTGAAAGATACATTGTATCAGTCTATGTACACCTGTGTTCTCACATGAATCAATAGACGCACACTTGGGCACAATTAGATAAAGCTCGATCACTAGTAGAGATGTTTACAAGTTTGTTTACGATCGAGTAGCGGATTGAAAAGCGATAAGTACGTACTTACTTTTGCAAAAAACTAAAGCACATCGACACTTTTATAAATTTACAATCTTTGTTCTTCCTTCAAAATCCTATCATTTTATCGGAAATTCTCTGAAACGGTAAAATTTTCACTAAAGACGGTATTAAACTAAATTTTGCTTAAAAAATAAATTTTTTCTTGTTTGCGTATTAATTTTTACGGAAAAGGATTATAGCGGCTCTGAAACAATGTTATATTTTGAGGCAAGAGATATAATAAAAAATAAATTATAACAAATTTTACTCAGGAAAAGCCGTAATTAAAAAATAGCTCACGTTTTAAAGGTTAAAAGGATATTAAACTTATTAGGTGTTGGAATTAATTCGTAGCGTTTTTAATGTGATGGGAAGTACTTTCATTAATGTATTTTTTAATGCTCATGTGAAATAAATAACATTCTTTCATTAAAAACGCTACGAATTAATTCCAACACCTAATAAAATAATTTAATTCTAAATTACTAATCTATTCAATATTTAAAAGATAAGATTGTATAAATTTTATCACATTTATTTAAACAATGGAACAGTTTAGAAGTATTTAAATTTTTTTAAAATTAGAACATTAAGAATTTTACTGTTATTTTACTTTATTTGTTTAGTGTTTATATCGAAGGAAGTAAAATTTTATTCATTAGTCTTAGAAACTTTATGCAGCAAAAAATTATCAAATAATTTCTATTAAAAAATATATATATATTTTTGTATAAATATTTCAAATCGACAATTTTTTATTTTAAAATGAGCAAATACTGACATTCTGGTTCCTAATAAAGAAGTTCGAAAGTTAAAATTTTTCTTATAAAATCTATAACACTTTCATTTGAATTACATCAATTCGAGGGCTACAAAAAACTTAATAAGTGAACTTTATTTTTCATGACCTATTTTGAGAAAGTCCTTTTCAAGAAAATGTGAGACATTATCATAGCAAGTAACAACATTCTCTTTGCAATAAGTAGATTTATTTACGCTCTGAGCGTATATTCTTTTTATAAAGTATTACAATGATACAATCATTGTGTCACAAAAATTATTCCGATTTACAGCATTTTTCGTTATGCTAAATTGATTTGAACTGATTTATTTATTTTTTTGTTATTTGCTTGGATATTTTCAAGTATGCAACTGCTTTGACAAATTTAATTTTATTGAAAGTTTTACAAACTAAGATCTATCAAATAATATTTTTAATTAAAAGGACGAATCATAAATGTTCTATTATTAAAAAGAAATTTAAATATTAAGCATAAAGTATGTAAATCTAGTCAAGATACACAGCTTCAATTCAATACTTCGAGATTCAGAATATATAATTCAAATATTTGAAAACACAAAACGAAATCTTATAATTGAAACTCGTTTTATACGAATATAAATTTTATAAGTTACAAATAAAATAACATTGACACAATTATTATAATTATTCAATTTCTATGTTGATATACTAAAGCTTAAAATTATATTAGACATTCATTTATTCTTGTTTGAAATAGTTATATTATCAAAAATAGAGGACTCTTTTAATATAACTAATTAATATATAACCTTGAAGAAATTTTGCAGCATTCAGATTTTGTTCGGATATAAGACAGATGCAATAAATGTCAGATATAAACTTATAACAGAATAAGAATTCAACTGTCTAAGGAAGTAAAATTAATAATGGAGTGAAGAATATGAAGACTACAGCGTAAAATATTTTCTGTATGCACAATAAGATGTGATATTGATCGCTCGCCAAATAATCTCGCTAAATTCTTGTTAAAAAAAGATTAAATGCACATGAATCAGGATACTGATACTGTTATATATTTGCAGTACATCATGCATTATAATGCATGTCTCGTACTTCCACTTCGTTTCAAAGAAAATTTTGCAAGGAAACAGGTAATATAACATGTAACATAATGTTACGTCATCAAACCAAGACTGGTATCGTCCTCCATTACGAAGTAATGAACTTTTCATTGTTTATTTCCTTCCTTCATACGAGTTCCTCGTCAACGTCGTCAACGTTGATTAAGTTACACCTGCTGTGTCTAACTTCATTTGCTAGTCTCAAGTGAGATGTCTTGCTGGGGGAGATGTTGCCATATTATCTAAGGCAACGGGTGATTCTCCGTTAGACTAAATCCAAGGAGTAACTGTGCAAGTGATTAAACCAACAGCGTGCTTTTTAATTTATATACATGAGAATTATTGTTTAGTATACAATGATTTTTGCATGTTAATATTTAAACTAAAAATTTTATTCATCTTTAATTAAGTATAAAAATACAATTTTTAAATCAGTCAAATATTTTTCTTACAGTTTATGTAAAAAATATGATTAAGAAAATTAGAGCAATTATCTTTCAACATTTGTCGTCATTCTGTAATTGCCGGGAAATAACAATGTTAAAAATTGTGACATAAAAAGGAAGTCACGGATCCTTTTTCATCTTTTCCCGGAAATAGGTCATTCTGAGATCTTCGTTCTATCTCTTTGCCAAGCGTGCGGTTAAGATTTGCTACTTGTACGTGTAAGATATAATATCTTCCATAAGCAAGGCGTTCTCTTGAAGAACATGACATCTATTACTTCGTGACAGCTTCTAGTTTCATTAAGACATGAGGTTTCATTGTGGAAATTCATCGATGCAAAATTTATTGTCGATGCCAACAAAAAACGGTGATTTGTTACATCAAAAGATTACATTAACAAATGTACTGTTCCATGAATAAATGAGATTCTCAAATGAGATTCTTCGCAGTTTTATTATTCAAAAGTCATAACCCGAATGCTTATTTTTTTACTTAGAAATTATACTAAAGTTATAAAATATTCTATTAATTTTTATATGTTTTCATTATCGACCGAGTGTATAATATTATCAATTTTCATTTTTACAGCAGTACGATCTGGAAACGGCATATCGATATGAGAATATCTCGTTATCATGCAAGGTGAGCGGCTTTGAAATTCGATGAATGGCGAGTAGCTTGGTCTAAAGTCAGTTTCGTGGAATCGCGGGCCTCGAGGACGCTTATACAAAGGATGTCATGCTAGAAGGATAGTAGCCTTTGATTACAGCGGCTTCTACGAGCGATTCTACGAGCGAATTGGGGTCATCGAATGGTCAGACCTCGATATGTCTCTTCTCTTTGATGGAAAAGGTGGTTCTCGGATTTGGAACAAACGGAAGGTTGTTTTCATCGGCCGCTTTGAAAATTGTTGAAAATTTTTTTTCGGCATACATGTTGAGAACATTATTTCCATGTGAAATGTGCTCGAAATTATTTGTAGAAGCGAGTAAATCGAATTTTCCTCCTCCTAAACTCTTAATGAGTCTTAGGTCTGTAAATTTTCATTATTCACTGTGTAAAGAGGCTGAATAATTAATATACGTGACATATAGCAAAAAAGATGAGAAATATTCGTATTAAATTTAGGGCAATGAGAATCGGATCACGATAGCATACAAAGCTTTGACAGAAAAAGAACTATTTGAAAACTAAATGAAATCGGAAAAATGTCCCGGAACGTTTCATGAAGGTCTTGACCTATCACAGAATTTTATGCGAGCATATGAGTTTTAATTACACAAACAAATTTTATTGTTACTACAATAATATCGAACAACAAACAAGAATCTCATTTGTATATGATATCTATAATCCTAACAATGCAGCAAGAGCGATTGTGTTAAATGAAAGCCGACTATTTTAATCATCTTATTTAAAAAATAAAAATTACATTCAAAATAAGTCAAAAATAACTCAAAAATAAATAAACATGTAAATAATTAAAAACATAAATTTAATCAGATTTAGAAATATGCCACATTCATTATATTTACAACAGCGGTTTTTAAATATTAATCAAGCTGATAAAAATTATATATTTGATGTTAAAAATTCATACACATATACTATGTGTATGAATTAGATCAATATATGTATATATGCATTTTGTTTAATATTTATTATATAAATCAAGATATCAAATATTAATTGATAATAAACTACTTAATAATGATAATGTTTGTTATTAATAATGATAATGAATATTATCATTTTTAACAAAATAACTTCTGAAAAATATCAGGAATTTTTTTGATATTTTTTGACAAGTATCTCTGGTAAATAAAATTGATCATAAATTCTTTTAATAAATATAGTAGACCAATGTTTTTTCTCGTTTAATGCCACATAATCATAGGTTTTCCTTCTGGTACAAATAAATCAACCCTAATATTCATGCAACATGGCACACGCGTCTTAAGAAAATGTATATAGAGGCACACAAAACAGGAAACTTGTACAAAAGAACGCAACCGTACTTTGCGTCAACTTTACTGCTCCTTTGTTACATTACGTGGGAGTTTCTAGAGTGTATAAAATAAAGTTCAAAGAACAATGAGTTAAGATGTTTATTATTCTTGTACTTATTCTTCTTCGAGACCGACTGTATTAATATAATAATAGACTTTGGAGAAATCATAAACCCGAGATAAAAGAATATTTTATTCATGTAATCGTCGATGCGTAGGGTAACTCCGGCTAATACGCCGAGCTGGGATTTACGCCGCAGAAGTTAGAAAAAATAGAAGAAGTAGATAATTTTCCCGCAACTTTGTTACATGCCTTTATGTTATATTAGTATTGTGTTATGATTTCTGTTTCTTACTGTTAATATTAATGAAATTATTGTGAGTTAAACCGATTTGTCACTGTATTGAGTAGGGCCATCATAAATTATAATCTATCTTGTAATAAAATGATTACTGTAGGGTGTGCAAAAGACTTAGTGGTTATTTCGTGATATATGAGTATAAAGGAATAGAAAAGCATGTTGTATAACAAAATATAAGTACTTTACTCTTATATTCTTTGTTTAGTTTGTTGTCTTGTATATCCCATTTGTTTGGGATGTATGGCATTTTTAGCGAGCAGGATTTATGTCCAAAGTATACAAAGTAGCAGATTCAGTGCCATATGTATTACAAGTTGTAATACATGTGGGAAAATTGTAATTATTATTTATTACTTCATATAGATATTTATCATTCTTATTTCTTAATAAAACTTCATAAATATATCAGAGTTACTTTATAATATTTGTACTGTGTTACATTTTATATAAATCCAATTGTATTAATCAAATATTGTAAAGTGAAAAATACAATAAATCTGTTAAACTTTTCAAATTTTAAAATAAGAAAACTTTTGGAAAAACATGTTTATCTTTGTAAAAGTTTTATATTTGATAATTCAATATAATTTATATTAAATAATATAAAATTTAATAAATGTATTATATGGAGAGGTACACATATATAGTATGTTATATTTTTATAAAAAAAAAAGATAAAATTGCCTATTTGCTTTTGGAACAGATAAACGAAAGTTTCATCAAATTTTGATATTATATTCATTTTGTCATTTTACGTTTGTTAGACACGTTGTAAAAATATTCAATATATGCAAGAGCACAATTATTATTTACGATCAGCCTATCTCATCGGCTTATAAATATCGCGTTGCTGTAATAAAAACCCAATTATTGTGTTGATTACAATTTCATGGAATATTTTAGATTTACCACATATCAAAATATTGCGTGAAAGAAAATCCAGATTGTGACAGAACTATTCGCTGAAGGTGTGTTAGAGAAAAGAAGGGAAGGCAGGCTTTAAAAAGAGATTAACAGCTCGTGCTAAATGGCCGGCTGCGCTTATGCATATGCAACGAAGCAGCTTAAGAGAAAGGTCGCAATGCATCGCAGCGGCCTTATTAAAAGTGCATTCGCCGCAATATGCACGCAAAATTCCACGATGAAAATGCCACCATTGTTTGTTCGTCTCTCCTGCGTTCTGGACTGCAGTTCATCGTCATAATTTACAAAAATGATGGAAACTTTTTAAAAGAGAGAGAGAAATTGTGTATATTTTGTGTGTGTGTGTGTGTGTGTGTGTGTGTGTGTGTGTGTGTGTGTGTCGCGAAGAGTGTGATTTGCTCTGAAACGTTCTTCGATAGAAGCAGAGGATGAGAATGTAGTTAACTGGAAAGCTTAGTGCACAACGCTAGTGTAACTGGATTAAAGCGTTGAATAGCTAGCTCACAACAGAGGCAATGCCTTACTGGAAATTCGATTGAGACATTTGAAATTATGCGAAGAGAATCTCAGAATATTCGTGAGGATTCGATGAGCAATCAAATGAAATTATTTGCTCGAGCGTGAACAAAGGACACTATTGCACGTTAAATCCGAAAGATAAGCTTCCTCTGAAACATCGTTTTGATATCTCATTTCGTAAATTCTGCTAATTCAATAATTACGTTCGTCTTCTTAATGATGTGAAAAATAACGTTAATAATAATAAATAATAAGAATAATAATTCTATATAACAACATAATCAATTATTAACTTTAATTTAATAATTAAATATATTTTTTTATGATCACATCATTTGTTATTGTTAAATTAATATAATCTGTTTCGAAATAATGTGTATCGAGTATATCATTTAATGTAATGATTGTAATGTTAATTTATAATAGAATTTTATTAACTACGTTCTGCTTGTCATAATAAGATTCTATGATACTGTTTCATTATTATTTTATTTATTTAGAAGTTATATATTTTCACTTTTAACACCTATAAATTTATATCATTATAAATATCATTGTTATTTTGCTTACATTTAAATTCATAGCAATCTACATGCAGTCGTGTATTTGGTATCGGAAGTGCGACAATTTCTTGGCACTGTAAGATGCACGCTCGTTACTCGGGATACTTACCCGGAAGTAGCTTGTATATCGACCTCCGGCCAGGATAGTCTACGACGGCAGAACATTAGAGGCGGTCGATCACTGGATCCACCGCTCCGTCGAAAGGAGCCAACTCGCCTCGGTGATGTGGCACCACTTCCTGTCGCAGGATGTACCGTCAATCCCGAAGCTGGAGTGCATTCGAGAGTGCGTCTACGTGAAAGAGAGTGCGACGATGTGACAGTTCCTGGAGGTGGCACAACCTAAAAGAAAAGTAAAATTTCAGAGATGCTGTACGAAATCTAATTGAAATGGCTAAAGAAAATATAATAGTAACTATATCTAAATGCATTTAGTAATTATTTAATATTAATATCATATATAATTTGCTATATAATCGTTGTTTTTGACAAATAATAATAATGATAATAATAATCTAAATATATCTGATTTAATTTAATTTAATATTAAATTAATTTAATTCAATTTAATTTAGTACTTAACATAGATACTACATGTAAATTAATATGTATTTGAAAAATAATCTAAATGAAAAATATTATTGTTTATACAAAAGAAAAAAATTACATAATAATTACATTTGACAATACTTATTTCAGTATGTTTTTTTATAAAACATTTTCATCAATTCTAGTTTAGATGTTTCAATTAACGCATTGACGTTGATATAAGATATTATTTTGTTAAAAATATTTTCCTATATCTCTTTTTTACACGTTTATATAAGATTTGATAAATTCACATTTGCTCGTTCATTTAAACGAATGACTGATGACAATATATACTCTAAATATCAAATAAACTGTAGCTATATATTATTATGCGTTCAATATAATAATTCATCGTTGAAAGCATATGCCTCCGTTCGTTTGCATAATAATATCTGTCATGCTTATTAGAGAAATATGTCCCAATTGATGCATTGTATATTAATAAATTCCGATTGGAGTCGGAAATCGTAAATTCGCATTGTTAAAATTTCTCTGGCGCATACTTAATGTTGTACCAGAATAATTTATATTCCCAATATTGATAATATCGGAAAATAATGTCGTGAGAGAATTAAACTTTTTATGTCTGCATAAATTAACACTGATGTAACAAGCAGTTAATTACTGCTTCTAGTGCATATTGGTAATCAATAAATTGACTTTTCCATTAAATGAGCAACAACAATTGCTTTTCTGTGCATTCTTCGATCGTAATATATCCTCTTTAATGTCATCTTTCTTAGTTTCTTTAATTAAGAAAAAATACGATCGACCTTTGGTCAATCTCGTACTTCTCATAAGAAGTTAATCTTGGTTTTATGCAATTAGATTTACTATTAGGATTCGTATTAAAATTTATCGTGTTATTTGCCCGAGGAAATTTGCGTGGCTATCAATTGCTCGATTGCACATTGAAAAAAAGGAATGCCATTTAAGATAATGAAATTATTTGCTTACGAATTAATAAAAAATACGTTTAATTGAACAAATTCAAGTTATTTTATTCTATTCAAATTCTATCAAATTCTTATCATTATACAATAACATTTAATTATTGGAATGAGTGTCAGAAAATATTTGTTTATTAATAAAATCATTCAGTATGACTAAAGTAATTCGTAAAATATGTTATTCTTCTTATTTGCATAAAATGATGCCTTTTTGCTGTAATACTTAGTGTGTAATTTAATTAATTTACAATGTTTTCGTCAATTTAAAATTGTATAAATTCGCAACACTACACATTAAAATCGTATAAGCAATTTTTGAACCGTATATTTATTTAATTAATTAAGGCAGATTTAACCATCGATATACAATAAGTTTGTTAAGAATTAAGTACGATAGAATGAATGTTTATGCAATGAATATAATAAATTATTGATATTGACAATAAATTATTAATTCATCATCAATAAATGATTGCTGAATGTGTTTTTGCTGTAACGAATAAAACTGGTATAATATAGTCTCTATAATGACATACTTTTAGTTTTAATCATTACGAGTATATTAACAGTAAAGAGAAATAAGATTAAAAAATTTATAAATATAAATAGTCGTCATTTATTGTGATAATAATATTGTATTTTTATTTTATATTAAAAGGAATTGAAATCTTAGAAAATAAGAGTATATGGTAAAAAAATATACAAGATTCTTCGTTTATTCTCCAACACATTTTAATTACGTACCTTGGGAAAACCATGTGGCGTAGCTTGCTGAGCAGCGGACGTGCTAGTATTGGTCGTTGAGGTAACGCTTCCAGTAGAACTGCTTCTTCCGGTCCCACTAGTATCACCCTTCGAGTCCTCACGACTGAAGGAGAACCTCTTTGGACTCAAACTAAAACTAGCCACGCTGTTCGTCACGTATTCCTGTAGGGAACTGAAGAAACTCATTTTTGCCGTTGATGCAGTGTTTTTTTTCGTTTTCTGCGTGAATGCTGATACTAATTTTTCAACAAATGACCGAACGTGTCATCGTTGTCTTCTTCTCGAATTTTTTCTTGACTCACTCTTAGGGATTAAAATGTCGTGATACGCCTTAAAATCTACAGGCATCGATCTCGTAAAAGGTCGACCAGATACCGTTCGTCAGCTGACTCATCGTGAAGGCAGATCCTCCAACCTCGGAAACTTTTACTTGTCGCGTTGCAATATCGATTCTCGGCTACGGCCATTTGTGACTTCTTTTCAGATCCTTTTTGTGATTTTCCCGAGAGATTTCTACTCGCCGCAGAAGTCATCGTACTTCGTCGAGTGCTTAAGATATTGCACAGTTCCGACGTTTTGGCTCACGCCAATAGCTCGAGGCAATCATCTGTGAAAAATTGAAAAGAGAAAATTAGACGTGTACGATATAATTGACACGTGCTAAAATTAATAAATTTGTAAACTAATTTAGTGTACAAAAATGTTATATCATAATTATTATCTTTATATTATCTTTCGGTAAATTTCATGTAATTACAATACAGAAATCGTTTAGTTTTTTGTATAGTGCCAATAGCAACCTGGAATAGTTCATTAAATTTTAACTTGTACTAAGAAAGCTATTACGTTGCTAAAGAGCTTGTTAAAATATTGAGCAAACACATCAAGGGTAATTTGATCGATTTAACGCAAAGCTGTTCAACTTTTCCAAAATTATTCGGCAACTATATTTAAACTTAAACATGTATTTATGCAAAGATTAGCGATTGATTGTAATTATATTTAATGTTAACCTAGAAAATTTTTGAGGATACATATTTTATATTAGAATAAATCACTTTATAAATCACTTTTATATATTGTGTATATTTTTGTGTTTTAATAATTCGAGCAAAATGATAGTAATGTTACGTTTTTAATAATTGTTATGAAATTATTAAAAAAATAGAAATTACTAATATTATTGTTAAATAAATAATTAGAAAAAGCAATACAACATTTATGTTATAATTATTGATTGAACTTATCAAAAAATTGATTAATCTTATTATATGCTCTATGAATATACTCCGACAACTCGAACCACATAAACAGAATATCCTGACAGCATCATGTGGTTCGTTCAAAAATATCTTCTATGATCCAAGAGACTAAAGGACATAAAGTGGACTTAACGGAGCGTAATTATGGATTCGAGGCGATTTGAGGCTATCTCATAAGCACTTTCTGGTCGGTTGAGGCATTTGTCCATTACCTCACCATACGTTAACCGAATCTCATTTGAAACGTCGGGCTCTTGTGATTGAGAGTCGACCTAGAGGAAACGGGCAAAGGATTGAGGGGTTGGGCAAATTCATCTGCGACCAGCTGCATTTCCGCTGCGGTACTGCGTGACAACGCAAAATACATACACGCGAACAATAAATCGAATAGCGATGCAATTAGAACCGCGATTGTATCTCGATGAACAATCTCGCGAATCGTCCTAGTACCGGATATTCTTGTGGTTACTCGACAGATATTCTTTGAATGGGATTGTTAGTAGTAGTTAGTATGAAATTCATGCATTACGTAAATTGCATATGTATGCATTGCATAATGAAGTATTCTAGAATCTGTGAGTATAATTTTAAAGAAACATTTTGACAATTTTACAGACAATGTTTTCTTTAAAAAGATACGTATTTTCAAAAGATTTTTGTCGTTGCGATATAATTCAAAAACTATTAGTTCGTTCAGATTATTACTAAAGAAAAATCAACGATTAAGAAAACTGTTGCGTTTATCATAATTATTGCGCTTCAAGATATATATTACGTGTATTATGTTTTAAAAATATGTTTTCTTATTATTTACACATGCACACAAAGTATTTCACAGCAAAAGTACATACTCATTATAATTTTGTTAAATAAGCACTAATTATTATAAAATACAAGCAATTATTTAGCAAGAAGTTATCAGAAATTAATAAAATTTATATAGTAAAGTAAAAAAAATCAAAGAATTATCGTTTGACGCCACACTTTGTTTTCTTTCTTATGCATATATCTATTACGATCTGTGAGCATTCTCTAGCATTCTCGAACGCAGTTGTTGTCCAGTAAACCGCCGTTAATTGCAATTGGTTAGTCAAATACCTACATCTGGTGCAAAATGCAGCACATGAGCTACTACCAAGCTGCGTTTAAGCTTCGAAATTGTCGCCCTAATCTGAACCGCGATGTTTGCAAAACCGTCGACGTCGCGAGAGAGTCGGGCTTAAGAGAAGTAATGAGCCCCGCAGGAAAATAGGATGACGTAGCTAGAAGGTAAACGCGCAATGTAAACGCGACTTGACGGGGTAATCCTCGAAGTTACATTGAGATCACGAAAACACGCTAGAGAGTTACGCTGTGTTGTAAAATCACGCTTCACGATCGAATCAGCTGAAATAGGCTAGAAAATGAAACGTCATCCTCCCTTCTCTTCTTTTCCCGAGGTGATACCCGCGAACCTATTAAATCTTGCTTCAAACTTAGAGTTCTATACTGCCCGCATTTATATATATGTTTCATAAAATATTGGCAAATATTTAATAAGTAAATTCGGACAATTTCAAAAGTAAATCCTCTAATTGCTTTGAACATATGAGAAGCAAACTTTCAAAATGCATTTTATCCAAAATTTCATTTTTTTTTAATTAGAGATGGCGTAGTGTTCAGTGTTGAATGACTTACATTATAAGCTACTTTGAGATAGTCAGAAAGCATTTTTTCATCGTTAATTTATATAAAAACAGATATTTCAAAGTGCATTGTTTTTTAACTAGAAATAAATACATTTGTTTAACATTTTTAGCAATTGTTAAGCAATTTTGTTTAATATTTCACATCCTACTGATTGACATATTGTTATTTTCTGTAAAGTAGTTTTCTTGTGTGCGTAGTTTTCTTGTGTGCGTAGTTTCTTTCTTTCTCGTTTTCCGAAAATTACAAATTTTGAACAAAATGCATTTTGAAAGTCTGTTCTCTATATATCTTGTTCGTATTATAGAATTGATTGAAAAGATTCTATCATCAAAAATATTGCTTTGTTAAGATATACAAATTGTTCTTATTATATTTTTTGTATACAGAATGTTATACAAAGCAGTGTCAATATCGTATAAAGTAATTTTTAAGAAGGAGTACCTATTGTAAATCACATTTTCCCTTGATAAATTCTATATATATTATGATTCTCCTTCTTATGTTTTTGATGAAAGATTACTTCGTGTATCCGTAAACCCTTCATAATTTTTGTAAAAAAATTCAAATGTTAGTAAAAAGATAAACATGTTTGGAATTTGTTGAAAATAGTGTCTTTTAAATATAAATGAATTAAAATTAAATTACTAAAGACGTTTTCCTTTTATTATTTCGAGTTTCATATTTTTCCGAAAATATGCAAAAATGTTTTGAATTGATGATTCATACTCACAAAAGCGAATAAATAAAGCGAATAAATATCTCAAATTTTAAGAATGTTCTTAAAAGTGTAATATTTAGTATTATATCGTACTAGCGACGTAAATAATGTTCAACGCTACAAGAATGCATTAAAAGATTTCAAAGATAAATGCCGCATCTTAGTAATATCATATTATCTTGAAAGTTCACTACTGCGTGAAGTTTTAATGAAACTGCGTAGTTTCTGAATAAACCATTATAGATAGAAGAAGAAGGAAGTAATAAATTCCTGTAAAGAGCATAACAGTTTCTGTTGACGTAACGACTTTTGGAGGTTTCAAAGAATTCTGAAGAAAACAAATACTCATTGCGATGCGCGAAATCATTTAACGATCCTTCAGATACCGTTAGACATTTTTTTATCATTGTAATATCTTATGAGAATAATTGCTTTCAGGTTTTACCAGTGTGGTAATGCGACGGTGTGACGTAAAGAGCTAGCGACTCGTCTTTTTTTTCTTACTTTTTCAGAATTTTAATTGAAGCGTGTCTAGTCTTCTCTCTTCTTTTATACATACACACACACACACACACATATATATATATATATATATATATACATATATATAATAAAAATTAAATAATATTTTGTAACATTTTATTCTTATAACAATGTTACTTTTAGCACGTTTTATTTAAATTTATATCCATACAATTTTTTTTATTTATTGTCTTAATTAATTAAAAATTTTATATTATCAAGCACTAAAAAAATAATCGGAGCAAATAAAACCATATAAAAAATAATATTATATAAATGAATTTTTTAAATCTCAAAAAATTCTTAATGAAAGCATTATGTTATTTCCACAAATAACTATTCTTCTCATCGTTTTCGTTGAGTTTTTTTTCTCTTCACTATTCCAGAGTAATAACTGCCTTCAAAGTTTGTTTCGCCAATTCTTAACGTCTCATAAGAAAAAAGAGCGTTTAATCTCATAAAGAGTTACGTAAAATATTTACAATCTGAGTTGTACGTAATTTTCATTTCTAACTAATTAACAATCTTGTAATTTTTATTATTTTAAAACGAGGTGAAAAAATTAAAACCGGCTGGAAAAATTAATTTTTCTTCTTATTTATGTCAGTATCTACATTAATTTTTCGTGTAACATAAATTTTAATAAATGTTCCTAAAAAAGATTCGATACATCTCATACAGCTTAATTTAATATTATTTTTTGCAACATAATTGCATTTCTAAATGAGTGTAATTGTTACAACTGACATTTGTTCATTAATTATATGAAATATAAAATACAAAGTCAACAACACACACACACATAACACACACACATCTCATCACAAAACTGACAGTTGTTCATTAATTATATGAAATACAAATACGAAGTCATTATCGCATTACAATTAAAACTTGTGTAATCAATAAGCAAAGAGGATTACAAATAATCCAATCTTTGTGTTAAAGTTTATTACTGATTTATTTTTTATTTAAAATATTTGTTATAGCACTTTGTATACTAAGCACGGATGTGTTTTCAATAGTTTGTCGATATACAGTTTTGTTGCGTTAAATGCAATGTTAAAATAGGATCACGGATATCGATATTTTCAGTAACATTTAATATTGTTTTCAGTATGTGATTTAATCTGTTAATACATTTCTCTTCATATCACACTAGAATCAAAGCGTTAAGTATATAGGTGAATATATTAATTGGGCGATCGATGTATATATATATATATATATAAATAAACATTGATTTTAATTGTTTTTATAAAATTGCAAGATGAAAGTAATAATTACATGAGAAATAATTCCCGAATATGTTTGATGCAACACGATGACAAGAATTAGTGCGAAACAGACAGTAATTTTGAGAAACGCATGATGCAAGTTAATTAACTCGCGGTCGCTTGTTATAGTCCCATTCTGCAAGCGCGTGCATTACCGATACTTCAAAAGTATTCTCGGC
This sequence comes from Acromyrmex echinatior, assembly GCF_000204515.1. Next base: position 368,286 of record NW_011626981.1, read on the forward strand.
CAAAACTTCATTACCAAAACGAGTATTTCGTATGTAAAGCACGCGCAACTACATTTTCGTGAAACAGTTTGTAACTTGAAACCTTTTTTTTCATATTTTCCTTTTACACGTCTCTAATGACAATTCTACGCACATTTTATATTTAACAAAATAAATGCTAAAATTAATAAATTTCAAAAAGATGATGTAATTTATTTAAATTATTAAAACATCCAAATATGTATATCATTTATTATCTGACATATAATGTTGTGTAACATTTTTTTTGAAAGATGTTGAAAAAATCAAATACATGCAACAAAATATAATATTTTTATACATTTAACATTTATTATCTTATTTCATTAGATATCGTTTATTCTATCTAAAAATATTTAATAAAATAAATTTTATAATAAAATAAAAATATTTAATAAAATAAATTTTTAACAATATTTTAATAAATATTTAATATATAACAGTACTTTTTAATGTCACAACGTTATATTAAAAAATGTTAGTAAACTCAAAGGACAATTTGTAGTCACTATATATCGCAAACTAAATCTTTGCATCGTATTTATTATATTTATCTTTATCATTTTCGTATTCGATTTTATAGTGTAATGAATTTTCCATTCATCTTTTGTCGCGCATTTATTATAAACGACATTTTTCAAGAATATTTTCTGAGAATATATTTGTCAGTAATTATATATAAATAATTTATTTTATTTATTTTACAATACATAACATATCGAGAAATCTTACCAAATGTTTTCTTAATTAATAATTATAATTTTTTGTGAACATCTTGATGTCGAATCTTCGTTACAGATTCTTTATTGCAAAACAAATATCGTATCTATTATTAGATGAAATAATATTTGACGTTTGCATCTTTGGTACAAATTAATTACAGCAAAATTATTATTGATTCATATTTTTATAAAATATAAAAATGTTAATTGCTTTTAAATATAATATATAAATTATAACTTTATTTCTCATAATCGTTTATTTAGTACTTTACTTTTCTCGAACATTAAAGAAAATATTATCATTCATGTTTCAGTATGATGAGCGAAAAAGGTAAAAATGAGGGATTAAGTTAATTTTTCTTAAGTATGAACGATAAAAGTTATGTTTTTTAAGTACGGTAAAAGTGTCATCCAAGATAATATGAGGTATTCATTAATAGCCGCATTTGCGTGAAATACTTTTGTTCTAAATTCTCAAATAATTTTTTATTAACAAATAAATTTTTCACTTTCGTTTAAATGTGTATAAAATGTATATTTCAAGATTAGACAAAAAGTTTTGTAAAACCATTTATAATAAATATATGTAATATATAATACTGTTATTAAAAATTTAAATGCTAAAAGTACATTGAGAAACCCATTTAGATGAATCAATTAATTTCTTATGTGGAAATAGGCAAACAAATTCTTGGTTGACATAACAAAATAATTTAGTTGAATCAAAGCATTTGATTATTGTAGCATTTTATTGCATCAACTAAGAATTTGTTTGCCCATATCCGAACAAGAAATTAATTAATTTAACTAAATAAGTTTCTCAGTGTATAAAATTGTAAAGTAAGATAGCAATTAGATTTTTATAAGAAAAAGACTTTTTAACACTTAAGAAGACATTACGCTGTAAACGACAAAATACACTTATTATCAAACAATAGTTACACATATAATACGTTCAAGGAAATATACATACTATAGTAAATTTTGATATTTGATAACTAAAATTTTAAAATTGTGTAGTAATTATAGAATTAGACATGTAGAAAAAATTAAGAAAATATATTATATCTATTAACTTTTGTTTCTAAATTTTATTATACAGTTGTTAATTTTTTCTAAAGAGAGAACAACGGATTTTTCTAGTAAAATGTAGTAAAATGTAAATAAAATCGCTCTTTATATTTGACAATTGTTACACTTTTATTTCTCAAAAGAAACCACAAAACAGAAAAAAGTATATTAGATCACGTCAAAATGGCGTATCAAGAAGATCAATATGTCTTCTGTCGTCGTCTCTGAGAACGCAAAGAACAAAGAACTTCAAGTGTAAATAATTAAGTAACTAAAAAAAAAACTAATATCTTTTTTTAAAGAATTTCTAAACCCCTGTTTTCTTTCATGCGATAAATAAATGAAAAGGAACAAAACGTAATCTAGAGTTACACGTGGCAATAATAAAAAGCTGACTCTGACTGAGGTAACGGTGAAGAGACGGTCTCGTTAATTAAAGGACTGCGTTAATTAATCGAGCTGCCAGATCAGCGTATCGCACACCGAGATTCATGATCGTTTACGATTTCACTATGTGTTCATGCGGATTCCACGTTAATAAGCTTAGAAGATAGCAGCAAAAATTTGAGAAAATGTAATAATTAAAAAGATAAATTTATCTCGTTCAATTTTACTCCACATATTTATATATTTATATATTTTTTAATCAAATTAAAAATTGTAAATTACCCTATTAAATATTTTGTAAACGCTTTGGTAAGATCATTCGGGAAATACTAATTTTAATTTTTTGCCATCATTTAATGTTATATAGGTTCCTGATTTCGAGTTTCATTATGTTAAAGGATTTAGACAGCCGCATTTAGCACTGAGTATATGGCGAACATACGGACCGTTTTCAACTATTTCGTGCAACGGAGTACGTCGTAATCCCATAACCTTGTAAGCTGGAAACCGTCTCGCTTTCCTCTTCCACAATCAATCATATAAATTAGTTCAGCTTCTGCTTTAATCCAGGTAACACCGCTACATCATTATGACAGAAACGGCCGTTCAGATAGAATTTACTGGTGCAGATGAGAGTATGGAAAAAGTATAAACTACAGTATAAAATAATTTCAACTCGAATCTAAACTATTTATATTTCTCAGAAAACTTATATAATTTCTTTTTTTCCGTTAATTTATTACGTTTGTAATAAATTTTAAGCAGTAAACAAAAATTAAAAATTTCTAAAGTTCTACATAATCTAAGCATTCCTAATGATATTTGCATTCTATATAATAAGTGTGTATTTGTAGATTTTTTAAATGGCACTAATAAAAAAAATATCGGTGCGCTCCTTGCCCTGATGAAGTGAATAGCAAGGTTCATGAAACGTTAATATTAGCAATGGATACAAACACGGCGATAACCGGCAAATCTTCTGGTATCTTTCAAGATAATACTCGTGAAAGTCTGAAAAGCGTTAAAATATGTTACGATATTGTATGTATAATATTAAAAATCTATATATTAATCCTATTAGTGATAATTAAATATTATAACGAATCTTACGTAAATATTTCAATGCAACTCTACAAATCCTAAAAGTAATTGGACTTTGTGGAACAGCAATTTCCCGGAGCAACAGGCTCTTAAATATTTAATCAGTTGCTCATGAGTGCTCATTGTTTTCATTAACTGATAAAAAAAATGAACGTTTCTAATATTAATGTAAAAATCTCTGATTCTCATGAAGTTTTCCTCTTTTAATTTCTCTCGAAATCGGCCGAGAACAGACATCGTCGCGTAGGCAAGAATCTTTCGTTCTTCTGCAGCTTATTTAAACTTCGGCTCAACTCATCGCTCACAAAATTTCGCGAGAGAGGTAAAAGTCGGAGTGTTTGTGAAACAATCCAGACAGACGCCTTTGAAGCTCGTTCATTGAAGATTTTTCCATGAAATGAAAAAAGGCTATAGCGAGGCAAAGCAAAAGCTACGGCGCAGCCCTATTCGAGTCAATTTCATTAGCCGATCTGTCCGCTTTCCCGGTGTTCCACCTTTTCATGTGAGCGCCTGTTCTTCCATTTCAAAAGCAGCCACTAAAACGCTTCGCTATAGGTGACTGAAGCGCAAGTAAGTCAGGAAAGCGACATGAAGCATGCTCGGAGTTTTGAGATAGTCCGCAGAAATATATATATTCCTATTATCTTTTACAGATCCATATTTTTTCTATGTATACTTATACATTAACATGTTTACGTACAGATTAAAATGATAAATAAATGCAGTGAATTTATAAAATTGTGAATTTACAATATTGTTTATATATCAAAGATCACTTTAAACAATCTATAATTTCAAGTCAGATTTTATAATATTATTCTGATATGTATTATACGTTTTGTGTGTGTGTATGTATGTGTGTGTGTATTTAAAAACATATTTTATATATGCATATTCTAATTGTTTAAATGTTTTTTCTTATTAGAAAGCATATAAAATAAATATTAGGTGTTGGAATTAATTCGTAGCGTTTTACAAGTGATGGGAAGTACTTTCATTAATGTATTTTTTAATGCTTATGTGAAATAAATAACATTCTTTCATTAAAAAACGCTACGAATTAATTCCAACACCTAATAGAATTTTATCCTAAATTTTGATATAAATTATAAATAATAGATTAAAAAAATAAATTAAAATATTATTATTAATACGCAAAAACTGGAATAAAACTTTGAAAAATAGTCTTGATTATTCATTGTTTGTTAAAAAGAACAAAAATATGAATAGAATATTTGAATCAAATAAAGTCTTTGTTAAAATATTCTTTTTACAAAGGAAAGATGAATTGAAACACAGCTAAAAAAAGTTTAGAGGGACAAAAAATTATGGCATATTAATGCGATTTCTGATACAAGATAAGAAATGGATGTTACGGTGTCACGAAATATATTAGGCCCTACAATTTTCCTACAACTTAGCAGAAATGTCTTCTACAAAAAGAAAGACATTTACATAGTTTGGGGGATTAGTTGATTGATGTAAGTTACTTTACTATTACGATATTATTTACAAAAATATTATGTATTAAAATATTACGTATTAAAAAATAAATGTTCTGATAAAATAAAATAAATAAAATAAATAAATTTTTTTTTAATTCCGCATCATAAAATGTTTATTTTATGTACATAATATATGTACATAAAATTTTTTAAAAAATTTATTTTTTATTATGGATATATTTTTAATAATACTCTTGTCATGCCATTCTCTCTTTCACAAGTTCCAATTCATGCGCGCTTTGAACAAGCAGTAGAATTGAAGATGGTCATTCTCAACTTTTGGAAAGAGATCAGTATCAATTTGTAACAAATGCTTCAGTTCATATGTTGAGTGAAAACTTTTATAGATTCTAGCGATAGCTTCAATTGATATGTAACGAGAAAAGCTAAGTCTATAAGATGGATGTGAATGATTATACAATTTCTGAGTAATAAAAAAAATTGTTAGTCAATTTTTTATTGATCTTTGTACTGAAAATTATTTTTTTGGACTGCATTATAATTTAAATTTAAATTTGTTAGAATGTTATAGTTATCTAAAATTGATACAGCAATGATTGAACGTTTCAATTTCAAATAATTCATTCAAGTTTTCTTAGGTAACAAAAAAAATAATATTTTTTTAATAATAGTAACAATAATAATATATAATAATATATTATTATTGTTACTATTAAAAAATACGTATAATCAGCATATTTCGGAAAAAAATTTGGATGATCAACATATTTTAGAAAAGTTAATTTTAATATCTATACTATAAGAATACCTATACTATAAGACAGAAGTGTGGATAGACCGCGATTATTACCAGTAATGTTATTCTGTTGCGAAATTGCATTTCACGTATACTTTGTTTCTTACTTCCTATCTCATTTCCTTTTCATGCATAAAGTAACACCTCTTTCGTTGCATGTTATGGTCGCAGTGGTAAAGTCGAGAAATCGTTTCGGTCAAGACGCCGCCGCCGCGCCGCACTGAAATTTCATGTAGCAAATTCTGAGTTTCACTAAGAGTTATGGAGCGCAGTAGTAAATCATCGTATATCACAGAAAAGTATTCTTCAAGGCAAAATATAACAATCACGTAAACGAATTGGCTCTAACTTCTAGATTCTTTTTAGCTATACAATTTAGTCAAGTTACTTACTGTAGTAAAGTAAATTAATAAAGTTCCGTAGACAATAAATTATTAAATAAACTGTAAACGCATATAAGTATAAAATTCGGTCAAGGTGATTTTTCATGTCTAACGATATTCCTTGTAAATTTTTTCAAAGTAAATTGTGCGCCGATTATTTGTTGGGCTTGAAACACATACAATCTTGTAAACTATGTAATGAATACACAAATAAAAACTAAAGTTGTTAATAATTTAAAATATACATTTTTATGTATGCTAAAAACTATTTCAGTTCTTCTTTGCTGCAGTGTAAATAATGACGTAAAACATGAAAGAATATTTATCTGATTATAATGTTTTATGTAAGAATAATTAAAATTTATATAATATAAATTTCAACACACTTTTCTTACAATTAGATATAATTTTCTTTTTCTTTTTCTTTTCTCTTTTTTACATTACGTAAATATGATAGTCTTGAGAGACAAAAAAATTTAGTTAATTTAATAGGACATAAGTAAAATAATTTGTTTTATTAAACCGTCAGATTTTATATTCTATTTTTAATCATTTTATGCAATTATTTAAATAAAGATTATACTTTAAACATAAGAGCATGTAACCAATAATTTTGACATTTCGTTTACATTTTCTACATCGAATGTGCGTCATTAAAAGAACAACATTGATCATTTGCGAAATTATGTTTGATGCATTACAACAAAGTTATTGACATTTTCTGTTGTGTTTTCAAATGCATAATAAACTTTGTTCATCAAGCTCGATAATAAACGCGTAACACGCGTATTAATATACATTTCTGTTGCTTGCGTCTACCAGTGTCTACGTAACAAGATATACCGTTTATTTCACGCGCGTCTCATATTAAATTTCTTTTAACATACATCTACTGTGCGTATAGGCTCTTTGCATAAAACTAAAATGCAGTATAATGCAATTAATCGGAAGTTAAATGGAGCAACATATTGTGAGCATATGACAAACAATGGTGTTACTGCAAACATAGAATGTTTACGTTACTCCTACTCGTTATCGATCTCTTGCAGCATTATAAATTCGCCGTTTTTGCAAGTATTGTACACTGATACAATATGCATACATAGAAAAAGGTAGGAAGAAATCGATACCGACACGCATGTAACACGAGTAAATATAATATCCTTAGTACAAAAATGCATTCGTGTTTTATCTCATTTTTCCATAATATCTCGCATCATGTTCATCTTCTTTCGTGACATTACTTCTCTTAATTATTTTTCAATGGAGACAGCTTTTCATTATAAAAGATTATTTTTTAAAAATATTAGTCATAGATTAATGTACAATATGAAGATAATTCTTATATATTGTAATTAATAAAATAACGTACTTTCAATATTGTAAATATAAAATCTGAACATTATAGTAACTTGTAAAAATTAGTTTATCAGGTAAACTATATTTGAAATTTGTGGTTAATATTAGAAATTGCATTAATGATAAAGTTGTCAATATACGCAAAAGTGCTGAACAGTATATGATGTTCTGAGTCAGATTATAGGGTAAACTTGTAATGTTATTCAGTACACATGCAATTCAAGGTGAACAACTCGCATTTCCACGTACTGACTATGAAACTATTGATTTTAACTTTATAACGATAAATTTACACAGTTATATACATATATTGAAGCGTAATGCAAGCACGACCTCAGCTGAGTGTGTATTTTTTAATATAATTGTATCCTTTTATACAAATGTCATACTCTGCAAATACGCAAAAATGCGATGAAATTATCAAAATTGCAGATATGAATAACGATGTAAAACGGATATATCTTATCATTGAAGCTGTCAATAAAGTGATAGACAAACAAAAGCACTATTAGCTGACTCACAGGAAATATAGTTCCGGCAAATCACCATGACGAACATTTCAGTTAAGTTACTAGTGTGATTAAATTTGACGTAATTTAGGGAACATGCTGGTTATCATTTTATGCAATATTAATTTAATATATTCATAACATTTTCAAATAAAATTATTACTATTGTTTATATTGCTTATAAATTGGATTAAAAATAAAAGTTATATGGGAAAAGAGATTTTGTTGCAAAAGATTAAAAGTTCAAATTTTGATAAATATTAATATCTAGGAAATATAATTTATAAACATGCAATTGCAGTTCGAGATGTTTATGAAAGATAGTTGGCGATATGAATAGAAAATATAGCTATGTAGAAAATAATTATAGCCCTCTCATTTGATAAACAAATTTATATTTCTTATACTTCTTTTCTTTATTTTATGAAGGAATGTTTTATTTCTTAATTAACGTTTTTTAAATAAAACTTTGATTTAAAAAATATTTGTTTGATGTTAATAATTAATTTTCTTCAATTTTAAAAGAAATTCCCGTAAAAATAAAAGTAAAAATGATATGTATTTTTTCTACGTTTTATCTATACAATATTTATAAAATAATTTAGCTAGAAAACATAAGCTACATAAAGCTTACACATACTAAATTTAAATAATATAACCATCGATAAGAAATAATATTATAAATCACATTCATTAAATTTTGATATAATTTTTAATTTACTATTTTATCAAATAAATTATACATTATGTGTATTTTTAAATAAATCTAGATTTATACTACATACTTTTTATAGAAATATTTTACTTTTTAAATATTTTAATAAGATAATAGCTGAGTAATATATTGATTATGTGATAATTTATCTTATTGCTTATGGTCTCTGCGCATCTCACTTATCTGGAAACTTTTTATTTCTCAATTTTTCTAGAATAGGAGGACAAGCAAATCTTTTGATACGAAGCAGCGTGGCGAATAAAAAACTTGAGATAAGATCAATTCTTGGAGTGTCTCGCACGTGACATTATTCCGTGTGCATGCATTCATTCTTACGCATTCTGTTCGTGCTTTTCTATCTACTTTATGATTTGTGGAAGCGTCTAAATTATGATAACAATCTCACGACGTAACATATTCACTTTATTAACCGCTACTGATTTTCTAATTTCATATGAATATATTTTACCATTTTTTTTTTCAAGATAATTGTGCACCTCAAAGATAGAAGGCAGCAATCATTATTTTGTTAAGTTCATAAAATAACTATGCGTTATAAATAGTACATATAATGTTAGATTAAAAATAAATAATATAAGCAGTGATTCAGAAAAAAGTAAGCCATAAATAATCCTGCATAATAAAATCCTGCAAAATAAATTTCTAAATGTATCTTAAAAATTCTAAATGTATTTTAAAAATCATTGTCCTTTTGCATGTCGTATTAAATTAAAATACGAAATAAGTAATATTTCGCATCATTTATAATTCTTCATAAACGAACTATTAGCATTGAGAAAATAGAGTGAAAATTTATCGATCGTTCGAGCGCCCACATGTCAGGCTTAATCGGGCGTGTGTTACACGCGATAGGCGTAACACACGCATAGTCGCTTGTATTGTGACGCACGCACCCATATTCGAGAACGCAATATTGTCACCGTGTCGCTATCGGCAATCAGTGGTTGGCTTCTTCACGAGTGAATAGCCATGCCGGAACCCTTGTCAAGAGGTACTTTCGTCGAAGCAATAAAGTGCTTTTTTTGTCGATGTCTATGTTTTAAATGTGATTATTTTTTTTGTTTTCGATCATAATTTCTTAATTGCGTTTAAAATAAAATAAATAATGATATTACTTATAAATAATGATTAAAGCTTTGTAGTAATTGTTTTTATGTATACATAAATAATAGTAATATGTAAAGAGAATAGGCTTGGGATTCTGCATTAAAAATATGTTAATAAAAAGTATAGGTACTGTGAAGAAAAAAAAATATATATATATATATATATGTATAAAATATGATGAATATATATGAAATTGACGTTATTTAGAATTATGTGTAAAAATCTGTATCTGCTTGTTCTATTTATAGACACTCTAGGAAAGCTCGTTACATTACTTCAACTTACAACTTACTTTAGATTAGATAAATATAGAGCTTTGAATAATAATTCACATTATTATTTATTATATTTTTATATATCAAAATCGATTATTACTTACAATAGAAAATAAAAATTTCCGATTGCTAAATAACCTTCATTGACATTAACAAAAGTAATTCTTTTTATGTACAAATATATATTTTTATAATATATTAAGTATATATAAATAATGATTTATAATTACTTCTTAATCCTGTTGTAACGTCGAATGCTAAAAAATAATAAAAAATAAAAAACGTTCTTGCAAGAACAAATTTGAAGTGTTTAATGGTAATATTAACTTGCTATCTTCAATGTTTTCACACCTCTTTATGCGATCTCCGCTGATGAAAATCAACAACAATCGTGCTCACGGTAGTCGACGCCCCCTTGTAAGGGTCGCGATGAATATTCAAGGATATCATGAAACAGCTTCCATTACCAGTCGATTTTCCCTGACCTCATTAAACGACAGTTAACAATTTTACAGAAACGAGAAATTTCATTTTCAATATTGAACACTAAAATCTTGACGCGTGCAGCGCGTTTTAAAAGCAATATCATCGAAAGATAAAAATAATTGATAAATTTTTTAATTTTATTTTCATCCAAGAAGAAACGTGAGAAGAATGAAAAGAAAATTTTGCGCGTAAGTAGCTTCGGAAGAAAGTGATGGATAATGCGATAGTTATAACCATACATAAGTCATTGCGAAAAGTCAAAAGATCTGACCCAAATTGCCAGAATGAATAAGCATTCGATTTTAGAAGATTATAAAAACGTTTAATATCATAGTAATAAGATATTAATCTTTCATAACGTTCCAATTTTAATTGTTATCACTGAGTAATAATTTTACATAAAAGCAGTTTGTTCCTTACAAAGAGAAACTTACTTTTTATTTAAAAAAAGATTTTAAAAAGTATCAAAATTCGTAAGATGATACAAATCCTAAATTATAGATTTTTATTTACAAAGTATAAAAAAAAATATAAAGAAAATGTTTCTGCTTCTCTTCTCTCAAAGAATAAAATATTATCTGAACGGTTAATTTTTTTCCTTATAAAATGCTTATTGTTCTTAGCATTTAAGTCTTTTTAAATATCCAGATATGATACTTAAGTACAGTTATCTGTATATTTGTGTATTCTTTTAATGCGTCACAATGGGAACTTTAATCGACTGAGTTAAAATTCCGATTCGACCTTTGATATGCGAGGAATATAGCTATCAAAAAAGATAAAGTCTGATGAAAGTCAAAACTAGGCTAAGAAAAGCATCTGATACTTTGACTTCGTTCCTGTCTCAGCTATTGCATGGACAACTACATCGCAAACTTGTCCTTTTCCTCAATATATGTATATATCACTCAACGTCCGTCTTTCCGTATTGTCACCACTCAAGGGTACTCTCTTTCTCCCTTTTTCTCCAGCTTCCGTACTTGATCTAGATTTGCTTGATTCCTTCCACCTATGCGTCATTTTGTTTTACAGTTTCCTTTCCTTTTTCTGCCATTATATATCTTCTTAAATATGATATTTTAATGTTGCAATAGAAAGGAAGGAGTAAGAAGGTCGAAGGTGTGTCAGCTTATGCTTCGATCAAAGTACACCCTTATCTAAAGTACTCCATTTATCTATTTCTTGCCTCTCCTTTATGTTCCATTGCTCAACTATCAAGATGCTTAAGAATGACATTGTTTTACTCAGTTTTTCTTTATTTTTTTCTAGTTGGAATATAATTTACAATATAAGTCTATAATTATCCAAGCCACGCACGTATAATTTTCAATTATTGTAATAGTATGTAATAAAAAGATATATTATATGTTTATATAAAAAGTATGCATGTGTTCACATACAATTATATTAGATATTTATAATAACATAATGTATATGTAATAATAAACGGTTAAATACAGATGTAATAATCATTTCAATGTTTGGATACATAAGTAATTAAGAAGAACATTTGTAATGTCAAAATTGAACATTAAAAAAATTTTTTAGATAACATTTTGTTTATTAAAAAAAGAAAAAAGTTTTTTTTGTATTTATTTTATATATATAGTTTATAAATGGCATGACTGTCATAATATATATGTATATTATTTAGAATTTTAACAGCAAAATTTATTCGAGATGAAATTCAATACCGCATTTTTTCATGACTCTTATTAATTTTGTACTAACAATTTATAGAATTCTGATTAAGTCTTGAATCTGGGAGACAGCTCTACGCTTGATACAAGACAAACCCATTAGTTCTGTAATTAGTTTCTATCGCATTTCCGAAAAAGAGAGAGTGAATCAAGTAACTTCTCTTCGTTGTATTTGACAAGTAACAGGGCGAGAAATAATTACGCGCTTCTGCGTAACGAACTTTCTAGAACACAGTTATTCGATAATCTCGAAAGCTACAATTTTTTCGTTATTTCTAATTAATCAGAGAAATAGTTTCGTAATGACAATGTTCCAGCAAAATAGCGGTTTTGTATTTAATGCTAATTTGAGTTAATATATCCAGTTTAATCATACCTCACATATACACAATCTGCTATACATATAACTTTTTTTAATATTTATTAAAATTTTGTGAGATTTTAATAAAACTTTAAATATATTTAATAATTAGTTCAATAGCTATATAAATTCTATAGAGCAAAATAAAGTATTTTGCATAATAGTTTATTATAAAATAAAATCAATTTATAATACTCACAAAAATATTTATATTTTCTTTGTTATAAAAACTGCAAAGCTACACATGTTTTTAGAATGCATGAGTTGTACTTTTAACATAACATTCTTGCGCATTATTGCAAGCAATGAAATATAACAGACTTGTATTATATTTTGCTTGGTCGCAGTGGTATTTTACAATATAATATATCTTAATTTATTACAGTAAAGTACGATGCTACTTTCAAAAATGAAATTAATTCGTGATTTTATTGTATTTTATTTATAAATGTGTTATTTATAAAATGTTTTAAAACTTATCTCACCGATAATAACTTTAAAAACTGCAAAGTTGTAGCAAAGCAATTTCTAGTTTCTAGTTTATAGTGGCGTAAATGCAATATATAAATATGTAATAATCAATGGAGACAGAAAATCTTATATTTTACGTGAATTGCATATTTCAGGCGTTTTGATAAGGGCACGCGATGAGGAATACGAGTATGTAGAGTATTTCAATATGTGACTGAACGTGTGTCGTCAGAAAGGCGTGTAACGACCCATACGAATGTAAATTTTTTTACGGTAAAGGCTCTACCAATATACGATGTGTATTCCTGTGTGGGTCCATAAATAATGTATGTCCGTCGGTCACGTTTATAATATGGAAATCAAACATGGTGTTGACGAGCTTTATTTATAGGTGAATTGAGGCGCGACGTTTTATATCACGTCTTCTGTTATGTTAACGATAAAAAATACGTGCAAGAAAACCGCCCTATTCTACAGCAGAAACATTTACGTATAGAATTATAAAATATACAAATTTTACAACAGCGCGATTAACGTGTACAAATATAATTAATTAATTATTGATGGATAACAATATGTGGAAAACAAAAGAGAATCGATAATAACACTACAATAAATTATATAGTATTGAATATGGTTTTAATAAATGTGTATCAATTGCAAAGAGCGTTTAAAAGTATATATATATTAGGTGTTGGAATTAATTCGTAGCGTTTTACAAGTGATGGGAAGTACTTTCATTAATGTATTTTTTAATGCTCATGTGAAATAAATAACATTCTTTCATTAAAAAACGCTACGAATTAATTCCAACACCTAATATATATATATATATATATACACATATTAATAAATTTCTCTGTGAGAAATAGAATATATTAAATATAATGCTATATTGTATTCAAATAAACTTTTATTATTTTTATTCCAGTTTAAAATGCATCCGCTTTGAAATATATTTTATAATCATTATATGCATGTGACTCTTCATTCACGAAATTGTGATTTTAATTATTTCAAATTTAGAATTACTATATCTTTCATTATCATATTAATCAAATAATTTTAAATTTAATTGTTATTAAAAAAATTTACTTATATATGTATAGCTACAAGTATGTATAATCTACATAGTATAATACAGTATTGAAATAATACTGGTAAATTATTTATTATGAAATCGTTAAATATATAAATTGAAATCATGAATCATAAATCATAAATCATAAATTAAAATCATAAATTATAAATTTTTACAAAATATAATTGTTATGCTAAAATGAAATAGATTAACACTAATCACTTTAAAAAATTCTGATTGTGTGCACTACTATTGGAAAATTTATTGAAAGAGATTTGTGCTACTCGTTCTATTTCATCTATTCAAATCTTCCATTTTTCATCATCTCCTTCATTCTGCTCATTCGCGAATCGAGTGATTGATAAAGAAGCAATATTGCAGAAAATATGGAATTCCTTTATTTCTCATTGTCAGTAAAATCGATTCTCCGAGTGCATTTGAATACAAAAAAAGTTAATTAAAACAATATTTTGCAATGTGTTGCTTTTTAAAATTATCTGTAATTGTTTCCAGAAAAAATTAATCTATGTAATATAAAATAAAATTATTGTATAAAATAAAGTAAACTTTTTTCTCTAAAATAATGCATTTATATTGTGTCGATGAATCTCAATCAAATCTACATTTTAAGATATGTTTTAATACATGCGTTTTGTAAAATAATTGCAAATTATGAAAATCATTAAATTTTAATGTTTTATGTATAAAATAGAATATATTAAATATAATACTATATCGCATACAAATAAACTTTCATTATTTTTATTCCAGTTTAAAATGCATTTTTAGTGGCAGAGATAAAAACTGAATACGTATTTTATATTCCCAGTTTTATAGTTAAAAATATTTTTTATGGACATACACAAACGCAATATGTTCAAATGTTCTCTATATCCATGTAAATTGTGAAATATTTTCAGCTTTCTGTGATTCATGTGCCATGGATAAAAAGTAATCTGTAGTTGACAGGATTCAAAATAAATGTTCGTGGGAAACTGTAGGACGTTCTAATTGTTAGCGTCAAACAGAGAGGCAATTTCTCAGTTGGCTAATCGCATGAACTTCTACTAATGTCTACTATTCTCCCGATTAATGTACTCTCGACAATTATCTGGCGTCATAGACGAACTTTGACTGGTTTCCACTGGAAATTGCGACTGCATAGAATACAGCTTTAATAAAAAGCAATAAAGTTTCTCACTAAATATCATTACTACTTTCCTTCTTTTTATTAAATTGCATACTCTGTTAAATAAAGTCACGATAATAAATATAATAAAACTTTCTACAGTAAATATAACATAAATATAACTTTTACACTAATGTATACGTATATATAGTAATACATATTTATTTATAATTAATAACTAATTAATAACTAATAGAATATTATTTAGTCAAATATGATAACAAACTTTCCTTGATAATTTATATTTTATATAAAGTTATAAAAAAAAGTTTACATATTATTAATGTCTAATAAAACAATAATTGGCGAAAATTCAAATACAACAGACAAAGTGCTGTAAATTAGAAGTGATATCCATTAATCCTGCTCGAGGCAAGAGAATAATTTTAATACATTTTCATCTATACGGTGACGTGAGTTATTGTATAGGATTCCCACAATATTGTAACAGAGCGAACATCCATTATCTAATTAACCCATATTTTACACATCTGTCCACGAGTGCCCTTCTATTTCATAATACATTTATGTAATAAATCGCGATACATCAGTACCGTTATATTTACATAATATGCATGTACTGTTACATTGGTTTACATCCAGTATTAATAATTAACATTGCAACGATGCTTATCGTTACAATCTGTTAAATTAATAATCAAAGATTAAAATTATGGAAATTTGACATTCGTAAATATGTATGTTAGATTTATAGACTTATTATGTACTTAGGATTTACAAATATACAATGTTATTATTAATGTACGTTCAATGTTATTATTAATATACTGTTTTCAATATACGTTCACGAAATGAAAGAAATATGTCAATTGTAATGAATCTGTATCATTAAAATTATGATAATAAAAAATACATAAAGGAGAGAGAAGCTCAAATCTTCATATTTCAAAACGTTTGATTTTAAATATGCGTATCGTTTGGTTATTTTTATATTGACAATAATTAAAACAGCTTTTCTTAAATATTCCTTTCCCATTCTATTAATCGCAAATAACTTTTTATTTGTAGCGCATAAATTTCAAAGTTTAAAAAAAATAAATATAAACAATATTAAAAAATCTTATTATACTTAATAAAGCAATTTTTGCTTGTCATTTTAATTATTTGTATTAAATTTTAAGTATTTGTATTCTATTAAAATACTACAGATATCGATGTAACTTCCTTTCCAAGTTATGAATGGTATTTCTCCAAATTCCTCGTATATCGAACTATTTCATGCTACTCAGAAGTATTTTATACCAACCGTCGGTGAATATACTGTATTTTCAAGTATGCGCTTCTTAATATTCTGATCGTACATGGAAGATGGATAAATCAGATTACGGTTGTGTCCAGGGATAGCATAGAGAGTACACCCTCCAAGGAGACCTCCGTGTTCGTTTCTTCGATCGATGTTCTATATGTACGTGTGAAACGAGAAAGCTTCTTTTGAAGAAAAGTGATATTTTATTTGTTGCTGATCAAGCAAACTATTAATGAAGTCAAATGTTTAAAACATCATATTCTCGCATTATATACAAATATTATTGTGATATTTATGCATACGATATAATTGATATTAAGATTAGAAGCAGTTTATTTGAATAAATCAATTAACAAGTTTAGTTCATTTATGATATAATTTTTCCAACACAAACAATATCTTTTATATTCTGTAGATACAATAAAAGTATATTCATGATAATTTACAATGTATTTAATATTAAAATGTATTGTTAGAGATATGTACGCGAAAAAGAAAAAACATGCAATCATTAAAATTATCACAATGTGTTAATACATTTTGTCGTGTGAAGTAATCAATATATGTATCAACATAATGTATATAAATATTCGTTGAGAAATTATCTCGTATTTCCATTAAGAATTGGCCGTCTCGTTACGGGAACAATTTCCGCGTGAACGCGTATGAAGGACCGTCGTCAGTGGAATGACGAGAACAGAGCATGAGGCTCGTTAAAACTTGACTCAAGCCGACGTTTACTGAAAGTTTCAACGTCTGAGTACCGAGTAGATCGAGACACGACAAGGCGAATGGAAATTTCCGGTTGCCACGTGTAATCAACAACTCAAAGAAAAGTTTTACATGCTAAATGCATTACAAATTTCTTTCACACGTACCACATTTTTAAACAAAATTTTAACAAAAAGAAGGCAACGTTGGATAATAACTTTCTTGAAGCATACCAATAATGATTTCTATGCGAAAATGCTTGCTGAATATAAATGTGACATTTTAAGCGCCGAGAATAAAAAATGCTGAAAGTTATAAAAAGTAAACTTAATAAAAAGATGTAGAAAGAAAATTTGACAGTTCCTCTACTAACTTATTCATTACAATGTCATATATTGAAAGAAAAATCGCTATGCGAGCTTTATACTAAGTATATTCATATATTCAAAGATCTAAAAATGTAATAAAGAAGTGATGATTTTAGAGTTTTACACACATTATTCATTACGGTGTAAATATTTTGTTTTTTTTTTTATATTTCGTAGTTATTGTATGTTAGTCGTATGTCAAATAAATCTGTGCAACAAACGCGTGAAAGATGTGGGCGGAAGAGTTATAGAGAACGCATAGGAATTTTATATAGAGCTTTGTGATTCACCGGGTGGAATTTAGTAACAGTAATATCAAATATAATACTCGGTGCAATAATGCGAGCCACGAGCGAGTATTTAGGATTCAATTCGTATTATCGTTCACGGGAAAACGCTTTTGAAGTAGCCGTATTTATTTGTTGAGCAAATCCGCGTTCAAATAATATCTCAAATATCTTTCATAAACACATATAAGCTTCCGAAATGCAAATTAATTTCGTCTATTTCAAATTGTATATTTAATTCACGTCTCGCTTTGCGTAACTTCTGATCAAATTCATTCCGATAATAATAAAATCTTATATCTTATAGAAAAATAAAATGTAGATACAGTTCGATGTAAATAGTAGGTAATATTTTGATAGTTCGTAAAATGAAGAAATGCTTATATTCATTTGTAATATGTAGTTAATTAAAAGCGCGTATGTCAAACATGAACAAATTTGATCAATTATTTATTTCAATATCATTACTTACGGAAGTTAATTATAAAAATTTGTAAGAAAAGTTTTAAAGGCAATTTACATGAGAATGTGCAATAAGATAAAAAAACATTAATGGCAGTGCAAGCGCAATTAATTTGCGAAATGCACGGTAAACGCTTTTCGACATGTGATACCAAAACGCTCGAACAATTTGCCTACCGCAGAATCACGTATTTCGCATACCAATAGAAGTAGTCAGTGTTAGAAACCGGTCACTACGACACATTGTACGCTAATAAAAGAAACGCTTCAGGAAGCGTGCTACGGGTGATAAATTGCAGCAGTAGTTCAAGTCAACGTATAACCAGACAGTTATTGTGCAAGGAGTGGCATTGTGAATCGCATTCTCTTACATTTGGATCAACGTCCGATAACATTCCAAGCACAACGATATACCTACGATACGATTAATTTTTCAATTTGCATTGTAACTTTTAACTTATTCTATATATTGTTACGTAGTCAGCGTGTTTAATTTAGTCAAATTAAAAAATCTCATAACTCTTTTCGTTCAATATTTATTTAACTTGAAATATATTTAGTTTTGATTATATACTTTATCTTAGTTTTTAAAATTATAATTTAATTTAATTGTGAATTTTATATTCGCTCGGATTCAATCAAATATATATCATTTGATTAATTCGAATGAGGATGAATGCTATAAGTCTTTCGCATTTTATATATATATAAAATATATTTTATATTATTGTACATTACAGATTAAATTCTCATTTTTGGAATGCATTTTTTAAATTTTGAACATGAACTTTCTTCATATCATTGTTAATTCCGTTTTGCTAACACAAATAAGCATATATTACCGTGGAAAAACCTGGAAGATATAATCAGTAAAAATAAAATTATATTTTTTAAATCATATTATGTACAAATTATTTAAAACGGCGCAAGAAACATCATACGCAGTAAAAATTGTTCTGATTGATATGATATAAGAGAGAAAAAAATTGAAAAGAAAAAATCTGGAAGAAGAATACGTATCGACGATAAAAGCGATAAAAAGCTGTCGACTAGGGTGGAAAGTTAGTTGCGTTCGATTTTTCGTTACATCATTTTTTACATTAAAACCGTCAACTTTCCAATAGCTCTACCGTCGTAACCATTTCGAGATCAATGTAATATTAACCGATCCTTGAGGCTTAAACAAAACTAAGTAAAAAAAAAGCAGAGAATGAAATATCGTACAAAGAAGGCTACGAAAATTACCAACGCTTCTGAACGGAACGTATCAATTCTGCTTCAATTAAGCGTCGAGATTAATTACGCGCGATAGGCGTGAATTGAATTTATGCATTATTCATTGGGTCGCGTTCAGCTCACGGTCGTATTCAACACTTTTATTAAAGAGAATTGTTTGCATGGATTTCAGTTTTATAACAAGTTTATTTTTCACTTTAAATTCTTAAATAAATATCTCAAAAGATTATTCGTTATTTAGTTCGATCTTTTTATTAATTAATATGAAATTAGAAATTTTCACTATTTTCTTTTAGGTAGCTATATATATTTAAAGATTTTCTAGAAAAAATTAGAAAGTTTAATTACACTGTCCAACATTATTCTTCAATATGAATGTGAATAATCATTTCCAATATATTTTTGCCTTCTAAACACAAATCCGTTAACCAAAATTTAGCCGTCAAAATTCTAATACAAAAGGCGTTAAAAAAGCATAAAACGATGGATTTAATTTAAATTTCATTTTAATTTTTTTTCTAAATTTAATTAATACTACGCGATTAATTTTTAATTTTAAATTGCATTTCGTTTTATTTTAATATGATTTCTTGTTTTTAAGATATAATAATCTGAAAATATAATAATTATTTTCACATGTAATACAAAAAAAAGAAGTTTATTCCATTTTGACTCTGCATTATGTGGAAAAATAGTATTTTTGTATTTACATAACATAATCGGATCATACTAAATAAAAAAACAATATAAAATTGATAAAATACAATGACAAGAAAATTATAATCTTAAATCATTACACAGTAAAGGTTATGATTCTTATCATATTGTATTTTGTCAATTTTAAATTGTGTGTGTGATTTAATATAATCCGATTATATTATGTAAGCACAGAAGGATTTATTTTCCATATAATGCAAAATTAAGATAGAACAAAACGCCTTTTCCACATATTAAGAAAAGAGTTATTTTCAAATTTCCATATCTAAAAAAAATCATATCAAAATGAAATAAAATACATTTTAAACCTAAAAATTGATATTTTCGTGTGGCATTAATAAATTTAAAAAAAGATGTGCGCTGGTGCTACAATGTTATGAAAAAAACTGTTGTTTTTGTATCTTTAGCGTCATTTTTCTCATGAAGTAATAATTAAATTTGGCCTACGAATTTATATTAACAGGTAAAAATATATTATAAATGACTTACAATCGTCTTGTAAAAAAAAGGTCAAATTTTATCGAATAGTGTTATAAAATCTAATTTAACTGTAAATTTAAACAGAAATATTGGATAAAAAGTATTAAAAAAGAATTTAAAAAGAATTATGTTAATATCTTCTTATTTACGTCATAATTGATAATAAGAGGATAGCAGTCACTTATTATCAGATAATCTAAAATTGTATATTGTGTATAATAATAAATATGACAAGGAAAATTTAATAATGAGTGTATCTAATCTTTATTTAATCGTCTATTTAACGTCAACGCTCATTTAACACGCAAATTATTAATTCGTAATAGTTCTTTTATGACTTTTCGTGTGAATCACGTCCGTATTATCAAAGCCACAAATCTCATATAACATTCACGAATTCGAATCTGCGAAACTTCCTGCTGCGAACTGTCAGCCGTAAATGCTGAATATACATATATCTCGAAAAGTCACCGAGACAAATCTATTGCAATTATCTTACTGATTTGACATATAAATATATGTGCAAGTAAATAAAAATGATTTAAGTATATCTAAATATATTATACAAATACAAATATATTTTAGAGATGACAGAACGTGAATGTTAAACATTTCAACACGCATTTTACTTTTAATGATAATAACATGAGATAATATTATCCGAACTTATATAGGTTTATATTCAAAATTTTTTTTTATGAATAATCAAATAATGTGGAAATTCGTTGTGATTCGCGAATTCAATTCGGTTGCATTATCTGACTTCTATCGATAGCCACAAACTTCGTGGAATTCATCATCAATCACGAACGGCACGTACAAGTCAATCATGCGCCAATAACAAATGTGGTTTAGCGGCTTCCGACTCTATAATTGTGATTATAATTATTATAATTATTAGCGTATCATTGATGTATCCTGCAGGAACGTCGTGTGTTCATTACGCAGCATCGCGGCGGAATTTACCCGCAACCCTCCGTCGTCGCCAAGCAGCCTGTTAATTACATTAATTAATTCAACCAGATATTCGCCGCACCCGCATGCTTTAAATATACGATTATCTGGCTCTGGCGATAAGCTAGATTTCGTATGCCCGCGAGACTTAAAGCCATAATAAGCTTCAGAGTAGAAGATTGTGTATAAAGAGACCGATATACAATATACCTATGAAATAATTGAGCAATTGTCGAAAGAACATGGTGTAAACTTCAATGATATAATGTAATGTTTTATTCCATTATTAAATTTATTTAAATTTAATTTATTATATTTGGTTGATTTTCGAATTGAGTTGTTTTTGATACATTTCCATGAGGTAAAACGAGGATTAGTTTTCATATATATGTGTGTGTGCGTGCGTGCGTGCGTGCGTGCGTGCGTGCGTGCGTGCGTGCGTGTGTGGGCGTGCGGGCGTGCGTGCTGGCGTGGGTGTGGCGG